>CM055060.1:31217835-31284456 GCA_029204045.2 Tillandsia leiboldiana
CCAAATCCGCAGACTCCTCAGACGTCAAAAAGTCCCTTCCCCAGCACGCCGTACGACGCTGGCCCAAGGGCTGTGGACGGGCTCCCCGGGATACTGCAGTGGAGGACGCGACGTCCCAGACCTAGTAACGGCATGTAATTTTTGGTTTCACTTTTTCCCTCTTAGATTAGGAGCACCGGTCGCACCTTAGCCTTGCTACCCCTGTTAGACTCTCTCTCTCTCGCTCCCTCTCTCTAGAATCCTTAAGTATTAGGCGAAGCCTCCCCCGGCCGATGTGCGCGGGCGAGCTTCGAAGCATAGGAGAACCTTGTGTACTCGGGGCCGTTAAGGGCCATGCAAGGAATAAATAGGCTCCACCCTATGCCTCGCAGCCGAGAAACCCAATGGGCCGATAGGTGGTTCAGGGCCGCTCCCCAGATAAGGATCAGCGGTCCCGTGGTAAGGGAATTTCCGGACGTGTTTTCGGCAGAGCTCCCCGGAGCGCCGCCGGAACGAGAGGTCGACTTCCCTATTGAACTACTTCCCGGCACCAAACCCCATCACCAAGGCACCGTACAGGATGGCCTTCGCGGAGTTGAAGGAACTCAAGGCACAGTTGGAGGACCTTTTGGATAAGGGCTTCATCAGACCTAGCGCGTCACCCTGGGGCGCGCCCATCCTGTTTGTGAGAAAGAAGGACGGAAGTCTCCGGTTGTGCATCGACTACCGGGAGATAATAAGGTCACCGTTAAGAACAAGTACCCCCCTGCAAGGATCGACGACCTCTTCGACCAACTACAGGGGGCGACGGTGTTTTCAAAGATTGACCTGCAGTCGGGCGATCATCAGGTCCAGGTCAAGGGGGAGGACATCCCCAAACGGCTTTTCGGACTCGCTACGGTCATTACGAATTTACAGTAATGCCGTTCGGGCTCACGAATGCCCCGGCGGTGTTCATGGACATGATGAACAGGGTATTCAAACCCTTCCTGGATTTATTCGTGGTGGTCTTCATCGACGATATCCTCATCTACTCCCGTACAGACGAGGAACATGAAGAACATATGCGCACAGTCCTCCAGACCCTACGGGAACAGAAACTCTACGCCAAACTCAAAAAGTGTGAGTTTTGGCTCCGAGAGGTTGGCTTCCTGGGGCACGTAATCTCGGCGGCTGGGGTTGCAGTCGATCCGAAGAAGATAGATTCGGTGACGGACTGGTCCCAACCGACGACGGTAACAGAGGTTCGAAGCTTTCTAGGATTAGCCGGGTACTACCGGCGCTTCGTGGAGGGTTTCTCCAAGATAGCCACCCCCTTAAACCGTTTGACTAAAAAGGGGGAAAAGTTCATCTGGACGGACAAATGTCAGAGGAGCTTCGAGGAGCTCTAGGATAAATTGACGCGAGCTCCGATTCCTCGCCCTGCCAGAACCAGGGGAGGATTATGAAGTGTATTGCGATGCGTCGCGAAACGGACTGGGTGGAGTACTCATGCAACGGGAAAAGGTTATAACCTGTGCGTCAAGGCAGCTCAAGGAATACGAGCGAAACTACCCCGTGCACGATTTGGAACTCGCAGCGGTTGTGTTCGTCCTCAAGGTTTAGAGACACTACCTGTATGGGGCACACTGCAATGTGTACTCAGATCATAAAAGTCTTAAGTACCTTTTCACCCAAAAGGAGTTAAATTTGCGACAAAGACGGTGGCTCGAGCTACTGAAGGATTACGATTTAACGATCCACTACCACCCGGGAAAGGCAAATGTGGTGGCTGACGCCCTGAGCCGTAAGGGGCAGGCCGAGAAGGCAGGGGTAAGTGCCATCACCCAGCAAGATAGTCTGATTGCGGAATTTTCGCGATTAAGACTAGAAGTAGTACCAGCGGGTACAGTCGAACAACTTCTGACACTGGTGGTCAGACCTACCCTGCTTGACAGAATTCTCGAGGGGCAGTCGACTGATGACCAACTCCAGCTGGTGCGAAGTAGAGTAACTGCCGACCAAGAAGGTGATTTCACAGTAAACTCCGACGGCACGATACGATTTCGGGGACGAATCTGCGTGCCGGATCTACCGGAACTCAAAGAGGAAATCCTGCGGGAGGCGCATACTGCTCCATATGCAGCGCATCCCGGGGGAACGAAGATGTACAAGGATGTCAAGCAGACCTTTTGGTGGCCCAAATGAAGGGAGACGTGACTTGGTTTGTGGCACACTGCTTGGTGTGCCAACGAGTGAAGGCCGAGCACCAGCGCCCGGCAGGGAAAATTGCAACCCCTACCGGTGCCCGAGTGGAAATGGGACATGATTACCATGGATTTTGTGACCGGGTTCCCGAGATCGTCACAGGGACACGATGCGATATGGGTAATTGTGGACCGTTTGACGAAATCGGCCCACTTTCTGCCCATACACACGACGTGGACGCGGGAACGACTGGCACAAACCTACATCAACGAGATAGTAAGGTTGCATGGGGTGCCGACATCCATCACGTCGGACAGGGACACGCGATTTGTGTCAAACTTTTGGCAGAGCCTGCAGCGAGCAATGGGAACCAAGTTGCACTTCAGTACGGCTTTTCACCCGCAGACCGACGGACAATCAGAGCGGGTGATACGAATTGTGGAGGACATGCTTCGGGCATGCGTTTTAGACCTGGGCGAAGGATGGGCACGGTGCTTGCCCCTAGTGGAATTTGCTTACAATAACAGTTACCAGGCCAGCATTCAGATGGCGCCATACGAGGCCCTGTACGGGCGCCGCTGTCGGTCTCCAATATGCTGGGACGACTTGGGTGAGCGTAAGTTTCTGGGCCCATATTTGGTGGAGGAGACCGAAGCAAAGGTGCGATTGATTAGGCAAAGGCTACTGACCGCCCAGAGCAGACAGAAAAGCTACGCGGACAACAGACGCCGAGACTTAGAGTTCGTGGTGGGTGAGCACGCGTTACTCCGAGTTTCGCCCTCCAAGGGGAACCGACGCTTCGGCATAAGGGGAAAGTTAAGCCCGAGGTACGTAGGACCGTTCGAGATCCTAGAACGCGTAGGACCGGTGGCGTACCGATTAGCCCTGCCGCCGAATCTCGAACGAGTCCATAACGTGTTCCATGTCTCAATGCTCCGAAAATACCTAGCTGATCCCTCTCATGCCTTGGATGCCTCCACCATCGAGTTGCGAGAGGATTTAAGCGTCGAGGAGACGCCAGTGCGGATTTTGGCAAGAGAGGACAAGAAGTTGCGCAATCGAACTATCCCCTATGTGAAGGTCCAGTGGAGCAACCACGAAGAGCGCGAGGCGACGTGGGAACTGGAATCGGAAATGAGAGAATGTTTTCCCGAATTGATTAGTGGGGTTTGTACTTAAGTTTCGGGACGAAACTTTTTATAAAGTGTGAGTGGTGTAGTGATCCGGCCTTTCGGGGTATTTTTGACTTACATGTAGTCATTTAAGACTTTAAGTGAAATAAAATTATTCAATTCTTAAAAGTTGGCCATTGTGAGGTGCTAGTATTTTTCTGCGATAGAGCGCGGAAAAAGAAAGCCGACGGTGCGATCGGATCTGAAATCCGATATCGGGATCCCCCGGAACGGGATTCAAAGTGATACGGTGATTAGTCGTGCATCGGAATCCGTGCAAAATATCTTGCACCCGTTAGAGATAAGGTGGGTTATCTCGTAGGGGATAATTAATTAGTTAATTAATTATCCCAGACGGAAATTAATAATTCTCTTACGTACCAATTAAAGAGAAATTAATTAAAGATAAAGTACGACTATATAAGGGATCCCGATTATCGGAAAGAAAAGAAAAGAAGAAAATAAAAACCCTAATCGGTGAGAAGAGAAAAAGAAAAGAAAAGACGGAACCCTAGCCGGAAGAAAGGGAAAGGAGAAAGAGAAGGGGCCTGATCTTCCCGGACACCGAACCGAAGGAAGAACGCGACCGGACAACCTTCCCGTCGATCTTCGGTTAGTAAAATAATTGTTTTAAATTATTTGGGATTTTTTCCGTCGTCTCTTTTGTTTGAGTTCTTGGTTTCTTATTTTCTCCGTCGTATCCGTCACCGTCGCCGACATCGTCTTCTTGATAGGTTACGGAACGGACGGCGGAGGTGCGCGGTGCCGCTAGGGCATCGCGCGGAGGAGGGTCACGGACGGCACCCATGCGGACCCGCAACCGCGCGGGCACCGCATGGGCGCCGCGCGGCCGCCGCGCGGACCGCAACCGTGCGGGCACCGCGCGGCTGCCGCGCGGACCCGCAACCGTGCGGGCGGCACCCGCGTGGCTGCCGCGCGGACCCGCAACCATGCGGGCGGCACCCGCGCGGGCCCGCAACCATGCGGGCACCGCGCGGGCGCCGCGCGGCCGCCGCGCGGCCGCCGCGCGGTTGCCACGCGGACCCGCAACCGTGCGGGCGCCGTGCGGCTGCCGCGCGGGCCCGCAACCATGCGGGCACCGCGCGGGCGCCGCGCGGTTGCCGCGCGGACCCGCAACCATGCGGGCGCCGCGCGGCTGCCGTGCGGGAGGCACCCGCGCGGACCCGCACCCGTGCGGGAACCGCGCGGGCACCGCGCGGCTGCCGCGCGGGAGGCACCCGCGCGGGCCCGCACCCGTGCGGGCACCGCGCGGGCGGCACCCGCACGGACCCGCAACCGCGCGGGCGCCGTGCGGGGCCGCACCCGTGCGGGCACCGTGCGGCCGTCGCACGGGCAACGCCGCGCGAGGCACCGCGCCGCGTGGGCGTCGCCCGCGGAGACACGCCGCGCGGTTCCGAACCACGCGGGGCTCCGGCGGACGACGACGGCGGCGCGGGAATTCCGGATCGTCAACCCGGACGGTGTTGGACTTTTCCGTCGAAAAGAGTAAATTGGGTCTTGTGTTTTCGGATGTTAGTACACGTTTTGACTATAGTTATCCTTGCGGACTTTTCTTTAGGTCCAAGTGCGCAGCGGGGGTGCGCGAAAGATTCAGGTGTTCCGATTTCTCTTCAAATAGGTGGGTACGGTTGCGATAAGTGCAACAAGTGCAGTAAGTGCATCTATCGTCATTAAAGTGCTCTTAATTTATCTAACAAAGTAGATGGACAGTTTAACCTTTCGCATAATTGTGTTTTTATCTAACAATTGAAGCGGCTACGGTCGAGGTGCTCATGACACGCCGATCTCGGCAAATCCGTTTTCGGATGCTGCACGTACACAGGCGGATTGGCCTCCGCATGGGTGTACTTTTCCGGAATAGTGGTCTCTTATGACCCGTGTTCCTCACAAAGGTGTGGGTGCCGTGAGGGCCTCTTCGCGCCCGCTGAAAATAGCACACCAGCACCGCGAAGAGGTTAAAAGCATCAAAGAGGTGTTTGCACACGAGGGGAGACTTTAGTCTCTCCGACAAATAATCTGGGGTTGGTGCCCAATTAAATTGATAAATCTGGGGTTGGGGCCCAGCTTAATATGTGCAGGGTTTTAGCGAAATGGTTCCGGTGTATTCGGTTTGCTTCTTATTCTTTATTGATAATAGACATCTACTTTGTTTGTCACTGACATTACCCACTCCGTGACAGGTGTTATGGGGTGCGTTAGCCGGGAGGGCGGTGAGACTGCGTCGCGAGGGCCGTAGTCAGAACACTTGGTTTTTATTATCTCATTTCTCTTACGCTTAATTTAGTTAATTTGCTTGTGGGTCGTAATATTCGTGGACATGGATTACTTAGCGCTGTGGATGAGGTGTACTTTTATATTCGTTTCTTTTGGTGATGTTTTCTTATGCGGCACGTTTTTATGATAAACCGAATGATTTCGAAAAGGTTTTCTCAAAACGAAGTGCCGTGTGGGCACGGGTTTTGCAACCGCTGGCTTTATCCTTTCTAAACACTAATGCCGCTTTAATATTCCGCTTGATGTTGTATGTCTATTGTATGGTTGATGGTTGGTGTTTGATGTATGTTGTTGTAAATGAGACGCCGTGCATATACAAAGGAGACTCTGTCCGTGGGCAGGGAGAATTTGTGTATGTGGCGGTCTGGCACGCACCGGGGATGAGGTTTAAATTACCTTGTTAAGAAGAAAAAAAGATACACACGATTTTCCGCTTTGATAGACTCAAAAACCCCCGGGGGCGTGACACAACTCTCCACAGAGGAAACACCGCCCCTATCTCTGATCACACTGCGACGGTGAATGAGTCCCGCCACAAATGACACACTGCTCCTGTCGCTGCTGCCGGTACTACTGCTGCTGCGGGGGCCCACCTGATCTCCAGCGCCTACGAAACCCACGACCCTCAGAATGAGATCGTGGAGGTCTCGGAGGTCCCTGCCGGCTCGTCTGACCCTCATCCTCCGGTGCTGGGCGCTTCGCCCCCGAAATCCCTGCGGGAGCTGGGACCACAACGACCATAACCGCCTCTCCGTGCTCTACATAGAGGGCCTGCTCCATAGAGGCATCCAGAGTCTGCAATCTCTGCGAGCGGACAAACTGGTAGATATCACGGCGCAGTCCTCGCTCAAACATGTAGATCCAGTGCGCCTCATCCCTAGCCGCGTGCGGTACACAAGCCAACAACTGGTTGAAATCTGCAATGTACTCATGCACCGGCCGATCTCACTGTCGGAGATTCCTCAGCTACTCCTCCAACCTCTGCCTGACGCTCTCCGAGAAAAAGGCTCCAAGAAGTAGACTGCGGAACTCCGTCCAAGTAAGCAGCTGGGTCCCAGGTGGACCAACTGGTCGAACACGCCTCCACCAGGCATCGGCGTTGCGCTCCAAGAAGTGAGTCGCCAATAGGACCTGAAACCGCTCCTCGATAAATAAGCTCTCGAAATGGCGCTCCATAGCCGTGATCCACGACTCTGCCTCCCACGGCTCCGAACTTTGTCCCGAAAAACGAGGTGGGTTAAACTGACGGAATCTCAACAACAAATCCACCACCTCTCGCTGCTCTGCCCGGGTCAACTGTCCTGCCGTCCCGAACGGCTGTCTACCGGTATCTCGTGCAATAGGGGCTGCCTGCTCTGCTTGTACAACTGGGGGTGCCATAGCTGGCGACGAAGGTGCGGGGAAACTCCCTGGGGGTGCTACAACTGGCTGTACCCTCTGCTCCAACAAAAGCATTATCCGACCCATGGCCTCCTCGTGGCGCTGTGTAGCCTCCTCCTGGCGCCGAACAGCCTCTGTCAACTGGGCCATCTGAGCCCGAAGCTCCAGCACCTCACTCTGCTGACCCTGTGCTGGCTCCTCCTGCCCAGGCTCATCGGAGGGGGAAGGCTGAGAACGCGTCTGTACCCTACGTCGGGGAGGCATCGTGCTCACCTGCAATACGCATGCAAACATCAGGACAGTACCAAACAACACTCGGCCCAATCCAGCGAAAGTCTAAGACATGTCATCCATTCCCTAGCATTATGTTGTCTGCAGCCAACATAATCACTTAGGAGAATAAACATGCCAATCACTCATCCCGTCCCTGGAGAGAGGTATAAAACTCAATCAGGACTCTCGCTAACAGTCACGACTCTCACATAGTCATCCTAATGTCCAACCACAAGCCTAGGGTTTCTAAGTCCACAATGACCTACCACCTAGGCTCTGATACTACCTAATCTGTCACGCCCCGGCGTCGAAACTGTGACCCGGGCTCGCCAACAGATCCGCCGCCCATACGGGAAGCCCCGTATAGACGAAGCGACTAACCTGCAAAAGATCAACTATGCTATACAGATATCAGAGCTGAAAGTAAACTGCTAAAAATAAGAAAATATACAACACAAAGCCCTCACCAAAAGTAGATAAGTCTCTCAAGCAGTAAAATAAAAGTACAACTCTATACCTCACTACAAAGTCTCTCAACATGAACTCACAAAAAGTAAAGGGAACATCTACTCTCTGGACGATACTGGTAGGAAAATATCTCGCGACTCCCTTACCTCGATCAGAAGAAGCAGCAACAGGAGCAGCAGGAACAGGAGTAGAAGTCCCTGTGGGAAAAGACACCACGACGGGTGTGAGAACTACGTCCCAAGTAGTTCTCAGTGGGTGCCGCCAACAAGCCCGACGGTCTGCCTACTAAGTCTACTAGAGGCATAAAGTAACAATATAAAACTGAAATGAAAGGGGCTGGAAAAATAACTCTACAGCTACTATGCCTCTATCTAGATGCTCAAGAAAATGAAACAGATGGAAACATGATGCATCTACTGACTCACACAGTATACTCACCAAATCTATACTGACTGCCGCAAAGGGTCCAGTCAAACCTGCGCCCACCTACTGCCCCACATACTCAACAGGACGGGTCTACCGTAGGGTGTCCGTGACTTCCAAAACTGGAGCAGCCAGAGGGACTGCGTCGACAAGTCGCGATAGCAAGTAACAGGCCCAACTCCGGAGTGGCACTCGAGGGGCGCGACCCCACCGAGGAAAGTATCAGCGTATCTCTCTCGAGCTCAAATATGGCTCATGCAGGCTATAGTCCAAACCACGATCAACAAGATCGACCAACAACACCAACTCTCAACCACAGACTGGAAAACCACACAGCTGGGGGCCACCGTCCACCAAACGGCTCCCACAACAGAACACTAAACTCACAGGAAAGACCGACACCATAAGGGTTCAGGAACCCGATTGGCCGGTGCTTAGAACCCTATCAAACAAGAACAGACTCTAGGCTCCGCCTATCGAAGTTCCCGACCCCCTTATAGTTCGGGAATACAACAAACTCGGTACAACACGCAGAAGACACCAACAGGGCCCGAAAGTCCCCGGAGACCTACACCTACAACCCTATCAAACGAGAACAGGTTCCAGGCTCGGCCCCCGTGGCTTTCGTCCCGACAAAGGAACGACCCCTAGAACCCGGATCACTCGAATCCTTTCGAGTGGGGAGATTTACAGGAAAAAGGTGACATTTGTTATTGAAAATCATTTTGATCTGGAAGAAATCCATATTTAATAATTTTAGTTCTTTTTAGAAAAACAGTTAGAAAAATAAGTGTTTTACCCAAACCCCGAAGGGCTGATGCCTTTGTCCAATCAAACAAGAACAGACTCCAGCGGCCCTTCGATGTTTGGAAGAAAACATTGGTAGACTAAAATCATGTGTATGTCGAAAAGGGTTCTAGGTTCTAGGTCCGGCTAACACTAGTGAACTACTGCCACTAACACAGTGGCGACAACCCTAACAGGGGAAAACAAGACCTCTCGGGACCACCGTTTACCCCAAACAGTTCCCGGTACAAACAAGCGATCCACTACATCTACCAGACTCCACTCTGCTCCCAAGCACGAGTGCAAATGCATCCCACACTAAAAAGAAGTCCCGACCGCTCGGCCCACTACCCGGGCGAGGATAACACTATGTCCAGGAATGAAACAAAATGTGGATGTCTAAACATAAATAACCCTAGCCCAAGTGAGGGTTTTCTACTGGTCTGGTTACACATGCAACATATGACGGGGGTGCTAGGTCAGGTTCCAAGATACTATAATTTAACAGATAGAAGGAAGTAAAAGATCACAAGATCGACAGATAATACTGGGAACAACAATTCCTACACTCTAGCATGCTACCCAAGTCCAATCACTATCATGCATGATTCTATATCATTAGAATTAGAGCACAGTCCATAGATCCTGAAAGCAAAGCCACCCACCTGAAGACGCTAACTGTCCGGAGTCGTACAGTTGAGAAAACCAGGAAAATAACAACTCTATGTCCAACAGGTCCAGCACAGTCCACAATCCCTCCTGGGTACAACATAAGGCTACAGTTACACTTAAATCTCAAAATCTGCCAGGAAGTACAACACTGAAATTACAGCCGAAGATGCGATTATTTCACCTGCTGAATATTCTCGAAAAATTCCAAATAAAATATCTCTGCGATCTTCGCGTCGATAGCTTCGAAACAAGTACCTGCACGCCCAATTCCGAGCACCGTAGGCCAAGTTAAAAATTCCACAGTATCGGTGCGCAAAATCCCAAAACCATCCAACTGTAAACTATTGTACAGATAAAAGGAAAAGTGTATACCTTCGGGAAGGTCTCCAAAAATTCCAAGAAAAATACCACGATGATCCTCGCGTCGAGTAGATGAAAAAAGTCTATAAGAACGTCCTGAACCGATCGTGCGCGGAGATATCCTCGGATGAAGCTGCTGTCCTCACAAATCCTCACAGCAAACCAGGTCCTCAGTGAGCATGGAAGAACTCCTCGAAAAGCACGAATCTAGGAAATGTGGAACAAACCAAAATCGTAGCCCTACCTATTGCGAATCCAACGGCGAATAAATCGCTCAAAAAGATGGTCGGAGTAGGCCGGGCGAGTTCGTGCACCGAAACACGATGAAAGAAGCACCGAAGAAAGAGCGTCGCGACGCGCCAAGAAAATAATAATCTCGAAAAGCGTGCCCCAAAAAATCCCCAAACTCTGGAGATGGAAGTTACACTGCGTGAGGATCAACTTTGATGAAGAACTCCAGCTGGTTTGAAGCTCGGAAATGCCAAAAAGACGAAGAGGAAGGGAGCTCGGGCTATTTATAGGCCGCCACAAAACAAACGGGAAAATACCAGCCATGTCCCAAGATTCGGGCGCACCCGAACTTTCGGGCGCCTGAATCCGGGCGCAGAGGAGGTTTACTGTAGCCGCCCGGAAAAACCTCGTGCAGCCACGTCACCTGCACAGCAAACAGCTGTGCGGGGCGCGCCGGGAGCGGCCACGTGGCCCTCCCGGGGCCCGACGCGTGTCCGGCACAGCAAACAGCTGTGCGGGGCGCGCAAGCTATCGCCACGTGGCACCTACCCGGTCAAACGGGTAGGTGGCGCCCGCCAGTGGCAGGGCGACACGCGTCCCTGCCACTGTCGCAGTCACACGTGCGGGCAGGCACCGCTCTGGCCGCCTGCCACGCACACGCCCCGAGGCGCCCGTCCGCGACCCCGTGCGCCGCGCCTCCTGAGCCCGCGAATGGCGTGACGACACGTGTCCTGTGCACCCGGTCCACGCACCCTAATTCGGATCCGTGGACCGCGCCGCGTGCACCGACCAACTGGGGGATGCCACGTGTCCCCCGCCCCGGTCCATGCACCGCCGCGCAATTTCTGTAGACCGCGCCTCACAAGCCCGCCAATCAGGCGGCGCCACGTGTCATGCACCGGGCCCGTGCTCCCAGTCGCGGTGCTCTGTGGACGGAGCGCTGCGGACCGGCCAATCATGGGCCGCCACGTGGCAGCCGGCGGTCCACGGCCCCTCCCATGCACCGAAATTCAGCGAAATCTTCCGGGAGTCCATTTTTGGGCATCCGGACTCAGAATCAAACAAGCAAATAGCCGTTTTCAAGCGTTTTTCCGCGCTGAATCCAAATCAAACCTCTGTTTGGCCCAAAACCATTTCAAAAATTCAGCAAATGTAGCCGAAGGCCAATCCAGCTGTGGATATCACACAGGGTCCATCTGTGGCATCCCTTTGATGCACCATGGGCCAGATACACCAGCACTAGGTGTTCTACCCCAGGGTTCATGGGAGAAGCTACACGGGGGTCAGGGTCACCACACATAGGCTGGGATAGGCAGGCATAGTAGGCATGGCAGGCATAGGCAGGCATAGGCAGGCATGGCAGGCATGGCAGGCATGGCAGGCATAGGCAAGCATAGCAGGCATAGCAGGCAGTGCCAGTGATTACTGGTCTATCGATTGGGTCGATTGTGCACTTCATGTGCTAGTGGTTGCATACCATTCTTTGGTTCTCCCCGTTTGGGCATTTAGTTAGTAGCATGATAGCTGTTAAGAGGCTCCAGCTTCCATATTTCAGTCTGTACGGCTTTAGTTAGTTTTTGTCTCTTGAGGACTTAGTGGGCAGACCGTCGGGTCTGGCAGTGGTACCCACTGAGAACTCTCTTTTTGGTGTAGTTCTCACGCCCTTTGGGGGTTTTCCCCCTCCTTTTCCTTCCTCTCCTTTGTTTTGCAGAGTCTTAGCGGGTGTTGCTGATTCTGCGGTTGTTCATCGAGGCGAGGGAGTCGCGTGCTAGATCCATACTCGTCGTTGGAGTGTAGCGGTACCCCCTTCAGAGGAGAGCTTCAGTAGATTAGTCGTTTCTTTTCCTCTTTTGAGAGACTGATATAGTGAGGATATGATATGTATTGAGAGCCTGTACACTGATGTATTTATTGGAGATATCTCCCTGTTGAGTTTTGAGCTGTGTATATGAGGATGTTCTATCATTATCATTTTTGGGAGATGGACATTGTTGTATTATTTCCAGTTGTACAGTGGTTGATTTTAGTTATACAGCAGATTTTCATTTATAGCTCCGATATCTGTTAGCTGTAGTACTTTTCTTGCAGGTAGCACGCTTCGCCCAAACCGGGAAGGGCTGATGCCTTTGTCCAATCAAACAAGAACAGACTCCAGCAGCCCTTCGACGCTTGGAAGAAAACATTGGTAGGCTAAAATCATGTGTATGTCGAAAAGGGTTCTGGGTTCTAGGTCCGGCTAACACTAGTACACTACTGCCACTAACACAGTGGCGACAACCCAAACAGGGGAAACAAGACCTCCCGGGACCACCGTTTTACCCCAAACGGTTCCCGGCACAGACAAGCGATCAACTACATCTACCAGACTCCACTCTGCTCCCAAGCACGAGTGTAAATGCATCCCACACTAAAAAGAAGTCCCGACCGCTCGGCCCACTACCCGGGCGAGGATAACACTAAGTCCAGGAATGAAACATAATGTGTGGATGTCTAAACATAAATAACCCTAGCCCAAGTGTGGGTTTTCTACTGGTATGGTTATACATGCAACATATGGCGGGGGTACTAGGTCAAGTTCCAATAACTATAGTTTAACAGGTCAAAAGAGATCATAAGATCATCAGATAAATGTAAGGAACAACAATTCCTACATTCTAGGATGCTACACAAGAATCCACTATCATGCATGGTCCTACTATAGCAGATTTAATGTCCAGTCCATCAAACTTGGAGACAAGGCCACCCACCTGAAGACGCTAACTGTCCAAGATCCAACAGCTGAAAACACCAGGAGCAGCAACCACCAATAATCCACAGTCCCAAAATCCCAGAATAACTCCTCCTGGGTACAACACAGGGTTCACAGTTACACTTTATTCCAACAATTAACCAAATACACGCAGTCTGAAAATCAGTCCCAAAGATGCAATTATTCACCTGCAGAAAGGGCTCCGAAAAAAATCCGATAAAAATACTGTCGCGATCCTCGTGTCAAGACTTTCGAAAAGGGTACCTGCACGTCCAAATCCGAGCACCGTAGGCCAAGTTATAAATTCCACACCACAGGGTGCTCACAACCTCACAACAACACGACTGTAAATCCATGCACAGTTAAGGAAGAAAATTATACCTCCAGGCAAGTCTCAGAAAAATCCAAGAAAAATACTGTGATAATCCTCGCGTCGAGTAGATGCAAAAAGTGCACACGAGCGTCTCAATCCGATAACCGGTTGTGGAGAGATTGCCGAAAAAACACGCCGCTGTCCAAGTCTCCATCACAGAAATAGTGTCACAGTAACCTCAAAAAAACACCTCGAAAAGTGTGGAACAAGGGGAAGCAGGATATACCAAGATTGTAGCTCTTTCCGTCGCCGATCCAACGACGCAAGAATCGCCTAAAAAGGTGGTAGGGGTAGGCCGGGGGAGCTCGCGCACCGAAACGCGACGGAAGAAACACCAGCGAAGGAACGTCGCGACACGCCGAAGAAAATGGGAACTTCGAAGTGCGTGCCACAAAAAATCCTAGAAATCGTCCAGAAGATGCAGAACACGAACGGGAGCAACTTTGCTTAAGGGCTTGGGGTGAGGGGAAGCTCGGAAATTCGGCAAAAGGGGTGAACAGGGTGGCTCGGATCCTTTAAATAGGCCAAAGAAAACAAATCCAGAAATACCCGTCGTATCCCCGGTTCCGGGCGCCCGCGCGATTCGGGCCGCTACAGTGTTGGGCCCGGCCCAACACTGTGCGGGCCCGAATCCTCCCTGGGCCTCCACGTCGCTCACGAAACAGCGCACAGCGGCGCCGATCCACCCAGCTCGCGCCACGTGCCCCGCCCCGGACGACGACATGTGGCAGGCTCCGGTCAACGCGCGCCTGGCACGCGCACGTGCGCGCTGCCAGCGCCGCCTGCGCACTGTGCCAGGCACGCGCCCTGAGACGAGCCGCACCAGCTCGGTGCACCGAGCGCGCTACACCGCACCTACCGCAGGCCGCCACGTGACCACCCTCCAGTGCACGCCGGCGGCGTGGACCGCGCACCTGCCCGGGCGCCCGCACCTGCCCCGAGGCGAGCCGCACCAGCTCGGTGCACCGAGCGCGCTACACCGCACCTACCGCAGGCCGCCACGTGACCACCCTCCGGTGCACGCCGGCACCGTGGACCGCGCACCTTCCCGGGCGCCCGCGCGCCTGCCCGCGCACTGCGCGCTGCCCGCGCCTGCCCGCCGCCGCGCCTGCGTCCGCGCCGCCGTGCCTGCGTCCGCGCCGCCACGCTCAGTCGCTGCCCGCCGCCGCTGCCCGCCGGCGGCCGGAACAGTACCACCTACCTTGAAAAACGTGCGCGTCATCCGGGCTCCGAAAAATACAAGTGAATAGTCCATTTTCATCGTTTTCGCGCACTGAATCCAAATCCGAAGTCTGTTTTGCCAAATTCCAAACATCAATTTTTTCGAAGGCAACCGGAAAGGTGATCTTTTGTTCAAACTTCGCACTGAGTCCAATTTTAATCTCCGTTTCGCGCGAAACTACTTCTAAACACTCGATGGGTCCTCCAATTTCCCACGTGATCCCTTTTTAAGCCCGAAGTCCACCACTTGTGTCCAAATTGCGCACAAACACCACCAGCACACCACGCAGGCCTCCGAAGCTGCCAAACAACCAGCAAACCCAACGCGGGGATCCGGGTCCTCACAGGCGAAGCGTCCAACCTGCAAGAAAAGGTACTACAGCTAAACAGATATCAGAGCTATAAAGAAAACTAATGTAAAACTAAAATCCAACCACTGTACAACTGGAAATAATGATACAATATCCATCTCCCAATTATGATCATATACAAAATCCTTTTAATACAATAACCCAGAACTCTACAGGGAGGTAAACTGAAATAATCCATCAGTGTACAGGCTCTCAGTACAAGTCAGATCCTCACAATACAATAGTCTCTCAAAAGTGGAAATAAAACTAATCTACTGACTGTACTACAAATCTCCAATGTGGGGGTACAGCTACTCTCCAAAGACAGGTAGGGATCTAGCTCGTGGCTCCCTCGCCTTGAACAGCAAACAGCAGAATCAGCAACACCCGCGATGACTTTGCAAAACAAAGGAGAGGAAAGAAAAAGAGGAGGGGGAGAACCCCCAACGGGTGTGAGAACTACACCAACAGGTAGTTCTCAGTGGGTACCGCCACCAAGCCCGACGGTCTGCCCACTAAGTCTACTAGAGGCATAAGATAACAATGCAGTAAAAACTGAACAAGAAAAGCTGGAGATACTCTACAGCTACCATGCCTCTATCTAAATGCTCAATGGGTGATACAGATGAAAGATATGCAACCACTCGCACCCAAGGTGCCCAATCGACCCAATCGAACTGACAGCCACATAGGGTCCAGCCAAGCCAGCGCCCACCTACTGCCACACATCCATAAGAGGACAGGACTTACGTAGGGCGTCCCACACGGGCTAACTCACCCCTCGCGCAAAACTGCCTCAACAGGCCCAACATCGCATCCACTGTGGAAAACTGCCTCAACAGGCCAAACATCGCATCCACTACGAAAAACTGCCTCAACAGGCCAAACAGGCCAAACATCGTATCCACTGCGAAAAACTACCTCAACAGGTCAAACATCGCATCCACTGCGTGAAACTGCCTCAACAGGCCAAACAGGCCAAACATCGCATCCACTTCAAAAAACTGCCTCAACAGGCCAACCATCGCATCCACTGCGGCATCTCAGGGGGCGCGACACCAACTGAGGAAAATGGTGCGGCATAGAGTATCGAACATTGGCACATGCAGGCTATAGTCAAAATCCACGCTCACTCTCAGAACGGAAGGACTCAAGATCCCCAAACATCTCGCACAACGGTCGGAGTACTCTCAACGACCCCGCTAACAAGCTCTCACGAATCTCGAGACACTAGCGAACTCAACCAACTCGTGGCACTAAACTCACTCGCGGGTGATACTCCACAGCCGGGACCACCGTCGACCCAAACGGCTCCCAAAACGAAACACCCAACTCACCACGCTAAACACACAGGCTGGAGGTACTCCACAGCTGGGATCGACCCACAACTCAGGGCTAGCAAAACTGGTCGGACGGCACTCAACGACCCGGGACCACCGTCAACCCAAACGGTTCCCGACAATACTGACCGGGAGATCCTCAACGGTCCGGGATCACCCACCGGCTCCCAACAATGCCAACACTGGACTAAACTCAGCTACGAGACTCTACTCGGCCCCCAGGCATGAGTGCAAACTATGTCCCACAATAACCAGACCACTCGGCCCACTACCCGGGCGAGGAAAATCTATGTCAAGGAAACGAATAAAGTCTGGGACGCCTAAAGCATAAAAAAACCTAGCCCAAGAGAAGGTTCTATACTAGTCTGGTTAAACATGCAACATATGACGGGGTGCTAGGTCAAGTTGCAACAATAGCATGTAATTTAACATAGTGTATATAGAAAATCCTCATCTCTCATAAGCATGCTTTCTATCCCCTCTAGCATGAAATAAACATATCCATCTAGCATGTACAATAAAACGGGAAAGCATCAGTCCACATAATCTAGGCCATTCCTCATGCTTACATCTCAATCCTAGAGATTGTACATTTAAACATGCATGCTATCAATCAAAGGGGTCAATATTCCCAAAGGTAAGTGTTACACCCCGGACAATCCGCAATCGCCGAGGATGAGATTACTCTGAGGCCGATACGGCGGTGAGGATGATGGTATGATCGATGCTATTCTTGTGGTCGGATCTGAGTACTGGATTGAGAATTGGATAGGAGAATGGTAGGGAAGAGGGGAAGAAGAATTGGGGAGAGATTGAGCTCGAGATGGGAAAGAGGAGAGAGAAAGAGTGGGAAAAAGATAAGCAGTTGCAATTGGTATTATTCATATCTCTGTTCAATTACATCCTATTATTTATAGTAATTCTGTTTAGGACCTAATAGCAATTATTGAATGTTATAGGGTTATAACTACAATTTGGCATGAATGGAATTATCTCTTGGGCTCTATTGGGCTTCTCATATGTTCTCTTGTCTCCTGGTTATCGAGCTTCTCCTGCGCCTCACTCAACCCATCTTCGCCATCTTTGGAGTCCAACCGAGCCCGCTCAATCCATCCCTGGAAATATCTTCTCCAGCTGTTCTCCACCCTTCGCCAGCTGTACTCCACTCATGTCACGCCCCGGGGTCGAAACTGCGACCCGGGCTCGCCAACAGATCCGCCACCTATGCCAAACCCCGCATAGGCGAAGCGTCCTACCTGCAAGAGAAGTACTACAGCTAAACAGATATCAGAGCTATAAGATAAAACTGCTGTAAAAATAAAATCAACCACTGTACAACTGGAAAATGATACAACAATGTCCACCTCCCAAAAACGATAATCGTACAATATCCTCAGATACAAAACTCATAGCTCAACAGGGAGGTATCTCCAATAAATACATCAGTGTATAGGCTCTCAATACATATCATATCCTCACTACATAGGAAAATAAAATAGCCAATCTACTGCAGGTCTCCTCTGAAGGGGTACCGCTACTCTCCAACGACGGGTAGGGATCTAGCTCGCGACTCCCTCGCCTCGATCAACGACCGCAGAATCAGCAACACCCGCTAAGACTCTGCAAAACAAAGAAGAGGAAGGAAAAAGGAGGGGGAAAACCCCTAATGGGTGTGAGAACTACACCAAAAAGGGAGTTCTTAGTGGGTACCATCGCCAGGCCCGACGATTAGCCCACCAAAACCACTAGAGGCAATAAATAACCATGCAGTAAAAACTGACTAGAAAGGCTGGAGATACTCTACAGCTACCATTCCTCCATCTAAATGCTCAAGAGGGGAGAATCAAAGAATGGTATGCAACCACTAGCACATGAAGTGCACAATCGACCCAATCGAGCTGACTGCCACATCTGGTCCAGTCAACCTGCGCCCACCTACAACCACCTCCCGCTGACAGGCAAGAATCATGTAGGGCGTCCAAACGGACTAACTCGCTATCGAGTAGTGGCTCATGCAGGCTATAGTCAAATCCATGCTATCTCTCTCAAAACGGATAGTCTCAAGATCACCAACCTCTCGCACAACGGTCGACTAACTCACAACGACCTCGGGACCACCGTCAAACCAAATGGCTCCCAACAACACTAGCACTGGTCTAAACACAGCTACTAGACTCCACTCAGTCCCCCGGGCACGAGTGCAACAATAAAAGTGTAATGACACGACTTTTCCGGTAATTTTTACCCTCCTGTTAATAAAGTGTTTCTTTTAGTGAATTTGAATTACCGAGTTTTTCTGAGTCGGTCGAGTTGTGGCACGGGTATTTTCTGTAAAAGGGCTCAAAAAATGATGACCGACGGTGCAATCAGATCTGAAATCCGGCATAGGGATCTCCCGGAACAGGGTTTTTAGAGTTGCGGTGACTTAACGTGTGTCGGAATCCGTGTAAAATATCCTGCACGCTTTAGGAGGAAATGCGGGTTTATCCCGTGGGATTAATTAATTAAAGAATTAATTATCCGGTGAAGATATTAAAAGGTGGGATTTAATTGTACGTACGAAAAGGAAAAATCCCACTTTTCGCAAAATGAGAAACCCTAACCGGAGAGAACGAGGGAGAAAAGAGAAGAAAAAGGCGGAACCCTAACCAGAGGAGGGAAAAAGAAAGAAAGAGGAAGAAGACGGAGGAATCCGATCACCCCGAACCACGTACCGGAATTAGGAGTGGGATCGGTCGACTCCCCCGTCGGAACTTTCGGTAAGTAGATTTCGTTTTGTGGTATTTATTTGGGGATTTTCGTATCTTTTCGTTGTCGTCATCGCCGTCTCCGTCTCCGGACGGAAGACGCGCGGCGCCGCCAGGGCACCGCGCGGGCGGGCGGAAGGAGCGCGGCGCCGCTAGGTCACCGCGCGGGCGCCGCCCGCGGGCGCGCACCGCGCGGCCTCGTGCCGCACGGGGCGCCCGCGGACGTGCGGGCGCCGCCCGCGGGTGCCCACCGCGCGGCCTCGCGCCGCGCTGGGCAACCCCGGGCGGGTGGGCGCCGCCAGCGGGCGCGCACCGCACGGGGCACCCGCGGGCGGGCAGGCACCGTGCGGGCGCCGCGCAGGCGCCGCCCGCGGGCACACACACCGCGCGGCCTTGTGCCGCGCTGGGCACCCGCGAGCCGACGGGCGCCGCGCGGGCGCCGCCGCGGACGCATGCCGCGCGGTTTCGCGCCACACGGGACATCCGCGAGCGGCGGCATCCGCGCGGGCAAACCCCGCGGGCGACGACTTCCGCGTGGGAGGGCGCGCGGGGAGCCGTCAAGTGATGTAAGAGCGCTGTTTTTGGGATTTGCGTCGCGGGGTTAGTTTTGGATTTCCGTTTTCGCGGTGTAAGTGCGTGTTATTAATTATCATTTTTGGGGACTTCTTTTGGTCCAAGTGCGCAGTGGGAGTGTATTAAAGGTCCAAGTGCTCCGATCTTTCCGCAACCAGGTGGGTACCCCTTTGCAATAAGTGCAATATGTCATCGTAAACAGTATGTTAATCTGTTTAATAAAGTAGATGAGGTGTTTCAGTTGAATTAACCTTTCGCATGAATATGTACCGTTCCTTCTGTTATTAACTGTGGCGACCAAGTGTCGCGGTGATTGTTACACGCCGTTTTCGGCTATCATGTCCTTGGATGCTTACATGTACACAGGCGGATTGGCCTCCGCATGGGTGTACTTTTCCGGAGAAGTGGTCTGAATGACCCGTGTACCCCACAAAAGTGAAAGTGCCGGGTGGGGACCTCTTCACGGCAGCTAAAAGTGCCGCACTAGCGCCGTGAAGGGGTTAAAGGCATCACGTAAGTAAAGTAATTGTTCACGAGGGGAGATCGTCGACTCCCCAACAGGTACCATGTGATTAAATCAAGTAATATGGACTTATGAGGAGGAAAGGCGAAAGGTTCCGGCGTATTTCGTTTGATTTAAAGTTATTCTTTTTTGTTTGAAACATCTACTTTATTTGTCACTGACTTTACCCACTCCGTGACAGGTCCGTCTAGGTGTAGTAACCGGGATGGTGGTGAGGGAGCGTGTAGAGGACCATAGCCGTATGAGGCTGTACTACAGAACTCTTGTTTGGTTTGTCTCATTTCTCTTTCTGGTTTAATTGTTAGTTTAATTTGCTTCATTGTGGATCATAATGGATGTTGGTTAGTTAATTAGTTGGCACTGTGGATTTAACATACTATTATGAATTCTTATGCGGCCGTTTTACATTAAACAAAGGTTTCGAAAATGCTTTCCAATAACCATGTGTCGTGTGGGCACAATCTTGAAAATCTCTGGATATATCCTTTCAAAAACATGTAGCCGCCTTTTTGTGAATGCGTAGACGTTTTGGAAAAATGGGTGACAGAGACACGCGATTTGTGTCGAACTTTTGGCAGAGCCTGCAACGAGCAATGGGAACCAAATTGCATTTCAGCACGGCTTTTCACCCGTAAACTGACGGACAATCGGAGCGGTTGATCCAAATCCTCGAAGACATGCTCCGGGCGTGCGTACTTGACTTGGGCGAAGGGTGGTCTCGATACCTACCCCTTGTGGAATTCGCCTACAACAACAGTTATCAAGCCAGCATTCAAATGGCGCCATACGAGGCTCTGTTTGGGCGCCGCTGTCGGTCTCCAATATGCTGGGACGACTTGGGAGAGCGCAAGTTCTTGGGCCCAGATTTAGTGGAGGAGACCGAGGCAAAGGTGCATCTGATCAAACAACGGCTGGTGACCGCCCAGAGCAGACAGAAAAGTTACGCGGACCATAGACGACGGGATTTGGAATTCATGGTGGGTGAGCACGTGTTTCTCCGAGTTTCGCCTTCAAAAGGGACCCGACGTTTCGGCCTGAGGGGAAAGTTAAGTCCGAGGTACATGGGACCGTTCGAGATCCTAGAATGCGTGGGCCTGGTGGCGTACCGGTTGGCCTTACCGCCGAACCTAGATCGAGTCCACAACGTGTTTCACGTTTCAATGCTCCGGAAGTACCTCCCCGACCCCTCTCACGCCCTAGATGTATCCACTATCGAGTTACAAGAGGACTTAAGCGTCGAGGAGACGCCGGTGCGGATCTTGGCACGAGAGGATAAGATGTTGCGCAATCGGACCATCCCCTATGTAAAGGTCCAGTGGAGCAACCACGAAGAAACGCGAAGCGACGTGGGAACTAGAATCGAAAATGAAGGAATGTTTTCCCAAGTTGTTTAGCGAGAGTTGTAATTAAGTTTCGAGGACGAAACTTCTTATAAAGTGTGAGTGGTGTAATGACACGACTTTTCCGGTAATTTTTACCCTCCTGTTAATAAAGTGTTTCTTTTAGTGAATTTGAATTACCGAGTTTTTATGAGTCGGTCGAGTTGTGGCACGGGTATTTTTCTGTAAAAGGGCTCGAAGAATGATGACCGACGGTGCAATCGGATTTGAAATCCGACGTAGGGATCTCCCGGAACAGGGTTTTTAGAGTTGCGGTGACTTAACGTGCGTCGGAATCCGTGTAAAATATCCTGCACGCTTTACGAGGAAATGTGGGTTTATCCCGTGGGATTAATTAATTAAAGAATTAAGTATCCGGTGAAGATATTAAAAGGTGGGATTTAATTGTACGTACGAAAAGGAAAAATCCCACTTTTCGCAAAAAGAGAAACCCTAGCCGGAGAGAACGAGGGAGAAAAGAGAAGAAAAAGGCGGAACCCTAACCGGAGGAGGGAAAAAGAAAGAAAGAGGAAGAAGACGGAGGAATCCGATCACCCCGAACCACGTTCCGGAATTAGGAGTGCGATCGGTCGACTCCCCCGTCGGAACTTTCGGTAAGTAGATTTCGTTTTGTGGTATTTATTTGGGGATTTTCGTATCTTTTTGTTGTCGTCATCGCCGTCTCCGTCTCCGACGTCACCGCCGGCCCCGCCGCCGCCGCCGCGCGATCTAGGGCATGGCGCGGGCGGACGGAAGACGCGCGGCGCCGCTAGGGCACCGCTAGGGCACCGCTCGGGCGGGCGGAAGGAGCGCGGCACCGCTAGGGCACCGCGCGGGCGGACGCCGCCCGCGCGGCCTGGTGCCGCGCGGGGCGCCCGCGGACGGGCGGACGCCCCGCGGGCGCCGCCCGCGGGCGCACACCGCGCGGCCTCGCGCCGCGCTGGGCACCCCCGGGCGGGCGGGCGCCGCCCGCGGGCGTGCACCGCGCGGCCTCGCGCCGCGCGGGGCACCCGCGGGCGGGCAGGCAACGCGCGGGCGCCGCGCAGGCGCCGCCCGCGGGCATACACACCGCGCGGCCTTGTGCCGGGCGGGGCACCCGCGGGCCGACGGGCGCCGCGTGGGCCCCGCCGCGGACGCATGCCGCGCGGTTTCGTGCCGCGCGGGACATCCGCGAGCGGCGGCATCCGCGCGGGCAAACCCCGCGGGCGACGACTTCCGCGTGGGAAGGCGCGTGGGGAGCCGTCAAGTGATGTAAGAGCGCCGTTTTTGTGTTTTGTGTCGCGGGGTTAGTTTTGGATTTCCGTTTTCGCGGTGTAAGTGCGTGTTATTAATTATCTTTTTTGGGGACTACTTTAGGTCCAAGTGCGCAGCGGGAGTGTATTAAAGGTCCAAGTGCTCCGATCTTTCCGCAACCAGGTGGGTACCCCTTTGCAATAAGTGCAATATGTCATCGTAAAAAATATGTTATTCTGTTTAATAAAGTAGATGAGGTGTTTCAGTTGAATTAACCTTTCGCTTGAGTATGTACCATTCCTTCTGTCATTAACTGTGGCGACCAAGTGTCGCGGTGTTCTTTACATGCCGTTTTCGGCTATCATGTCCTTGGATGCTTACACGTACACAGGCGGATTTGCCTCCGCATAGGTGTACTTTTCCGGAGAAGTGGTCTGAATGACCCGTGTACCCCACAAAAGTGAAAGTGCCAGGTGGGGACCTCTTCACGGCAGCTAAAAGTGCCGCACTAGCGCCGTGAAGGGGTTAAAGGCATCACGTAAGTAAAGTAATTGTTCACGAGGGGAGATCGTCGACTCCCCAACAGGTACCATGTGATTAAATCAAGTAATGTGGACTTATGAGGAGGAAAAGCGAAAGGTTCCGGCGTATTTCGTTTGATTTAAAGTTATTCTTTTTTGTTTGAAACATCTACTTTATTTGTCACTGACTTTACCCACTCCGTGACAGGTCCGTCTAGGTGTAGTAACCGGGATGGTGGTGAGGCAGCGTGTAGAGGACCATAGCCGTATGAGGCTGTACTACAGAACTCTTGTTTGGTTTGTCTCATTTCTCTTTCTGGTTTAATTGTTAGTTTAATTTGCTTCATTGTGGATCATAATGGATGTTGGTTAGTTAATTAGTTGGCACTGTGGATTTAACATACTATTATGAATTCTTATGCGGCCGTTTTACATTAAACAAAGGTTTCGAAAATGCTTTCCAATAACCATGTGTCGTGTGGGCACAATCTTGAAAATCTCTGGATATATCCTTTCAAAAACATGTAGCCGCCTTTTTGTGAATGCGTAGACGTTTTGGAAAAATGGGTGACAGAGACACGCGATTTGTGTCGAACTTTTGGCAGAGCCTGCAACGAGCAATGGGAACCAAATTGCATTTCTGCACGGCTTTTCACCCGCAAACTGACGGACAATCGGAGCGGTTGATCCAAATCCTCGAAGACATGCTCCGGGCGTGCGTACTTGACTTGGGCGAAGGGTGGTCTCGATACCTACCCCTTGTGGAATTCGCCTACAACAACAGTTATCAAGCCAGCATTCAAATGGCGCCATACGAGGCTCTGTTTGGGCGCCGCTGTCGGTCTCCAATATGCTGGGACGACTTGGGAGAGCACAAGTTCTTGGGCCCAGATTTAGTGGAGGAGACCGAGGCAAAGGTGCATCTGATCAAACAACGGCTGGTGACCGCCCAGAGCAGACAGAAAAGTTACGCGGACCATAGACGACGGGATTTGGAATTCATGGTGGGTGAGCACGTGTTTCTCCGAGTTTCGCCTTCAAAAGGGACCCGACGTTTCGGCCTGAGGGGAAAGTTAAGTCCGAGGTACATGGGACCGTTCGAGATCCTAGAATGCGTGGGCCTGGTGGCGTACCGGTTGGCCTTACCGCCGAACCTAGATCGAGTCCACAACGTGTTTCACGTTTCAATGCTCCGGAAGTACCTCCCCGACCCCTCTCACGCCCTAGATGTATCCACTATCGAGTTACAAGAGGACTTAAGCGTCGAGGAGACGCCGGTGCGGATCTTGGCACGAGAGGATAAGATGTTGCGCAATCGGACCATCCCCTATGTAAAGGTCCAGTGGAGCAACCACGAAGAAACGCGAAGCGACGTGGGAACTGGAATCGAAAATGAAGGAATGTTTTCCCAAGTTGTTTAGCGAGAGTTGTAATTAAGTTTCGAGGACGAAACTTCTTATAAAGTGTGAGTGGTGTAATGACACGACTTTTCCGGTAATTTTTACCCTCCTGTTAATAAAGTGTTTCTTTTAGTGAATTTGAATTACCGAGTTTTTATGAGTCGGTCGAGTTGTGGCACGGGTATTTTTCTGTAAAAGGGCTCGAAGAATGATGACCGACGGTGCAATCGGATTTGAAATCCGACGTAGGGATCTCCCGGAACAGGGTTTTTAGAGTTGCGGTGACTTAACGTGCGTCGGAATCCGTGTAAAATATCCTGCACGCTTTACGAGGAAATGTGGGTTTATCCCGTGGGATTAATTAATTAAAGAATTAAGTATCCGGTGAAGATATTAAAAGGTGGGATTTAATTGTACGTACGAAAAGGAAAAATCCCACTTTTCGCAAAAAGAGAAACCCTAGCCGGAGAGAACGAGGGAGAAAAGAGAAGAAAAAGGCGGAACCCTAACCGGAGGAGGGAAAAAGAAAGAAAGAGGAAGAAGACGGAGGAATCCGATCACCCCGAACCACGTTCCGGAATTAGGAGTGCGATCGGTCGACTCCCCCGTCGGAACTTTCGGTAAGTAGATTTCGTTTTGTGGTATTTATTTGGGGATTTTCGTATCTTTTTGTTGTCGTCATCGCCGTCTCCGTCTCCGACGTCACCGCCGGCCCCGCCGCCGCCGCCGCGCGATCTAGGGCATGGCGCGGGCGGACGGAAGACGCGCGGCGCCGCTAGGGCACCGCTAGGGCACCGCTCGGGCGGGCGGAAGGAGCGCGGCACCGCTAGGGCACCGCGCGGGCGGACGCAGCCCGCGCGGCCTGGTGCCGCGCGGGGCGCCCGCGGACGGGCGGACGCCCCGCGGGCGCCGCCCGCGGGCACACACCGCGCGGCCTCGCGCCGCGCTGGGCACCCCCGGGCGGGCGGGCGCCGCCCGCGGGCGTGCACCGCGCGGCCTCGCGCCGCGCGGGGCACCCGCGGGCGGGCAGGCAACGCGCGGGCGCCGCGCAGGCGCCGCCCGCGAGCATACACACCGCGCGGCCTTGTGCCGGGCGGGGCACCCGCGGGCCGACGGGCGCCGCGCGGGCCCCGCCGCGGACGCATGCCGCGCGGTTTCGTGCCGCGCGGGACATCCGCAAGCGGCGGCATCCGCGCGGGCAAACCCCGCGGGCGACGACTTCCGCGTGGGAAGGCGCGTGGGGAGCCGTCAAGTGATGTAAGAGCGCCGTTTTTGTGTTTTGTGTCGCGGGGTTAGTTTTGGATTTCCGTTTTCGCGGTGTAAGTGCGTGTTATTAATTATCTTTTTTGGGGACTACTTTAGGTCCAAGTGCGCAGCGGGAGTGTATTAAAGGTCCAAGTGCTCCGATCTTTCCGCAACCAGGTGGGTACCCCTTTGCAATAAGTGCAATATGTCATCGTAAAAAACATGTTATTCTGTTTAATAAAGTAGATGAGGTGTTTCAGTTGAATTAACCTTTCGTATGAGTATGTACCATTCCTTCTGTCATTAACTGTGGCGACCAAGTGTCGCGGTGTTCTTTACATGCCGTTTTCGGCTATCATGTCCTTGGATGCTTACACGTACACAGGCGGATTTGCCTCCGCATAGGTGTACTTTTCCGGAGAAGTGGTCTGAATGACCCATGTACCCCACAAAAGTGAAAGTGCCAGGTGGGGACCTCTTCACGGCTGCTAAAAGTGCCGCACTAGCGCCGTGAAGGGGTTAAAGGCATGACGTAACTAAGGTTTTTGTTCACGAGTGGAGATCGTCGACTCCCCGACAGGTACCATGTGATTAAATCAAGTAATGTCGACTCATGAGGAGGAAAAGCGAAAGGTTCCGGTGTATTTCGTTTGATTTAAAGTTATTCTTATTTGTTTGAAACATCTACTTTATTTGTCACTGACTTTACCCACTCCGTGACAGGCCCGTCTATGTGTATTAACCGGGACGGTGGTGAGGCAGCGTCTAGAGGACCATAGCTGTATGAGGCTTTACTACAGAACTCTTGTTTGGTTTATCTCATTTCTCTTTCTGATTTAACTGTTAGTTTAATTTGCTTAATTGTGGATCATAATGGATGTTGGTTAGTTAATTATTTGGCACTGTGGATTTAACATACTGTTATGAATTCTTATGTGGCCGTTTTACATTAAACAAAGGTTTCGAAAACGCTTTCCAAAAACCAAGTGTCGTGTGGGCACAATCTTGAAAACCTCTGGATTTATCCTTTCAAACACATGTAGCCGCCTTTTTGCGAATGCGTAGACGTTTTGGAAAAATGGGTGTCGGGTGGACACCGTTCGCAAACCCGTAGTTATCTCTTGATGTGATTGAATGGAATTACTCTTCTTTACTATGTTCACTGTGACTGTGTGGTTAAAGAAGGTTGTTGTTGTTATTGTAAATGTGACGTCCGTTTGAAGAGTGAATTTGTATATGTGGCGGGTCTGACACGCACCGGTGGGCGAGGTCGTTATTCATAAAGAATTAAAATAATATATATACGCTTTTCCGCTTATCCTTAGACCTCCGGGGCGTGACAAAAAGTATCTGACCGAACAAACCCAATCGAATGAACCGGTATAAAACCCGGTACTGCCTGCTCTGTCATCAATCTCACGAACTCAGTATCTCCACTTTCCAAATGACCGGAACCCAACACGGTCTAAAGCCTACTCCGGAGTGGCACTCGAGGGGAGCGACACACACGAGTAAAGTATCTCTGTCATCAGTATCACAAGTATCTCTATATAGCAGGACTAGATCATGACTATGATCAAAGTGGGAAAGCCCAACCACTAAAGAAGACCCTGATCCTCAATCAGATGCAAAAATACTCAAATAGTGGGAAACTCCGTCCACTAGAGAAATCTTATACCCAATCTGATGCATAAATAAATATCCGGTCAACCGCCCAATATCCGCGGTTGCCGCAATACCCTGCCGTCTATAATCAAGTCCTATAACCGACCTCCGGTCAACCGCCCAAAGTCTGCGGTCACCGCAAAACCCTGCCAACCGCAATCCAGCACAACCCGTCCCTGACTGTGAGAACCTGGATCCCCACGACTTGATTACTGGTTGACCAGTAGCCCTTGGAGGCCTATGTGGCGTGTCGGTGGCGTTTGTGTACCAATTGGACACTAGTGATGGACTCAGAGTGTTTAATTGGTCACGAGAGTAGTCAGATGACTCCGTCGAATGCTTAGAAGTGGTTTTGCACGCAATGGATATTAAAATTGGGCTCAGCGCGAAGTTTGGACCAAAGAACATCTTTCCGGATGCCTTCGGCAATTTTTAGAGTTAGAATGTGTCAAATCGGACAGCGGATTTGGATTCAGCGCGCGAAAACGGTGAAAATGGACTATTCACTTGCATTTTTCGGAGCAAGGATGACGCGCACGATTTTCGAGGCACCATGACACTGTTCCGGCGGCTGGGGTATCGCCGGCGGCGGCGGCTGGCGGCGGAGCGCGGCGGCAGGCTGAGGCGCAGCCGCTCGGTCCACCGCGGAAGCGTGCACCCGGGCGCGGGACACGTGGCGGCTCCCGGTTGGCCGGCGCAGCAGGCGCGGTCCACGGGAAAAGCGCGGGTGTACGGTGGACCGGAGGGTGGACGCGTGGCAGCTTGCGGTTGGTGCGGTGTGGTGCACTCGGTGCACCGAGCTGGTGTAGCCGCCTCGGGGCGCGTGCCTGGCAGGGGGGCAGACCCGCGCGGGGAAGGCGCGCGGGCCCTGGCGCGGCGTCAGCGGGGGCAGGCCACGTGTCGGCCTCCCATTCACGGGTCAGCGGCGATGTGACGCATCACTGTGGCCGTGCGTCAGAGTGGGCGCTAGTGCGGTCCACGTGGCGGCCGCGGATTGGCCGCCGCGGTCCCGTGGTCGCGGTGCACGGGTCCAGTGACACATGTCGCTCCCCGGTTGGCCGAACGCGGCTGACGTGGCGCCTCGCTGGCGCGGCGTGGACGCGTGGACCGCGGGGCTGGTTACTGTAGCAGCCCGGAAACCAGTTTCGGGCGCCCGGAAGTTGCGCCCGAATCTAGGATTTCGGCCTTTAAAGGCCCGAATCGCCCCATTTCGTCTCTTTTCTCCTTTTTGCTCGCACAGAGAGGCTAAGGGGAGGGAGAGGGCGATTCGTGGGGGGGTTTTCGTGGGTGCGCGAGAGCGCCATTGACCCCGTGGAGCGCGCAAGGTGTCCCAAGGAGCTGGTTGGACGCGTTGGACGGCGCGACGGGTCGAGGTAAGTCCCGTTTGTTGTTTTGCGGTATTTTTGGCACAATCTTGAGTTTCCTTTTGGATTTCGGATTTGACCCGACGCCCTCTTGCGTGTTAGGGACCGTGTTTTACTGTGCCGTTTTACTACGTGGACTGTTGCTGGCGTTTTGGATGCGCCTCGTTTTGCGTGCAACCTTAAAGGAAGCGTGCTCCATTTTGCGTGCAGATTCGAAGTACGCGCACCGTTTTGCGTGCGGGTTTTGATGGCGTACATCGTTTTGCGTGCAGGTTTGGTGGCCACACATCGTTATGCGCGAGTACTCGTGAGTGTGCACCGTTTTGCGTGCAACTTGGTGTACGAGACTCGGATTGAGGCGTGCCTTTACACTCTTTGGATCTACGCGTCGCAAGGATTACAGTCGTGTTTTCAGGGAATTTTCTGAGATTCGCCCGAAGGTATACTTCTTTCCCCTTTACTGTGCAGAGTATTACAGTTGTGTTTGTTGTGGACTTTCGCGCTCACCGTGTTGTGGAATTTGTAACTCGGCCACCGGGACTCGGATTTTGACGTGCAGGTACTCGTTTCGAAGGGCTCGACGCGACGGTCGCGACTGTATTTTTGTTGGATTTTTCAGAGTCCATTCTGCAGGTAAAAGTTGCACATCTTCGGGACTGGTTTCAGCAGATGGTGTATACTTGGATATTTTAGCATAAAGTGTAACTTGGGACCTTTTGTTGTACCCAGGAGGGTTCGCGAGTGTTTTTGGAACACTGCAAGGAGCCGAGGTGGCGCGACATGTACCGTGGATACGGATTCAGCGGATTGTGCGAGCAAGTGGCCACGCTCTTCACCGACCCCAGGTTTGCCTTGGATTGAACACTTCAGGTGGGTAGGCTTAATTTGGTAACTGTATAAGGTTCTTACATTAGGGTGAATGTAAGTACACTTGTGGGGATGTCACCCTTCTATGACTGATAGCAGGCATATTTGATGTGCAACCGATATGAGCGAGAGGTAAGCAAGGAATGGCCTACTTGGGTAAGATTGGTATACCCTAGTAGGAATACTTTAGCATGCTTTGCTAATATATGTTTCACCCACTTTTATCGTCTCTGAGGACAAAAGCATGCTTGTATGGACATGTAGTTAGGCTATCTTTTACTGCTACACTACTTATTGGAACTTGACTTAGGAGAAACCATGCTTTTCCTTTCTTCTTCTTTGTTAGTCAAGTGGTCAGTGTTGCTCGGGTTCGAGCAGGGATCTGGGTAGTGTAGTCGGGGCTTGGTGTCTGGGACAGGTTGGATTAGTTGTGGGGCTTTGCGGCAACCGCGGATATTGGGCGGTTGACCGGATATTTATTTATGCACCAGATTGGGTATCTGAATTCTCTAGTGGACAGAGTTTCCCACTATGGAGTACTTTTGCATCCGATTGAGGTCGGGTCTTTCTTTAGTGGACAAAGTTTTCCACTTTGATCATAGTCTTGATCAAAGTCCTGCTATACAGAGTTACTTTACTCGTGTGGGTCGCTCCCCTCGAGTGCCACTCTTGAGTTTCCGATCGGACGGTTTAGATGCCGATCTGTTACTTACTTGAGTTTCCGATCGGACGGTTTAGATGCCAATCTGTTACTTACTTGAGTTTCCGATCGGACGGTTTAGATACCGATCTGTTACTTACTTTAGTTTCCGATCGGATGGTTTAGATGCCGATCTGTTACTTACTTTAGTTTCCGATCGGACGGTTTAGATGCCGATCTGTTACTTACTTTGGGATGCGAGCCATGTGGGCCGATCCTGCGGTTTCGAGCCATGTCTGAAGATTCCGCTGAGCATGCAATGCCAGTTTTACTAGTGGCACCAGATTGGGTTTATTACAAATATTCGCTTTATTGTTGCACTCGTGTCAGGAGGACCGAGTGAAGTCTAGTAGCTGAGTCTAGACCAGTGCTAGTGTTGTCGGGAACCGTATGGGGATCGACGGTTGTCCCAAGGTCATTGTGAGTTATTGACCGTTGTACGAGAGGCATGGGCAGGCATAGGCAGGCATAGCAGGCATAGCAGGCATGGCAGGCATAGGCAGGCATAGGCAGGCATGGCAGGCATAGGCAGGCATAGCAGGCATAGCAGGCATGGCAGGCATAGCAGGCAGTGCTAGTGATTACTGGTCTATCGATTGGGTCGATTGTGGACTTCATGTGCTAGTGGTTGCATACCATTCTTTGGTTCTCCCCGTTTGGGCATTTAGTTAGAGGCATGATAGCTGTTGAGAGGCTCCAGCTTCCTTGCTTCAGTCTTTACGGCTTTGGTTAGTTTTTGTCTCTTGAGGACTTAGTGGGCAGACCGTCGGGTCTGGCGGTGGTACCCATTGAGAACTCCCTTTTTGGTGTAGTTCTCACACCCTTTGGGGGTTTTCCCCCTCCTTTTCCTTCCTCTCCTTTGTTTTGCAGAGTCTTAGCGGGTGTTACTGATTCTGCGGTTGTTCATCGAGGCGAGGGAGTCGCGTGCTAGATCCATACTCGTCGTTGGAGTGTAGAGGTACCCCCTTCAGAGGAGAGCTTCAGTAGATTAGTCGTTTCTTTTCCTCTTTTGAGAGACTGATGTAGTGAGGATATGATATGTATTGAGAGCCTGTACACTGATGTATTTATTGGAGATATCTCCCTGTTGAGTTTTGAGCTGTGTATATGAGGATATTGTATCATTATCATTTTTGGGAGATGGACATTGTTGTATTATTTCCAGTTGTACAGTGGTTGATTTTAGTTATACAGCAGATTTTCATTTATAGCTCTGATATCTGTTAGATGTAGTACTTTTCTTGCAGGTAGGACGCTTCGCCTATGCGGGGTTTGGCATAGGTGGCGGATCTGTTGGCGAGCCCGGGTCGCAGTTTCGACCCCGGGGCGTGACACTGACACCAATGTCCCGGCTACACTACCCCAGACCCCTGCTCGCACCCGAGCAAAACAGACCGCCTGACTAATAAAGAAGGAGAAAAGGATAACATGGTTTCTCCTATGTCAAGTTCCAATATGTAGTGCAGCAGTAAAAGATGGCCTAACTACATGTCCATGCAAGCATGCTTTTGTCCTCAGAAACAATAAAAGAGGGTGAAAAATATAATAGCAAAGCATGCTAAAATGTTCCTACTATGCTGTACCAATCTCACACAAGTAGGCTAATGAATAAACATGTACAATAACCACATGATCTAGGCCATTCTTCAAGCTTTTCCTCTCGATGCTAAATATGGGTTGTACATTAAACATGCATGCTATCAGTCATGGAGGGGTGACATTCCCACAAGTGGACTTACATTCACCATAACATAATCATGCATGAAGATCTTATCATTGCCTTATACAGTTACTAATATTAAGCTTACCCACCTGAAGTGCTCAATCCAAGGCAAACCTGGGGTCGGTGAAGAGCGTGGCCACTTGCTAACCATATCTGCTGAACCCGTATCCACGGTACATGTCGCGCCAACCTCGGCTCCTAGCAGTGTTCCAAAAACATTCGTGAACCTTCCTGGGTACAACAAAAGGTCCAAAGTTACACTTTTATTCCAAAATATCCAAGTACATACAAATCTGTTGGAATAGTTCCAAAGATGTAGATTTTTCACCTGCAGCAAGAACTCAGAAAAATCCATCATAAATACTGTCGCGATCGTCACGTCGAGACCTTCGAAATGAGTACCTGCACGTCCAATTTCGAGCCCCGTAGGACGAGTTACAATTTCCACAACATAGGATGCGCAAAACCTCGCAGCAACACAACTGTAATACTCTGCACAGTAAAGGGGGAAGAAGTATACCTTCGGGCAAGCCTCAGAAAATTCCACGAAAAAAATGACGGTAATCCTTGCGATGCGTAGATGCAAAAAGTGTATAGGCACATCTCCATCCAATGCCTGAGCGCGGAGATAAATATCCGGCAAGGTGTCACTGTCCAGAAATTCCATCAGCTGCAAAGGGGGTTAAAAACATACCCGGAACCCCAAACAAAGCTCAAAACTGAGAAAAGTAGACAATACGAGAATCATAGATCTACCTCTCGTGAATCCAACGCCGTGAGAATCGTCCAAAAACACTGTCGGGGTAGCTGTGCCGACCTCTCAGACCAAAATGCGACGATAACGGGCCTTTGATGAAGGAACGTCGCTCTGCGCTACGATGCCGAAGTCGTCGACGTCGCGGCCTCCAAAAAATCCGGGCCTTCTCCACGACATGCACAGCGAGGAGATCAATAACTTTGGTGAATGGTGCACTGGCCTAAGAGCTCGGGAAAAAGCTCTACTCGGTGAGCAAAAGGGCCTATTTATAGGTTCAACTCGAAAAAATCCGAAATTGGGATTTTGGGCCGTTTTTCCGGGAGCCCGCACGAACGGGGCGGCTACAGTGTCGGGCCCGGCCCAACACTGTTCACGCCCGGAATGCCCAGGGCCCTCCACATCTCACCCGAACAGCGGACAGCCGTGCAGGGCCATCCGCTGCTCGACACGTGGCGCGCGGAGGCGTCGACACGTGGACCGCACTCAGTCAACCGACCGCGCCCACGTGCGCGCCTGCGCCGCCACCTTCCACCCTGCACGCCCGCGCCCCGAGGCGGCCTGCACCCGCTCCATGGACCGCGCGCATGTGGACCCGCCAACCAGTGGCCTCCACGTGTCCACCCTCCGGTCCACCGTACACCCGCTCATTTTCCCCCGTGGACCGCTCCCACAACACCAACAAGTCACAAGCTGCCACGTGTCTTGCCTTCGGTGCACGCCGGCCTGTGGACCGCGCGCCTGCCCGAGTGCCCGCGCGCCTGCCCGCGCCCGCGCTCCTGCCCGTGGTCGCTCCGCCGCCTGCCCGAGCCCGCTCCGCCACTGCCCGCCGCCGCCGACGCTGCCCCCGGCCGCCGGAACAGTAATAGCTGCCTCGAAATCCGTACCGGGTCATCCGTGCTCCGAAAAATACAACTAGTCCATTTTCAACGTTTTCGCGCGCTGAATCCGAATCCGATGTCCGTTCTGCCAAATTCCAACTCTAAAAATTGCCGAAGGCATCCGGAAAGGTGTTCTTTTGTCCAAACTTTGCGTTGAGCCCAATTTTAATATCCATTGCACGCGAAACCACTTCTAAACATTCGACGGGGTCATCTGACTACTCTCGTGATCCATTAAACACACTGAGTCCATCACTAGTGTCAAATTGGTGCACAAACGCCACCGACACGCCACATAGGCCTCCAGGAGCTGCTGGTCAACCAGTAATCTCATAGTGGGGATCCGGGTCCTCACATCCTCCCCCACTAAAGAAAGTTTCGTCCTCGAAACTAGCTCAATTCCACCAGGAGTCACAAACACCAAGGGTAAGTACTCAACATCATCATCTCCAGCTCCTAAGTCACCACTCACTCCCCGTGATTATTCCTCAACAACAACAACAACAACATCTAGTACGGCATAGCTCGATTGCGCAATTCCCTCATCTCACGAGCAAGAATTCACAACGGGCGTCCCTCATACTCCAAACACTCATAGATCTCAAAGGGGCGAGTCAATCACGGGCGAGGAATCCAAAAACACATCACTCCTGAGCTGAGACGTGAAATACCAAAAGAGGCTCCAATAAAAGGCTGGGGGAAACGGAAATAACCACTAGTGCAACATGCACCAAACCACATCCTGTGTCAACTCAACCAAGGCCACCCGAAGCATACCCACACATTCATCCAATAAGGAAAAGAATCCAATAAGCTGGGGTCTTCACTTGGTCACTTCCCGATCCAAACCACCCGAGTGGACTACTCAACCGCAGGCTACCCTCAAAAGGGATCCTCAAGAGACACAATCTCATGCCACAGTTGGTCACTCAACATGCTATCATAACCCCCAACGGACCCACGGGTCGAAGCCGATCTCTCAACTAGTAAAGAACACCCTGACGGTGGCCAAACTGTCAGTGAACGGGACTGAGAGCTGCCTCGAAAGGCGATCATAATACTGATGCCCAAACTCACGGTCGAAAGTCCAATCCATCGACAACGATCCGAGTAAATCCCACTCAAGATACTAAAAGCTGTAGTCTCCACTGGTGCCGTAAGGTAGAAACTGTAAACTGAAGCTAAACTCTTATTCTATCTTATAGCATAGAACAGGAATGCTGAGTAGCCAGAACTGATAGCCAAACAGGCATGGCCTACGCCCAGGTATAACAATCAAAGTGGGAAATAATAGGCGTACAGAAAGGCTCATCTGTGGGATCCAAGCTGCCTACAAAACAGCGGTTCGTCCTACCACAATACTCATAGGGTTGGACTGATGAAGCGCGGACCGAAGGTAAACCCACGGTAATTCCACAGCCACTAAGGGAGGTCTCACTATAACACGCAAATCTATCTCCCAACACTGGAAGTACTAGCATTGGCGCTGGTATCAGTCTCATAATCCATCAGCCATGCTCTCCTGGCACTGCCAAGCCCAAGAAGCTCCTCGCCTCAAGTATAAATGTTGGTCTCAGCCAATGTCGAATAACATCCATTTGGTCGGGTTCCACCGCCGCTCCAACGGCTAAAATAAGGTGACCCAAGAAAGTATGCTTCTGAAGCTACAACTTGTATCTCAATCACTTGGCATACAGCTTCATCCACACAGGCATGGTAGCACATCCACAAGTGCTCCACGCACTCCAAGTCGCTCTGGGAGTAAATCAAAATATCCCTGGAGGATCTTGCTACCAATCCAATCAAGTACAGCTGGAGCACAATTCCTCAAATCATAAGAGCGGCAGGGCATTAATCAATCCACTTGGCCTCACTATGAGCTCATGATGCCCTACCGTGTCCTAAACGCCATCTAGGCAAGGTCCTCGGCTGTCTGATTCCAAGTAGGTACTCGCATCATACAATAATTGCCTGAATATAGCTCCATCAAAAGGTCCTAAATACCACCCGGACCTGTCTACACTCGAACCATAAAAGGACCCTCACAGTCGTGTATCAACGACGTGGCATCACCACTGTATATCAACGGCGTGGCACTAGGTCAAACAGACCCCTCGATCCATCAGATCCTGTAACTGCGCCATCAACTCTCTCAGCTCTACCGGCAATCTCCAATGAGGTGCTGTCATGTCACGCCCCGGGGGATTTATTTCAGCGGAAACGATTCACAAAAGGGATGTGTTTGGCGTGTATAGTTAAGTTTCTTTTTTTTTGAAAAACCTTCTTCCCCGGCACGTGCCCAGATCCGCCGCATAGACAGGATCACTCTTCAAACGGACAGAGTCTCCCCTGTATATGCACGGCGTCGCGGCTTATACAATGTCCACAAACAGATATACAGTCAATCAAACCAGTTCAGACACACACACCCATTTACAAATGCAGAATAAATCTCACGGCCGATCAGTTTAAAAGGATAAATCCACAATGGTTGAAACGGCGCCCACCCGGCAGCCATATTTTTGAAAACACTTTTCGAAAGCCACATAAACCCAGAGGTTTTGGAAAACAGTGCCCACACGACACTTAGGTTTTGAAATCCATTTTCGAAATCCATAAATCCACAAAGTTTTGAAAACGGTGCCCACACGACACCCATGCTTTTGAAAACGGTTTTCGCAATCTTATCTTTTGTTTGCTCTTTTATTTTTCTTAAAGCGGCCAACAGAGATAGAAAGGAATTAAATAATTTATCAATCACCACGCCGACATCCACACCGACCCCACGAGGGTATCGAGAACAACACCACAGTCTACAATGTGAATGAAATGCTAAAGAGAAAATAAAGTACTGTTCGGGGTCTCCAGAGACCCAGGAACTCCTGCCGTGGCCTCACCGTCGCCTATCTCTCTCCCCTGAAGGAACCTGTCGCAAGGTGGGAAGTCAGCGACTAAACAATAATAATAAAGTAATGCAGGGAAAAGTAATATGTCTAACCGTAACCGGCCGGAGCAACCACTCTCCCGAGAGGGAAAAGATGACACGAACACCTGTAGACCTGCAATACCCGACCCCGTCGGACAACTAAACCGACGGATCTCACCGCTCCCACGTCGGGCGTCTAAACCGACGGGTCGCACCGCTCCCACGTCGGACAACTAAACCGACGGGTCGCACCGCTCATCCCTTGGCGCATCCCGCCCCACAACTACAGGGGCCCCACTCCGTCCTAGTGGGTATACACGGGTCATGGACCACTTTTTCGGAAAAGCGCACCCTTTGCGGTGGCCAAACCGCGGGTGCGCGTGCTGCAGCCACGAGCCAAGTAACCATAATACCCAGTACTCATCCAACAAGACCATAGAGACTATCACGTTAGCATGATTAATTATTTAACATAAGCACGTTGCAACTACCGGGAACCCGGCGCTAAGACTCCAAATAGAACCCACCTGTAAAAACGGTGACCCACTCTCAATTCCTCCGCGTCCCGGTGCGCTCGCCCGGACCCACACGGACCTGCCGAAGGAAAATTAGTAACCCGGAACTCGAAAAGTATTACGAACAGCAAGGCCCTCCCGGTCGGTCGCGAGGCACGGCCCGCCGATCTAGCGGCGGCGGCGGCGACGTCCCCCGGCGAGGGCGAAGGCACGGATGGCCCTGTGCGGCTCCCCGACTCACCGTCCGCATGCGGGGCTACGCACGCGCCCAGCCCCGTGAGGGTTCACCACCCGCATGCGGAGCTGCGCACGCGCCCAGCCCCGTGCGGGTTAGCCCACCCGCAAGCGGGGCTGCGCGCATGCCCGGCCCCATGCGGGCTCCCCACCCGCATGCGGGGCTGCGGACGCGCCCAGCCCCTTGCGGGTTCACCCACCCGCAAGCGGGGCTGCGCGCGTGCCCGGCCCCATGCGGGCTCCCCACCCGCATGCGGGGCTGCGCACGCGCCCAGCCCCGTGCGGGTTCACCCCCCCGCATGCAGGGCTGCGCGTGTGCCCGGCCCCATGCGGGCTCCCCACCCGCATGCGGGGCTGCGCACGCGCCCAGCCCCGTGCGGGTTCATCCACCTGCAAGCGGGGCTGCGCGCGTGCCCGGCCCCATGCGGGCTCCCCACCCGCATGCGGGGCTGCGCACGCGCCCAGCCCCGTGCGGGTTCACCCCCCCGCATGCGGGGCTGCGTGCGTGCCCGGCCCCATGCGGGCTCCCCCCCTGCATGCGGCGCTGCGCACGTGCCCAGCCCCGTGCGGGTTCACCCCCCCGCATGCGGGGCTACGCGCGTGCCCGGCCCCATGCGGGCTCCCCACCCGCATGCGGGGCTGCGCACGCGCCCAGCCCCGTGCGGGCCGCACGGGCGCGCCGCCCGCATGGGGGCTGCGCACGGGCGCCGGATTCCGGGGAATCCGTCGCCTGTGCCCCCTTTCCCCCCCCCCCAAATGCAAGAAGAACAAGAAATCCAAGAACTACGAACTACGTCTCACCTCGGTTACGTCGACGGAGGTTGTGAGAGGAGGGATCGCCTCGTTCTTGTGTGCCCGGATCCGGAGGGTGTGTGGTGTTCTTCCCGTTCCTCGATCGCTCCGCCGCGATACCCTGCGCCGATCGGTGGGAAGAGAAGGGGTTGGGGAACGGTTCCTTGTCCGCGTTCAGGTGTTGTAAAGTTAGGGTGAGAGGAACGGTAGGAGAACTCAAAACCTAGACCCAAACAAATACGTATTAACATTAGCCGCCTAGTTACACGGGGACTTAACCCTAAGTCCCAAAATTACAATTTATGATCGGCGAATTGAGTTTGGGAACCACTTAAACCCACACCCCGGAACCTTTCCTTTCTGTTGATCGGGGTGTGGGTTTAAGTGGTTCCCAAACTCAATTCGCCGATCATAAATTGTAATTTTGGGACTTACAATTTATGATCCCGAAATAAAGTCCGGTCTGCCTCGATGAACGTGTAAGTCGCCTGGACTGCTACAAAACTTCCGGAATTTATTTCGGGAGATTCCGGGGTCGGAATCCAGAACCGATCATGCCGCCGATCTCCATTTCGCGAGCTTTATTGTCTAAAAATACCCGCGAGCCCCGACGATCTGTCCAGAAGAAAAACGATAGTTAAGCCCCAAACCGGACCCCCAAAACACTAATGACTCAGAAAAGTATTAAAACGAGCGGTTATCACACCACTCACCTCTTAAAAACGAGTTTCGTCCTCGAAACTCAAAACCTGGGTTGCGGCGAAAAGATTGGGGTAGCTCTCCCTCATTTTTTACTCCAGCTCCCACGTCGCTTCTCGCTCCTCATGGTTGCTCCAGAGCACCTTCACGTAGGGGATGACTCGGTTCCGCAGTGTCTTGCTTTCTCTTGCTAGGATACGCACCGGGGTTTCCTCGAAGCTTAGGTCCTCCTTGAGCTCGAGCGCGGAAACATCCAACATGTGTGATGGGTCGGAAAGATACTTCCGAAGCATGGACACGTGGAAAACATTGTGGACTCGGTCGAGGTTTGGTGGTAGGGCAAGGCGGTATGCCACTGGGCCGATGCGCTCCAAGATCTCGAAGGGTCCCACGAACCGTGGGCTCAGCTTGCCTTTCATCCCGAAACGCTTGATTCCTCTGGATGGCGAGACCCGCAAAAGCACGTGTTCTCCCACTTGGAATTCCAAGTCGTGGCGCCTCTGGTCCGCGTAGCTCTTCTGTCGACTCTGGGCGGTCAGTAAGCGCTGTTTGATGAGGCGTACCTTCTCTTCAGTCTCTTTCACTAGGTCGGGCCCCAAGAATTTTCGTTCCCCCAAGTCGTCCCAACAGATCGCGGATCGGCAGCGTCTTCCATATAAGGCTTCGTAGGGCGCCATCTGGATGCTGGCCTGGTAGCTGTTGTTGTAGGCGAATTCCATGAGGGGTAGGTAGCGTGACCAACCGACTCCCCAGTCAAGTACACAGGCGCGAAGCCGGTCCTCGAGGGTCTGAATCACTCGCTCCGACTGTCCGTCCGTCTGAGGGTGGAAGTCTGTGCTGAAATGTAGCCTGGTCCCCAGGGCCTGCTGTAGGCTCTGCCAAAACTTCGAGACGAAATGGGTGTCTCTGTCCGAGGTGATCGATGCCGGCACTCCATGCAGTCTCACGATCTCGCTGAGGTAGACTTGAGCCAACCGCTCTCTGGTCCAGGTTGTGTGGATGGGCAGGAAATGTGCTGACTTGGTTAGCCGGTCCACAATGACCCAGATTGCGTCGTGCCCCTGCTGCGAATATGGGAATCCAGTGACGAAGTCCATGGTGATCTAATCCCACTGCCACTCTGGCACCGGTAAGGGCTGTAGCTTTCCCGCCGGCCGCTGATGCTCTGCCTTTATCTGCTGATATACTAGGCAATGAGCTACATGTTGAGTCACATCCCCCTTCAGCTTGGGCCACCAGAAGGTCTGCTTGAGGTCCCTGTACATCTTCGTGCCCCCTGGATGCGCCGCATAAGGGGCGCGGTGTGCCTCTGCTATGATTTCCTCCTTCAATTCCGGGGTATCCGGCACGCAAATCCGCCTGCGGAACCGTAGAGTGCCGTCGCCTTCCACTGAAAAATCACTTTCTTAATCCGGTGAGATCTTGTCTCGCACGAGCTGTAGGTGGGAGTCGGTCTGTTGTCCTTCCCGGATCTTCTCGAATAGTGTCGGCTTGACTACCAAGGCGAAGAGTCGCGCAACCGTGCCCGCTAGTACCACTTCCAACTCCAATCGGGCGAACTCCGCGATCAGACTGCTCTGCTCGGTTATCGCGCCCCTAGACACCCCTTCTTGTTGCCCCTTCATGCTCAGCGCGTCTGCCACTACGTTTGCCTTCCCGGGGTGGTATTGAATAGTCAGATCGTAATCCTTCAATAATTCAAGCCACCGCCTCTGCCGCAAATTTAGCTCCTTTTGGGTGAACAGGTACTTAAGACTTTGGTGGTCTGAAAAGACGTTACAGTGGACACCAAAGAGGTAGTGTCTCCATAACTTTAGAGCGAAGACCACTGCAGCCAGCTCCAAATCATGTATTGGGTAGTTCCTCTCGTAATCCTTCAGTTGCCTGGAGGCGTAGGCTATTACTTTCCCCTGTTGCATTAGAACACCCCCAAGGCCGATCCTGGATGCATCGCAGTACACCTCATAATCCTCTCCGGGTGTCGGTAGTATAAGTATTGGGGCCCTGGTCAGCCTTCTTTTTAGTTCCTCAAAGCTCTCCTGGCATTTAGCTGTCCATATAAACTTCTCCCCTTTTCTGGTTAACCGGTTCAAAGGGGTAGCAATTTTCGCGAAACCTTCGACGAAGCGTCTGTAATATCCTGCCAGGCCCAGGAAACTGTGGATCTCCGTCACCGTCGTCGGCGGCTGCCAGTCGATCACCGATTCCACCTTCTTGGGGTGCACGGCGATTCCCTTCGCCGAGATCACGTGCCCTAGGAATCCCACCTCGCGTAGCCAGAATTCACACTTTTTGAGCTTAGCGAACAGCTTCTACTCCCTGAGGGTTTGGAGAATCGTTCGTAAATGGTCCTCGTGCTCCTCGTCGGTGGGTGAATAGATCAGTATGTCGTCGATGAAGACCACTACGAACCGGTCTAGGAATGGTCTGAAGATCCGATTCATCATATCCATAAAGACCACGGGGGCGTTCGTAAGCCCGAACGGCATAACCGTAAACTCGTAGTGGCCATACCGGGTCCAGAAGGCGGTCCTCGGAATGTCCTCGTTCCGAACCCGGAGCTGATGGTAGCCCGATTGCAGATCAATCTTTGAGAATACCGTCGCTCCCCGCAACTGGTCGAAGAGGTCGTCGATTCTGGGCAGGGGGTACTTATTCTTCACTGTAACCTTGTTTATCCCTCTGTAGTCGATGCAGAGACGCAGGCTTCCGTCTTTCTTCCATACAAAGAGTACCGGTGCGCCCCAGGGCGACACACTCGGTCTGATAAACCCTTTGTCCAAGAGGTCCTCCAGTTGCGCCTTAAGCTCCTTCAACTCCGCGAAGGCCATTCGGTAGGGCGCCTTCGTGATAGGTTGAGTACCCGGTAAGAGTTCGATAGGGAAGACCACCTCTCGTTCAGGGGGTATCCCGGGCAGTTCCGTCGGGAAGACATCGGGAAAATCCCTCACCACTGGGATGTCAGAAGGTGTCGCCGAGGGTCGGGTAACCAGATCCACCGATGCCAAGTAGGCCACACACCCACCCTCCACCAATCTTCTAGCCCGTGTCGATGCGATGATTGCTGGGAAGGAGATGCTCTTACACGCCAGGTACATATTCTCAGGGAAGCTCGGTTCTTGTAATTGCACCATCCGCTTCTCACAGTCGATGAGCACTTGGAACTTTGAGAGCCAATCCATACCCAACATTACATCGTACTCCTTCAGGGGAATTACCGCCAAATCCCCAGGGCAAGCCAGTCGCCCTAGTTTGATCAGGCAGGCGGCCACAAAGCTGACCGCCTCCAAAACCCCTCCCGCCGTTTGGACCGTCAAACGATTTTGGAGGGGCACCACCCCAAGACCATGCACAAAAATGAAGTCACGAGAAATGAAAGAGTGTGTTGCTCCGGTATCAAAAAGAGTTCTAGTGCGGGTATTTGAAACAGAAGTAATACCTGCAAGTGCGTCCTCCGGCGGATCCGTCTCTTGCGGGTCATCGAGAAAACCCACCCGACAGGTTGTGGTTGCCTATCCTCCTCTCACCGTGGTACAGGGGGTCTAGAAGTCGACCCCACAGGAGCTTTCCCCCGCCCTGACAACTGTGGCGTGGGCGTAGAAGCTACAGAGGATGCAGATCCCCAGGCTAAGGGGCAGTTGCGGCGAAATTGCCCCGGTTTGCCGCATCGGAAGCAACGGTCACCCCTTTGGGGGCAATCTCCCACTCGGTGCCCTCCCCCATAAATAACGCAAGGCCTGTCTCCCGTCCTCGGCCCTCCTGCCGGTGCGCTACGAGGTCCCGACTGTGGCCTCCACCGCTTGGGGGGTCGGCTTCCACTAGAAGAGCCTCCCCCGGAGTACTGCTGCGGTCGCTTTCTTTCCTCATGGTGTGCCGGGCCCTCCCTCCTGGCGCGTGTAACGGCGAACCCGGCTCCACCACCGTGGCCCTGTCGACCACTTTCTGAAAAGTGTGCAAATCGGCTGCTTGCACCGCTTGGAAAATATCACTCCGTAATCCATCCACGAAAAGTTGCGCCTTGTGGGACTCGTCCCTTATCACGAAAGGGACGCAGTTGGCCAGTCTTACGAATTCGCGCTGATATGCCATCACTGTCTTACTCCCCTGCTGGATGTGGTTTAGGTCGTCCTCCAACTTCTTTTTAACGCTGCTTGTGAAGAAGGCTCCAAACAGCTCCTGTTTGAACACCGTCCACGATGGAAGCACGGCGGTGCCCTTTGTGGGATCAGGGCGTACCGTCTTCCACCATAAGCGGGCGTTCCCCTCTAGGAAGTGAACCGCAAGGGGAACCCGCTCGCTATCCTCCATGAGTAAGTCCTCAAATAACTTCTCCATCGATCCCACCCACTTCTCGACGACCCAAGGATCAGTAGTCTCCCCTTCGAACGTGGGTGGGTCGTACTTCCTAAAGTCGGCCAGGTTGGCCCGCACGCGGTCCCGCTCAGTCAGCGGAACTGATCCCTACCCCGTGGCGGCGGCGGCCACAGTAGGGGAAGGGGTGACTACGGTCTCCCTCGAGGTACCCCCGCCGGTGGTTCCCGGCGCCGGTCCCGTAGTTGCTGTCGCGGGTACCGCCGCTGGTGCCGTCGTCTGGGGTGGTGGTACCTCGTCTGCTGCAGTCGCTGTAGGGGCCACTCCTGCGCTGACCCCCGTCATCGGCGCGCCTGGCCCCTGCGGAGGGGCTATGGCGACCGTCACCGTCGCGGCCGGTTGTTGCTGCGTCAGCTGACGCACGTGATCTGTGAGGGTCGCCAGCTGCCCCGCCATCTCCCTCAGTTGTTGTCGCAGGAGCTGGTTCTCTGCTGCCGCCGACGTCGTCGCATCTGTCCCTGCATCCTCGGCCGATGATCTAGTACGGGCCATGTCTGTACACAAAAACATAAATCAGCTCTAGACTCCGCTAACAAGCCACGAACCACCTGTCGAGAGAAAAGGACCCAGACTCTTCCCCCCACTCGATCACTCGCGTTCTACTCTCTTATGCCCTATCTATTCCATTCATTTGTAGCCTGGTGAGGTATTCCCGTGGACGTCGGCACAAACTGTCGTGATTGTCAAGCAGGATTTTACTCTCTGATACCATCTTAATCTGTCACGCCCCGGGGGATTTATTTCAGCGGAAACGATTCACAAAAGGGATGTGTTTGGCGTGTATAGTTAAGTTTCTTTTTTTTTGAAAAACCTTCTTCCCCGACGCGTGCCCAGATCCGCCGCATATACAGGATCACTCTTCAAACGGACAGAGTCTCCCCTATATATGCACGGCGTCGCGGCTCATACAATGTCCACAAACAGATATACAGTCAATCACAACAGTTCAGACACACACACCCATTTACAAATGCACAATAAATCTCACGGCCGATCAGTTTAAAAGGATAAATCCACAATGGTTGAAACGGCGCCCACCCGGCGGCCATATTTTTGAAAACACTTTTCGAAAGCCACATAAACCCAGAGGTTTTGGAAAACAGTGCCCACACGACACTTAGGTTTTGAAATTCATTTTTGAAATCCATAAATCCATAAGGTTTTGAAAACGGTGCCCACACGACACCCATGCTTTTGAAAACGGTTTTCGCAATCTTATCTTTTGTTTGCACTTTTATTTTTCTTAAAGTGGCCAACAGAGATAGAAAGGAATTAAATAATTTATCAATCACCATGCCGACATCCACACCGACCCCACGAGGGTATCGAGAACCACACCACACTCTACAACGTGAATGAAATGTTAAAGAGAAAATAAAGTACTGTTCGAGGTCTCCAGAGACCCAGGAACTCTTGCCGTGGCCTCACCGTCGCCTATCTCTCTCCCCTGAAGGAACCTGTCGCAAGGTGGGAAGTCAGCGACTAAACAATAATAATAAAGTAATGCAGGGTAAAGTAATATGTCTGACTGTAACGAGCCGAAGCAACCACTCTCCCGAGAGGGAAAAGATGACACGAACACCTGTAGACCTGCAATACCCGACCCCGTCGGACAACTAAAACGACGGATCTCACCGCTCCCACGTCGGGCATCTAAACCGACGGGTCGCACCGCTCCCACGACGGACAACTAAACCAACGGGTCGCACCGCTCATCCCTTGGCGCATCCCGCCCCACAACTACAGGGGCCCCACTCCGTCCTAGTGGGTATACACGGGTCATGGACCACTTTTCCGGAAAAGCGCAACCTTTGCGGTGGCCAAACAGCGGGTGCGCGTGCTGCAGCCACGAGCCAAGTAACCATAATACCCAGTACTCATCCAATAAGACCATAGAGACTATCACGTTAGCATGATTAATTATTTAACATAAGCACGTTGCAACTACAGGAAACCCGGCGCTAAAAACGGTGACCCACGCTCAATTCCTCCGCGTCCCGGTGCGCTCGCCCGGACCCACACGGACCTGCCGAAGGAAAATTAGTAACTCGGAACTCGAAAAGTATTACGAACAGCAAGGCCCTCCCGATCGGTCGCGAGGCACGGCCCGCCGATCTGGCGGAGGCGGCGGCGACGTCCCACGGCGAGGGCGAAGGCACGGACGGCCCTGTGCGGCTCCCCGACTCACCGTCCGCATGCGGGAATGCGCACGCGCCCAGCCCCGTGCGGGTTCACCACCCGCATGCGGGGCTGCGAATGCGCCCAGCCCCGTGCGGGTTCACCCACCCGCAAGCGGGTTCACCCACCCGTAAGCGGGGCTGCGCGCGTGCCCGGCCCCATGCGGGCTCCCCACCCGCATGCGGGGCTGCGCACGCGCCCAGCCCCGTGCGGGTTCACCCACCCGCAAGCGGGGCTGCGCGCGTGCCCGGCCCCATGCGTGCTCCCCACCCGCATGCGGGGCTGCGCACGCGCCCAGCCCGGTGCGGGTTCACCCCCCCGCATGTGGGGCTGCGCGCGTGCCCGGCCCCATACGGGCTCCCGACCCGCATGCGGGGCTGCGCACGCGCCCAGCCCCGTGCGGGTTCACCCACCCGCAAGCGGGGCCGCGCGCGTGCCCGGCCCCATGCGGGATCCCCACCCGCATGCAGGGCTGCGCACGCGCCCAGCCCCGTGCGGGTTCACCCCCCCGCATGCGGGGCTGCGCGCGTGACCGGCCCCATGCGGGCTCCCCACCCGCATGCGGGGCTGTGCACGCGCCCAGCCCTGTGCGGGTTCACCCCCCCGCATGCGGGGCTGCGCGCGTGCCCGGCCCCATGCGGGCTCCCCACCCGCATGCGGGGCTGCGCACGCACCCAGCCCCGTGCGGGCCGCACGGGCGCGCCGCCCGCATGGGGGCTGCGCACGGGCGCCGAATTCCGGGGAATCCGTCGCCTGTGCCCCCCTTCCCCCCCCCCCCCCCCCCCCCCCCCCCCAAAATGCAAGAAGAACAAGAAATCCAAGAACTGCGAACTACGTCTCACCTCGGTTACGTCGATAGAGGTTGTGATAGGAGGGATCGCCTCGTTCTTGTGTGCCCGGATCCGGAGGGTGTGCGGTGTTCTTCCCGTTCCTCGATCGCTCCGCCGCGATACCCTGCGCCGATCGGTGGGAAGAGGAGGGGTTGGGGAACGGTTCCTTGTCCGCGTTCAGGTGTTGTAAAGTTAGGGTGAGAGGAACGGTAGGAGAACTCAAAACCTAGACCCAAACAAATACGTATTAACATTAGCCGCCTAGGTACACGGGGACTTAACCCTAAGTCCCAAAATTACAATTTATGATCGACGAATTGAGTTTGGGAACCACTTAAACCCACACCCCGATCAACAAAAAGGAAAGGTTCGGGTGCGAACCTGGGTCAGGTCTGCCTCGATGAACGTGTAAGTCGCCTGGACTGCTACAAAACTTCCGGAATTTATTTCGGGAGATTCCGGGGTCGGAATCCAGAACCGATCGTGCCGCCGATCTCCGCTTCGTGAGCTTTATTGTCTAAAAATACCCGCGAGCCCCGACGGTCTGTCCAGAAGAAAAACGACAGTTAAGCCCCAAACCGGACCCCCAAATCACTAATGACTCAGAAAAGTATTAAAACGAGCGGTTATCACATGTCAAGGGTGGCGCGGTTCCCCGAACCATGTCAAACGCAAACTCTATCTCCCTAACCAGCGGCATCATCAACAGCTCAGGTGAAATCACACCCGGGATCTCGTGGGCAACAGAGATATCCTTGAGTCCCGATGCCGCTGTATGCACCTCTCACACTGTCGCTAAAGCCTGTGTGCTCTAACAGTCTTAACAACCAAACCTCCTCTCGTCTGCCTCGCAGAAAATCGACGTCCTCTCTCTCCTCAGCCAAAACATCCTGTGGCGTTGTGCCAATCACTCTCAAGCACATGGTCAAGATACCGAACTTCCACAATTACCAATGTCACGCCCCGGGGGTTCGAACGCGCGGAAGAGGAGCCACCGATGCTCCTAATTCGGCTATACATTTTTTTTTCCGAAAACTATTACTCCCCAGCGCGTGCCCAGACCCACCGCATGTACAAACTCACTCCGCAAATGGGAAGAGTCTCCTTTGTATATGCACGGCGTCTCAACTACAAGGTGCCTCACAAACTACATCACATACCGTCTTTAACCACACCAGTTGGAGTCTCGCACACATACAACCAATCATCTCACATAATCTACTAGTTCAAACATCTAACAACGAGGTCGTTGATTTGAAAGGATAAATAATCACAAGGTTTTGAAAGCGGCGCCCACCTGACGCAGTTGGTTTAGAAAAACTGTTTGAAAGCCGCATAAATCCACAGAGTTTTGGAAACGGCACCCACCCGATGCCGAGGATTGAAAAGCCAGTTAGAAACCACATAAATTCCACAAGGTTTTAAAGATCCGGTGCCCACACGGCGCCCACGTTTTAAAAGCGGTTTTCGCAAACGGTTTTCGCAAACGGTTTTCTTTGTTTGTTTTCTTTTCAATGTTTAAAACGGCCAAGCAAGGAAAGGAAATAGTTATTTAATCGCATATGTGAGAAGAAGTACATCCACTTCGACCCCACGGGGGTGTCGCAATCCACAACTAACCGATATGAATAATAAAAGAAAGAGGGAAATAAGAGTCACTGTATCTAAAGTCGATCAGTGTCAAAATAGCACTCTCGCGGCCTCACCGGTGCCCTAGCACTCGCCCCTGGGCGAACCTGTCACGAAGTGGGAAGTCAGTGACTAGAAATAGTATGATAAGCAAAAAGGACTAAGACATAGCAAACAACAATAACCGGAGCAACCGTCTATCTCATAAACCGTCAGCGATAATCACACCCTGTACTAAAACAACACCGGGCACCATTCCCGAACACCACACCGGGCCCCTGCCCCGGTGTCCCTTGCCGAGCACATGCCTCGGCCGCCGAGCACCTGCCTCGACATCACCGCTCACACCCCCCACCCATGAGGGCCCCCATTCCTAACGCCACCGTCGTGTGGGGTACACGGGTCAACGTACCACTTTTCCGGAAAAGCACACCCTCGCGGTGGCCAAACCGCCGGTGTGCGTGTAGCAAAACTAGAGCCTCAGATCGACAGTAAGTAAAATAATATAACAGGGTTAGTACATAAACAGGAGGAGACTTACTATTCACCTTTGCCCCAAACATACTATTTCTATCATTAAATTCCAATTCCCACAATCCTCGGGAATGTACCCACCTCGTGCGTGTCGTCCTGGGCTCGACTCGTCCGTGCCTGTGCGCCTGTTGCTAACAACGTCCCGCACTCCTGTAGGAACAAGGCATGTCAAGACTAAAAGTCCGAACAACGACACTGACTCTAGGTCGAAAAGAACGGCTGACGTGATCCCCGAACTCCGCGCAGTAGGGGTTCCCTGCACGGCGCCGACCCGTGCAGTGCGCACTTCGTCTGCGTATCGCCCCAACGGCACCAACCCGTTGCGGCGGCCAGACGGCGCGTTTGCCGCGCAGCGGGTGGCCTGCGGGTGGCCCGCGCGGCCTCAGCCCGCGCGGCGCCCTCCCGCGGCAGCGCCTGCGCGGCGCGCCCATCGTGCGGTGCCCCACCTGCCGGCGGCCCGCGCGGCACCTGTCCGCGCGGTGCCTGCCTGCGGGCGGTACCCGCGTGGCGCCTGCCGCGCGGTGCCCCGCCTGCAGGCGGCCCGCGCGGTGCCTGTCCACGCGGTGCCTGCCTGCCGGCGGTGCCTGCCTGCGGGCGGTGCCCGCGCGGCGCCTGCCGCACGGCGCCCTGTCTACAGGCGGCCCGCGTGGCACCTGTCAGCGCGGTGCCTGTCTGCGGGCGGTGCCCGCGCGGAGCGCCTGCCGCGCGGCGCCCCTCCTGCAGGCGGCCCGCGCGGCCCCTGCCCGCGCGGTGCCTGCCTGCGGGCGGGTGCCCGCGCAGCGCGCCTGCCGCGCGGCGCCCCGCCTGCAGGCGGCCCGCGCGGCCCCTGCCCGCGCGGTGCCTGCCTGCGGGCGGGTGCCCGCGCAGCGCCCCTGCCGCGCGGCGCCCCGCCTGCAGGCGGCCCGCGCGGCCCCTGCCCGCGTGGTGCCTGCCTCCGGGCGGGTGCCCGCGCAAGCCCCTGCCGCGCGGTGCCCCGCCTGCAGGCGACCCGCCCGCAGGCAGGAACCGTGCGGTGCCTGCCTGCGGGCGGGTGCCCGCGCAGCGCGCCTGCCGCGCGGCGCCCCGCCTGCAGGCGGCCCGCGCGGCCCCTGCCCGCGCGGTGCCTGCCTGCGGGCGGGTGCCCACGCAGCGCGCCTGCCGCGCGGCGCCCCACCTTCAGGCGGCCCGCGCGGCGGCGGCGGCGGCGGCGGCGATTGCCCCCCCAAAAACCACGAAACGTCCCCCCCCGAACGCTACGAAAACGAGAACTCCAAGGAAATACGTACCTTGCCTCGCGAGGGAAAGAGGAGGAAGAGAGATTGCCCGCCTTCGTCCGCAGATCCCCGAAGGAGCTTCGCGCCACACCTTGGATCGCAGTCGGGGGAAAACTAGGGTTCCTCTTTTCTTCTTGCTCGCGCATCCAAAACCCATAGGGGTGGGGGTCCCTTATTATTGTATGCCCCTTTCCTTTAAATCAACTCGTCTGACCTAACCTGGTCAAGGGGGTCAAGCCGATCGAAGGGTTAAAACCCCGAATCACCGCCCATCCCACAGACAAAACAGAACTAGGGTCTGGATTACCTCGATTTCCGTGCAAGTCACCAGCACGGTTTCCAGAGCGCCTACGGGGGGTCCAGACTTCAAGAATTAATTCTGGATGAACCGGGAGTCGGAATCCAACACCGATCGCGGCCTCGCGCTCCGTTTCGCGACCTCAAATGAAGGGATAACGGGAAAAGTCAAGGAAAGGACAGGTCTTACACCACTCACTGCTAAAAACAAGTTTCGTCCTCGAAACTTAACCCTCACCTGCGGCGAAGTGGTCCGGGTAGCACTCCCTCATCTTTGATTCTGGTTCCCAAGCTGCCTCACGCTCTTCTTGATTGCTCCAAAGCACCTTCACGTAGGGAAAAGTTCGACTCCGCAGCTTTTTGTCCTCTCATGCTAGGATCCGCACCGGCACTTCCTCGAAGCTCAGGTCCTCTTTAAGCTCGATTGCAGAGACGTCGAGCACTCGTGATTGGTCGGGGAGATGCTTCCGAAGCATGGACACATGGAACCCGTCGTGAACTCGGTCAAGGTTCGGCGGTAGGGCGAGGCGGTAGGCCACGGGTCCGATGCGCTCCAGAATCTCGAACGGCCCCACATACCGCGGGCTCAACTTCCCTCTCAACCCAAACCGCTTCACCCCTTTCGACGGCGACACCCGCAGTAACACGTGCTCTCCCAGGTCGTCCCAACAAATCGGGGATCTACAGCGTCTGCTGTACAATGCTTCGTACGGTGCCATCCGGATGCTCGCCTGATAGCTGTTATTGTAGGCAAACTCTACCAGAGGTAGGTAGCGCGACCATCCGTCTCCCAAATCTAGTACGCAAGCTCGGAGCATGTCCTCGAGGATCTGGATCACCCGCTCGGACTGTCCATCCGTTTGGGGGTGAAAGGCTGAGCAGAAGTGTAGCTTGGTCCCCAAGGCTCATTGTAGACTCTGCCAAAAGTTCGAAACGAACCTTGTGTCTCTGTCTGAAGTAATTGATGTCGGTATCCCGTGTAGCCTCACAATCTCGCCGATGTAAACTAGGGCCAGTCAATCGCGTGTCCAGGTCGTGTGGACGTGTAGGAAGTGAGCTGACTTCGTTAGCCGATCCACGACGACCCAGATAGCATCATGTCCCTGCTGCGAGCGTGGAAATCCGGTGACAAAGTCCATCGTGATTTGCTCCCATTTCCATTCGGGTACAGGTGGTGGTTGCAATTTCCCCGCCGATCGCTGGTGCTCGGCTTTCACCTGTTGGCAGATCAGGCAGTGCGCCACAAACAGCGTCACGTCCCTCTTCAACTTTGGCCACCAGAAGGTCTGTCTGAGATCCCTGTGTGCCCCCAGGGTGCGCCGCGTAGGGGGCGCAGTGCGCTTTAGTCAGGATCTCCTTCTTCGAATCCGACGAATCGGGCACGCAAATTCGTCCCTGAAACTGAAGAGTGCCATCTGTCCCCACCGCAAAGTCTCCCTTCTGCTCCTGGGAAATCTTATCTCGTTCCAGCTGTAGCTATGGATCCGCACCTTGGCCTTCTCGAATCCTCTCAAATAGGGTTGGCGCGACTATTAAGGACAATAGTCGCTCGACCGTCCCTGCTGGTACCGCCTCCAATCTCAATCGCGAGAACTCCGCGATCAAGTCATCCTGCTGCGTGATCGTGCCCGCTGAAGTCCCCTCTGCCTGTCCCTTCCTGCTTAGGGCATCTGTAACCACATTTGCTTTTCCCGGGTGGTACTGAATAGTTAGGTCGTAATCCTTCAGTGACTCCAACCACCGTCTCTGCCGTAGGTTCAGCTCTTTCTGGGTGAAAAGGTACTTAAGGCTTTGGTGGTCCGAGAATGTGACACCCCCGGAATTTGGATTAGTCCTCTATATAAATAATATAATAGGACTAAATCTCTAACCCGGCTATAGCATTTTGGATGGTAGCAAGATCCAAGAGGAACATGCGAGTTAAGCGTGCTAGAGCTAGAGTAGTTCTAGGATGGGTGACCCCCCTGGGAAGTGGGGCGTCACAGTTGGTATCAGAGACATTCACCAGCCGGAAATGTGAGATGAGTCTCGGCTGAGCCAGGGTTATATAGCGGGTAGAGCGAGGCTCCCCGGCTAATGACCGTTGTGAGTGGAGTGCAGCTCCTCACAAGGTCGGCTAAGGCTAGCGAGACGAGTCTCACATCGCCTGGTGCTTGTGAGTGTGCTTGAGCCTGACGTGGACGTCAGGGCTTAAAGGGGGGAAGAATGTGACACCCCCGGAATTTGGATTAGTCCTCTATATAAATAATATAATAGGACTAAATCTCTAACCCGGCTATAGCATTTTGGATGGTAGCAAGATCCAAGAGGAACATGAGAGTTAAGCGTGCTAGAGCTAGAGTAGTTCTAGGATGGGTGACCCCCCTGGGAAGTGGGGCGTCACAGAGAACACGTTACAGTGGACACCAAAGAGATAGTGCCTCCAAAGCTTTAGAACAAAGACGACTGCGGCAAGCTCCAGGTCGTGTGTCGGGTAGTTCCGTTCGTATTCTTTAAGCTGTCTTGAGACATAGGCTATCACTTTCCCCTGTTGCATCAGTACACCTGTCACGCCCCGGGGGTTTGTTTTAGCGGAAACGATTCACAAAAGTCAAGCATTTGACGTATAAATTTTTTTGATAAAGGAGAACCCCTCTTCCCCGGCGCGTGCCCAGACCCGCCACACATACAGGATCACTCTGTAAACGGACAGAGCCTCCCCTGTATATGCCCGGCGTGGAGTTCAGTACATATTCCAAACATACACATCCATTCAATCACAACAATTGTTCATATACCACCAGCATTCTAACTTACTTAAAAACGTATGGCCGATCAATTTGGAAAGGATAAATCCACAGTTTTAAAAGAGCGCCTACCCGGCGCTTTCGTTTTGAAAGCGAGTTTCGAAATCAGCATAAAACCACAAGGTTTTGAAAACAGTGCCTACCCGACACCCAAGTTTTGAAATCCATTTCGCAATCCATAAATCCACAGAGTTTTGAAACCAGTGCCCACACGACACTTAGATTTTAAAAACGGTTTTCGCAATCTTTTCTTTGGCTTTTGCCCTTTTTCATTTCAAATGGCCAACAGAAATAAAAGGAAGAGTAACGCATAACAGGATAATTAAATGCAACTCGTACCGACATCCACGCCGACCCCACGAGGGTATCGAGAACCTCTCACATAACTACAATGTAAATGAAATGCAAGAATGAAAGAAGAAATACAGTCCAGGGTCCCCAGCGACCCAGCTGCTCCTGTCCCGTCCTCACCACCGCCTACATCTCCCCCCGTCTGAACCCTGTCACGAAGTGGGAAGTCAGTGACGCAAAAATAGTACAGCAGGAGAATATAATAAAACAAACCGTGAAGACAACCGGAGCAACCACCCTCTCAAGGAGGAAAGGCAACCTGTACACCTGTATCCTGTAATACCCGGACACGTCGGACAACTAAACCGACGGCCCATACCGTACCTGCAGAAACCCGACCACGTCGGACAACTAAACCGACGGGTCGCACCGCTCGCACCTCGGCGCCTCAAACGCCACAACTAATAAGGGGCCCCACTACGTCACCTCGTGGGTATACACGAGTCATAGACCACTTTTCCGGAAATGCGCACCCTTTGCGGTGGCCAAACCGCGGGTGCGCGTGTTGCAGCCTCGAGCCAAGTAACCATAAACACCATCATGTCAGCATCATAATATATGTAACAAGAGTAAAACGGCAACATGTATACTCAAAAGTAAAACCGTAGCATATGCGATCGAAAGTAACCCGCTATCATGTATAATAAAAGTAAAGGCAATAATACGTGCACTCGAAGGTAGCCCGCCAACATATAATTATCAAAAGGAGAACGACCGTCGGAGACCGACGCTAAACACTATGACGAAACCCACCACATAATAAACCTGATCATAATGACATTACGCATAAAGGGATTCTAAGGGTGTACCCACCTGAAACGTGAAGAAAGTGTGTGGAAACTTCAGTTAAAATGCTCCCACCTTGAGCCCGAAAAGAACTACAGTAAGAAGTATCGTTAATAACATCGTCGGGGTCAAAAACACTCAAAAACGGGGCGAAACGGGCCAAAAACGGAGCTTCTGGGCTCTTTGGCTGAAGGCTGGTGCACGGTCCAGGCGTGGACCGGGTTTACGGCGTCGGCGGTTGCGCGGCACGCGCCGGGTGCACGCAGGAAGCGTGCACCGCGCATCCTGGGCCGGGCCGGTGCACGACACGAGCGTGCACCGGGCTCACGGCCGCAGGGGCTTGCGGTGCGCACCGGGTGCACGCAGTAGCATGCACCGCGCCCGAGCGGGCCGGGCCGGCGCACGCAAGCGTGCGCCGGTGTGATGATCCAGGTTTCCATGCACTGTTTTCCCGTGAATCCAAGTGTGAAACACCTAATGATGGTGTTTGATCCACAGTGTGTCAAAGGGACAGCACAGGTGGGTCCGTGGCCGTGTTTATTGTTAGTTTGGCCTTCGGCGGGGTTTGCCGAATTTTAGAAAAGTTTCTAGGCCAAACGGATGGCGTATTTGGATTCAGCGCGGAAAAACGCTTGAAAACGGCTATTCATTTGCCGGATTTGGAGTCCGGATGCCCAAAAACGGACTCCCGGAAGTTTCTAATGTCTCCTGGTGCATGGGGGAAGGCCGTGGACCGCCGGATGCCACGTGGCGGGCCTTCATTGGCCGGCCCGCGGCGCCCGGTGCATGGAACGGCTCGGCGGGGTGCACGGACCGGGCGCACCGACACGTGGCGCATGGCTACTGGCGGGTTCTTGGGACTCGGCGCAGGGGACAACGCCTGCGGCCGGTCAGGCGGCGCCTGCCCCCGCGCCTGACCGCACAGTGCGTGGGACGCGCGTCGCCTCGCCATTGGCGAGCGACTGCGGGGCTGACCGCGCGGTCGGGACGCGCGTCGGCCGCTGGCGCGCCCCGCACGGCTGTTCGCTGTGCGGGATGCGCGCCGATCCCCTGTGGGGACGCGCGTCGCGTGCTGATTGGTTCCGCCCGGTCGGACGGGACGCGTCCGACCCGCCCTGGCGGATCCGGGCCCAAACGTGGCCCGAATCCAATAACTTGGGTTTGTTTTTCTCCTTCTTAATTCTCTTAGGGCATTGGAAGCCCGATTTCTCTCTTTCTGGTTGGAACCACTCCGAACCCCCTCTTAGACATTTCTTCCTCTCCCAATCCTTCATCCACTGTAGTAATCTCAAGAATTTTGAAGGCTCGGATCCCAAGGTTTGCATTTATCCGGCGCGGCGCGACGATCGTTCTACGGCTACCAGATTCGTCGCATTTCGGTGTTCTTGCTCCCCCGGCTCACCCCGACATCCTGTTTTTACGATTTTTGCGCCGTCGGATTCTTGACAGGTAGGGCTTCACTTCCTCTTTTATGAGTTTCTCTTGATTCAGAGGTTTTGATGGTGATTCTGTGGCTTCTTTCTGACCCTTTTTCCGTCGCGGAGTTTTGGGACAGCACCACCTCGTTTTGGCGATAACTTCGCGCTCGAGCATCGAAACAGGGCGACTCAAAAGGGGATTTGCATCTACGCGTCACGAGGAATCTCCTGGAATTTTCGTGGATTTTTGTGGAATTTCCCTGAAGGTGAGGAATCCCTTTTTACAGAATTTTATATCGCTGTTTTGGGATGAATGTATTGTTTGAGGTGGTCCTCTTGTCGATTTTCGTTCTCAGCACAGAAAAATCGTGGGAAAACGTGCAGGTACTTGTTTCGACCGGATCGTCGCGTAGATCGCAGTGTATATTTTTCTGGGAATTTTGTGGGCACGTGTCACAGGTAAAAATGGCTGAACAGTAAATCTGAATTTGGGAGACAGATTTTGGGTTAAACTTGAATTGTAATTTGTGTGTGTTCTTTGGGATCTTTGGCACAGTGTTGCGGGGTTTTTCCGGAGCGAGCGCGGACTTAGCCTTTGAGGACCGGATTTAGCGCTCGAGGTGGGTACCGTTGTTTACCTCCTACTTATGATGTCCCCACTAGGCCTATTGGAGTGCTTCACTGTTATGTTGCTAAATGAACCGGAATAAGTTAAAATGGCATCTTGGTTGAGAATTGGACTTATTGCTTGGGCTACATCTTAAAATGGACTAAGTATTAATGAATGGATGATTCTTATATTAATATGTCGTTTAAACCTCACGGGGGGGGGAGTTTTGCTATAAAGGACTATCTTACTCGTACACTTTGGGACCTCTTATGCTTATGTGATAAATGGATATGAGATAACTTAGCAAATGAAAGTTTAACTAGTGGCATACCTCTCTATTGGGAAGGATAATAATATTTAAACCCTGTTTTTATATAAAGGACTTTGCATGCTTAAATGGACATCTAGTTAGGCCACCTTTTTCTGCTACACTATCATGCTGGAATTGACTTAGGAGAAACCATGCTTTTCTCTTCTTTTATTTATATTCGGGGGATAGTGCGCTCGGGTTCGAGCAGGGACCGGGATAGTGTAGTCAGACAGTTGTGGGCTTTGGGACAGGCAGGCTGTGAGGGCCGGGCATTGCGGCAACCGCGGATCTTTGGCGGTTGACCGGACAGTAGTTATTGCATCAGATTGGGATAGAGGATTTGGATTTCTTTTAGTGGATGGGTTTTCCACCGTGATCAGAGTCATGATCCAGTCCTGCTGATTTGGTACTTGTTACCCAGGCATTATACTCGTGTGGGTCGCTCCCCTCGAGTGCCACTCCGGAGTGTGCGTTTTTACAGGCTTCGAGTCTTCGAGACTCCCTTTTCCTATCGGTGTTATGCGTAGGCTGGCATACCCGATTTGGCAGGCAGAGCAGGCAGTACCAGTGCTTACTGGTGTATCGATTGGGTCTAGACAGGCAGGCGTTGACATTCTGATGCATACATATAGCTAATCTAACAGTTAGCTCATTAGAGGCATGTAGTGGTAGCTCTATTCATCATCAGCAGTTTTAATTACAGCTTACCACCTTTGTTCACCTTTTCTGCCTCTTATAGTCCTAGTGGGCACATTTGTGTTGAGGTCTACCCACTAGGAGGAGGCTACTGTTTTATAGTAGTTCTCACTCCCCACTGCTTTTCTTCTTCTATTCCCCTTTGTTTTGCAGAGTCGTCTGCGGCTGTTGCAGGACCCTCCACTGCGGACCGAGGTAAGAGAATCGCGGACTAGATAGCGGTCCACCCAGGCACCAGTTCTATTATTAGATGTACCCCGATACTCTCAGATACTCTACTATTCATTTCTTTTTGGGTCTGGCTTCGGCCAGCTGGTTGTATTTGATTAGTGAGATGGGAGAGACATATGTATTATTGAGAGTTACTTTCTGCACTTCACTTTTCTGCTTCATCTGAGATGTATTAGTTACTGTTTAGCTCTGTTTATGCTCTTTTTTATATCATCTCTACTTGAGCAGGTTACCAGCGCTTCGTATACACGGGAAATTCTGTGTATACGGCGGATCTGTAGACGGGCCCGGGTTCTGGTTTACACCCGGGGCGTGACAGATTAAGTTGGTATCAGAGCTTAGGGATAGGTCAATTGGGACTTAGGAAACCCTAGGCTTTTGGCAGACCCTAGGAAGGCAGGGCGTGAGTGACGTGACATTATGCGGAAGTCGGCAATTTGGTCATATATTATTTTGACTCTTCCAGGGAGTGAAGAGGGATTGGCATGTCCTGTTTCTGGCGAACTATTATGTTGGCTGCAGACAACATAAGGTTACAGAAATAGGAGGATGCCTTTGACTTTCGCTAGATTGGGTCGTGTGTGGTTTCGGTACTGATTTGTGGTTTCTTGTGTGACAGGATGCCTCCCAGGCGGCGGATTCCTACCCGGGGTACCCCTACACCCCCGGAGGGGCCGGAGCAGTCCGGACCTTCAGAGATTGCTGAGTTGAGGGCCATGGTGGCCCAGCTGGCGGAGGGTCACCGCCGGCAGGAGCAGAGGTTTGAGCAGCTGCTTGCTCAGGTTGGGGCCCCTCCCCCTACTACTACTGAGGCCCCCGCACCACCTGTTGTACCACCGGCTATACCGCTTGTGCCTACGGCACCATCTTCGAGCAGCGGGGCCCCGGGAGCGTTCCGACCTTTGGCTCCCGAGGAGGAGCAGGAGTTTACTGATAAACTCACCCATTTCTGCAAGCGGGGACCGCCTAGATTCTCGGGGCGGAGCACTCACCCTTGGGAGGTTGGGACGTGGCTTTCAGCAATGGAGAAGTTGTTCCGAGACTTCTTCATCGATCAGAAGTACCGGGTACACATGGCTGTGCATTGTCTGGATGGAGATGCGGACACGTGGTGGCGTCGGGTGGAGCCCCTGGAGTTTCAGATCACCCGGCAGCTACCTTGGGCAGAGTTCAAGAGGATGGTCCTGGACACTTACTTTTCCACCAGCGTGAAGAAAAAGGTAGAGGATGACCTGAAGAATCTCCAGCAGGGCGACCGGTCGGCATGGGACTACTTTCAGGAGTTTTCGCGACTGCTCAGCTGCGTTCCCTACGTCGCGAGGGATGGACCACATCAGGTGGAGCTCTTCGAGTCGGGCCTGCGCCCGGAGCTCTATACCTTGGTGCATGCACAGAGATTACAGACCCTGGAGGAGGCGGCCGAGCATGCACAGTGGATCGAGAGAGGAGACCACGTTGTCGCCAGACGTGGGGGCCTGGCCGCTCAGGGATCGGACAGGAAGCGGCCAGCGCAGGATGATGGGGGACAGGCCAGCTCCTGGAGGCCGCCCCGACCCCCGCCGCCTCAGTTCTCAGGCCGCGGGCGTTCGGAGCGGCGAGGGCATGGTGGATCTCCGAGGCCCCCACAGCACCAGCAGCAGCACTCACGACAGCAGCAGCATTCCCAGCAGCAGAGGTCGCAGTCCCGGCACCAGGGATCTCAGCGGCAGAGGCAGCAGCAGCAAGGGAGGCAGCCCCAGACCCCAGCCAGGTGCATTTTCTGCCAGGGACAGCACTCTCCTGATACTTGTGACCAGAGGTTTGGCCGCTGTTACCGGTGCGGACAGTCGGGCCACGTTCGAGCTACTTGCCCTTATGCGCCAGCACCGGCTCCTTCCTCAGCATCAGCCCCACCGGCGCCCCAGCAGCGGTCCTATGCTCCAGCAAGCAGGGCCCCTTCTTCCCACCCGGCAGATCACCGACCACCGGCACAGAGCGGGCGGGTTTATGCCGCCCAGGTTGCGGACTCCCTGGCAGCCGACCACGTGGTGGCAGGTATCGTTTTACTTTCTGGCAGTAGAGCTCGCACCTTATTTGATACCGGGGCATCACATTCTTTCATCAGTAGAGCATTTGCATCATCTCATGGACTAGAGTTAGGTCGGTTGCCACGTGCGTTAGAGGTACGGGTTCCCGAGCATACTTTACTTGTAGAGGAGTGTTGTTGGTCTTGCCCTGTACAGATCGAGTCGTGGATCTTGCCAGCGGACCTGATGGTCCTGAGTCAGCTGCGAGACTTTGATATGGTACTTGGGATGGACTGGCTGACTCGCTATTATGCGACTATTGATTGTGCCGCGAGGACGGTGACTTTTAGCGAGCCAGGCCAGGAGGTGATTGTGTACAGAGGATGCCAGAGTACCTTCTTCGCCGCGATAGTTTCGACTTCTCGTGCGAGGCAGATGATGCGCAGCGGATGCGTGGCCTTTTTGGCCAGTGTGGTTGAGGGGCCTGCGGCGGCACCGGGACTCGCGGATATCCCTATAGTCCACGAGTTCCCGGATGTTTTCCCACCAGAGCTGATTAGTATGCCGCCGGATAGGGAGATCGAGTTTTTGATTGACGTAGTCCCAGGAACTGCGCCAATCTCTAAGGCCCCTTACCGAATGGCACCGGCGGAGCTGCGGGAGTTGAAGGCGCAACTCCAGGATTTATTGGATAAGGGTTTTGTGAGGCCGAGTGTATCACCTTGGGGAGCACCGGTGCTGTTCGTGAAGAAGAAGGATGGTTCACTTCGTCTTTGTGTGGATTACCGAGAGCTGAATAAAGTGACCATCAAGAACAAGTACCCTTTGCCGCGCATCGACGACTTATTTGATCAGCTGCAAGGGTCTTGTGTCTTCTCTAAGATTGATTTACAGTCTGGTTACCACCAACTGAAGGTGAAGACCGAGGATGTTCCTAAGACAGCATTCAGGACTCGGTACGGGCATTACGAGTTCACCGTCATGCCTTTTGGATTGACTAATGCCCCTGCCGCATTTATGGATTTGATGAACAGGGTCTTTCGACCTTATCTGGACCGGTTTGTAGTAGTGTTCATCGATGACATCCTGATTTACTCTCGGAGCGATGTGGAGCACGAGGAGCATCTGAGGATAGTGCTGCAACTTCTGAGGGAGAAGAAGTTGTATGCCAAGTTGTCTAAGTGCGAGTTTTGGCTTCGAGAGGTTGCCTTTTGGGCCATGTGATTTCAGCCGCGGGAGTGGCGGTAGACCCGGCGAAGATTGAGGCGATCCGGGATTGTCCCCGACCGACGACGGTAGCAGAGGTTCGCAGTTTTATGGGCTTGGCAGGTTATTACCGTCGGTTTGTGGAGGGTTTCGCGAAACTTTCCGCACCCCTCACTCGTTTGACGCGCAAAGGAATCAAGTTCATCTGGAGTGAGGATTGCCAGAGAAGCTTCGAGGAACTGAAGACCAGATTGATGTCAGCTCCTATCCTTTCCCTCCCTGTTATGGGGAAAGGATACGTGATCTACAGTGACGCATCGCATAGTGGACTCGGGTGCGTGCTGATGCAGGAGGGTAAGGTAATCGCTTATGCTTCGCGACAACTCAAGGATTATGAGAAAAATTACCCTACCCATGACTTGGAGCTAGCGGCTGTGATCTTCGCACTGAAGTTGTGGCGCCACTATCTGTATGGGGAACACTGCGAGATTTACACCGACCACAAGAGCCTGAAGTATCTGTTCACGCAGAAGGAGCTCAATCTGAGGCAGCGCAGATGGTTGGAGCTGTTAAAGGATTACGATGTGGACATACTTTACCATCCCGGCAAGGCAAACGTGGTCGCTGATGCCCTGAGCAGGAGAGCAGTGCAGAGCTTATCTATGATGATCACCGATCAGGCGCCATTATTGGAGCAGATGAGGCGGTTAGAGCTTGAGGTGGTGTCCCCAGGGGTTTCTGCTAGACTATTGTCCTTGGTCGTGCAGCCCACTCTGTTGGACAGGATTCGGGAGAAACAGAGTGAGGACCCCCATCTGATGAGGATTCGAGAGCAGATTCCGGCTGGAGAGGCAGGGGATTTCTCAGTTGATGCTTCGGGAGTACTACGGTACAGGGACCGAGCTTGCGTGCCTATGGACTCGGAGACTCGAGAGCAGATCTTGCGAGAGGCTCATTATACACCTTATACCATCCATCCTGGTGGGACTAAGATGTATAAGGACCTCAAGGCACAGTTCTGGTGGAGTGGCATGAAAAGAGATATTGGCAGATTTGTGGCGCACTGCTTAACTTGTCAGCAAGTAAAGGCTGAGCATCGTGTACCTGCTGGCAAGTTGCAGAGCCTCCCGATCCCTGAATGGAAGTGGGATCATATCACTATGGATTTTGTCACGGGATTGCCGAGAGCTCAGACTGGAGCGGATGCGATCTGGGTGGTCGTGGACAGACTCACCAAATCCGCTCACTTTATACCAGTTCAGATGACTTGGCCATTGGATCGACTGGCACAGGTGTACTTGGCCGAGGTGGTCAGATTGCACGGGATACCCATTTCCATCGTGTCGGATAGGGACTCGAGGTTTGTCTCGCACTTTTGGAGGAGTTTACAGACGGCCCTAGGGACACGGCTTCACTTCAGCACAGCTTTTCACCCACAGACGGACGGACAGTCAGAGCGCACCATTCAGACTCTCGAGGATATGCTACGAGCATGCGTTCTGGACTTTGGGGGCGGGTGGCACCGACATCTGGGATTGGTCGAGTTTGCGTACAACAACAGCTATCAAGCGAGCATCCAGATGGCTCCGTTTGAAGCGTTGTATGGGCGCAAGTGTCGGTCACCCCTATATTGGAGTGATGTGGGCGAGAAGAAGACCTTGGGTCCTGATCTACTATTGGAGGCAGAGGAGAAGGTCAGACTGATTCGACGACATCTGGAGACAGCTCAGAGCCGGCAGAAGAGTTATGCTGACACCCGACGACGAGACTTGGAGTTTCAGGTGGGCGATCATGTCTTTTTGAAAGTCTCGCCGTCGAAAGGGATTCGGAGATTTGGGATTCGTGGAAAACTGAGCCCTCGTTATATCGGACCTTTTGAGGTATTGGAGCGCATCGGGCCAGTTGCCTACCGGCTTGCACTTCCTCCCAGATTGGCTAGTGTTCACGACGTGTTTCATGTATCCACCCTGAGGAGATATGTTCATGACCCGTCGCACATCATTGATTTCGTCCCACTGGAGGTTGCGGAGGACTTGAGCTATGTCGAGCGGCCACTGCGGATTTTGGACCGCGAGGTTAGAGAGCTGCGCAGCCGGGCCATCCCTTATGTGAAGGTTCTGTGGAGCAACCAGGGCGAGCGCGAAGCTACGTGGGAGCTGGAGTCAGCGATGTTGGATGCCCACCCCAATTGTTTGAGGCCCCGACTTGAGGTATGATTTTAGTTTCGAGGACGAAACTTTCTTTTAGTGGGGGAGGATGTGATGATCCAGGTTTCCATGCACTGTTTTCCCGTGAATCCAAGTGTGAAACACCTAATGATGGTGTTTGATCCACAGTGTGTCAAAGGGACAGCACAGGTGGGTCCGTGGCAGTGTTTATTGTTAGTTTGGCCTTCGGCGGGGTTTGCCGAATTTTAGAAAAATTTCTAGGCCAAACGGATGGCGTATTTGGATTCAGCGCGGAAAAACGCTTGAAAACGGCTATTTATTTGCCGGATTTGGAGTCCGGATGCCCAAAAACGGACTCCCGGAAGTTTCTAATGTCTCCTGGTGCATGGGGGAAGGCCGTGGACCGCCGGATGCCACGTGGCGGGCCTTCATTGGCCGGCCCGCGGCGCCCGGTGCATGGAACGGCTCGGCGGGGTGCACGGACCGGGCGCACCGACACGTGGCGCATGGCTACTGGCGGGTTCTTGGGACTCGGCGCAGGGGACAACGCCTGCGGCCGGTCAGGCGGCGCCTGCCCCCGCGCCTGACCGCACAGTGCGTGGGACGCGCGTCGCCTCGCCATTGGCGAGCGACTGCGGGGCTGACCGCGCGGTCGGGACGCGCGTCGGCCGCTGGCGCGCCCCGCACGGCTGTTCGCTGTGCGGGATGCGCGCCGATCCCCTGTGGGGACGCGCGTCGCGTGCTGATTGGTTCCGCCCGGTCGGACGGGACGCGTCCGACCCGCCCTGGCGGATCCGGGCCCAAACGTGGCCCGAATCCAATAACTTGGGTTTGTTTTTCTCCTTCTTAATTCTCTTAGGGCATTGGAAGCCCGATTTCTCTCTTTCTGGTTGGAACCACTCCGAACCCCCTCTTAGACATTTCTTCCTCTCCCAATCCTTCATCCACTGTAGTAATCTCAAGAATTTTGAAGGCTCGGATCCCAAGGTTTGCATTTATCCGGCGCGGCGCGACGATCGTTCTACGGCTACCAGATTCGTCGCATTTCGGTGTTCTTGCTCCCCCGGCTCACCCCGACATCCTGTTTTTACGATTTTTGCGCCGTCGGATTCTTGACAGGTAGGGCTTCACTTCCTCTTTTATGAGTTTCTCTTGATTCAGAGGTTTTGATGGTGATTCTGTGGCTTCTTTCTGACCCTTTTTCCGTCGCGGAGTTTTGGGACAGCACCACCTCGTTTTGGCGATAACTTCGCGCTCGAGCATCGAAACAGGGCGACTCAAAAGGGGATTTGCATCTACGCGTCACGAGGAATCTCCTGGAATTTTCGTGGATTTTTGTGGAATTTCCCTGAAGGTGAGGAATCCCTTTTTACAGAATTTTATATCGCTGTTTTGGGATGAATGTATTGTTTGAGGTGGTCCTCTTGTCGATTTTCGTTCTCAGCACAGAAAAATCGTGGGAAAACGTGCAGGTACTTGTTTCGACCGGATCGTCGCGTAGATCGCAGTGTATATTTTTCTGGGAATTTTGTGGGCACGTGTCACAGGTAAAATGGCTGAACAGTAAATCTGAATTTGGGAGACAGATTTTGGGTTAAACTTGAATTGTAATTTGTGTGTGTTCTTTGGGATCTTTGGCACAGTGTTGCGGGGTTTTCCGGAGCGAGCGCGGACTTAGCCTTTGAGGACCGGATTTAGCGCTCGAGGTGGGTACCGTTGTTTACCTCCTACTTATGATGTCCCCACTAGGCCTATTGGAGTGCTTCACTGTTATGTTGCTAAATGAACCGGAATAAGTTAAAATGGCATCTTGGTTGAGAATTGGACTTATTGCTTGGGCTACATCTTAAAATGGACTAAGTATTAATGAATGGATGATTCTTATATTAATATGTCGTTTAAACCTCACGGGGGGGGGAGTTTTGCTATAAAGGACTATCTTACTCGTACACTTTGGGACCTCTTATGCTTATGTGATAAATGGATATGAGATAACTTAGCAAATGAAAGTTTAACTAGTGGCATACCTCTCTATTGGGAAGGATAATAATATTTAAACCCTGTTTTTATATAAGGACTTTGCATGCTTAAATGGACATCTAGTTAGGCCACCTTTTTCTGCTACACTATCATGCTGGAATTGACTTAGGAGAAACCATGCTTTTCTCTTCTTTTATTTATATTCGGGGGATAGTGCGCTCGGGTTCGAGCAGGGACCGGGATAGTGTAGTCAGACAGTTGTGGGCTTTGGGACAGGCAGGCTGTGAGGGCCGGGCATTGCGGCAACCGCGGATCTTTGGCGGTTGACCGGGACAGTAGTTATTGCATCAGATTGGGATAGAGGATTTGGATTTCTTTTAGTGGATGGGTTTTCCACCGTGATCAGAGTCATGATCCAGTCCTGCTGATTTGGTACTTGTTACCCAGGCATTATACTCGTGTGGGTCGCTCCCCTCGAGTGCCACTCCGGAGTGTGCGTTTTTACAGGCTTCGAGTCTTCGAGACTCCCTTTTCCTATCGGTGTTATGCGTAGGCTGGCATACCGATTTGGCAGGCAGAGCAGGCAGTACCAGTGCTTACTGGTGTATCGATTGGGTCTAGACAGGCAGGCGTGACATTCTGATGCATACATATAGCTAATCTAACAGTTAGCTCATTAGAGGCATGTAGTGGTAGCTCTATTCATCATCAGCAGTTTAATTACAGCTTACCACCTTTGTTCACCTTTTCTGCCTCTTATAGTCCTAGTGGGCACATTTGTGTGAGGTCTACCCACTAGGAGGAGGCTACTGTTTTATAGTAGTTCTCACTCCCCACTGCTTTTCTTCTTCTATTCCCCTTTGTTTTGCAGAGTCGTCTGCGGCTGTTGCAGGACCCCTCCACTGCGGACCGAGGTAAGAGAATCGCGGACTAGATAGCGGTCCACCCAGGCACCAGTTCTATTATTAGATGTACCCCCGATACTCTCAGATACTCTACTATTCATTTCTTTTGGGTCTGGCTTCGGCCAGCTGGTTGTATTTGATTAGTGAGATGGGAGAGACATATGTATTATGAGAGTTACCTTCTGCACTTCACTTTTCTGCTTCATCTGAGATGTATTAGTTACTGTTTAGCTCTGTTTATGCTCTTTTTTTATATCATCTCTACTTGAGCAGGTTACCAGCGCTTCGTATACACGGGAAATTCTGTGTATACGGCGGATCTGTAGACGGGCCCGGGTTCTGGTTTACACCCGGGGCGTGACAGCCGGGTCCGCGGGTTCTGGCTGCCGATGCGTGCTCCGGGTGCCACGCCTGAGCGTGCACCGCGCACGTTTTCAGCCCGGCGCACGGTTTCGTGCGCCGGGTTGCACCTCGGGGCTGCGGGCGTGCACCGGGTGCACGCAGGGCCGTGGACCGCGGCTGAAGCTCCGTACTGCGATGAAAGGGATGGCCCTTTTTTCGCGATTCTTCTTCCGTTTTCGCTCCCGGCGACTCCGGCGACGACCCCGCGAACATGGGAACGGCGGCGGCGGCCTCCCGTCTAACACGGCGCGGCGGCCTCCCGTTTCGACACCACGCCTTGCACGCAACACGACAAGAGGAAAACCCTAAATCGAAAAAGATAACCGGCAGGCCCGAACCGGTTACCTTGTTTTCGCCTGGGGGGAGGAAGAAGAGGATCGCCCGCTCTCGTTCGCCGGTGTCCGCAGGGCGTGCGATCGTCCTTCTTCTCCTCGTCTCCATCTCGGTTCCTCACGCCCTCGGTTGAAAAGAGAGGAAATATGGATTGGGGTTTATGTTCCCCTTCCCTTTCTTAAGGGGGCCGCCTTAACCCTAGCCGGCCAAGAGAGAAAACCTAAATTACCCCGAAATAAAATATAAAAAAAAAAACGCTGCTAAGATTGTCCCGAAAAGCGTGTCAATCGCTCGCCACGATCACGGAGCACACAGAAAGGGGCCCAAACTTCAAAAATATT
>CM055060.1:31284556-31386623 GCA_029204045.2 Tillandsia leiboldiana
TTTGCTTTTTAGTTGCGCCCGTGTCAGGGGGGACCGAGTGGGGTCTAGTGGCGGTGTTGACCAGGTAGTGTTGTGGGATCGTTTGGGGGTACGCTGTGGGTCCCAAGGATCTTTGTGAGTTGTTGACTGTTGTATGGTGAGTAGGCAGGATGGCAGGCATGGCTGGCATAGCAGCGCATAGGCGCAGGGCTTGCAGCATGCATGGCAGGGCATGTAGGCATAGGCCGGGCAATAAAGCAGCATAAGGCATGCATTGGCGGGCAGGCGGCAGCCAGGCATAGTAGGCATAGGCGGGCATAGCAGGCATAGGCAGCATGGCGGGCAGGCAGGCATGGCAGGCATAGTAGGGCATAGGCGGGCATAGCAGGCATAGGCAAGGCATAGCGGGCAGGCAGGCATGGCAAGCATAGTAGGCATAGGCAGGCAGGGCAGGCATGGCAGGCATATGCAGGCAGAGCAAGGCATGGCAGGCATAGGCAGGCAGAGCAGGCATGGCAGGCATAGGCAGGCATAGGCAGGCAGAGCAGGCATGGCAGGCATAAGCAGGCATAGCAGGCATGGCAGGCATAGGCAGGCATGGCAGGCATAGCAGGCATGGCAGTCATAGCAAGCTTAGTGGCTTGATAGCTGTTGAGAGGGTCCAGCTTCTTTTTATCAGTCTTTACGGCTTTGGTTAGTTTTATCTTTTGAGGACTTGGTGGGCAGACCGTCGGTCCTGGCGGTGGTACCCACTGAGAACTCCCTCCTTTGGTGTAGTTCTCACACCCTCTGGGGTTTTCCCCCTTCTTTTTCCTTCCTCTCCTTTGTTTTGCAGAGTCTTAGCGGGTGTTGCTGATTCTGCGGTTGTTGATCGAGGCGAGGGAGTCGCGAGCTAGATCCCTACCCTTGTTTGGAGAGTAGCGGTACCCCTTCAGAGGAGAGCTTCAGTAGATTAGTTGTTTTATTTCCTCTTTTGAGAGACTGGTGTAGTGAGGCTGATTTGTATCGAGAGACTGTACATTGTTATAGTATTTTCAGTTGTACAGTGGTTGTTTTTAGTTATACAGCAGTTTACCTTATAGCTCTGATATCTGTTAGCTGTAGCACTTTTCTTGCAGGTAGGACGCTTCGCCTATGCGGAGTTTGGCATAGGTGGCGGATCTGTTGGCGAGCCCGGGTCGCAGTTTCGACCCCGGGGCGTGACAGATTTAGAGTGGTATCAGAGCCTAGGTTGTAGGTCGTGGTGGACTTAGAAACCCTAGGCTTATGGTTTGACCCTTGGTTGACTTCGTGAGAGTCGTGGCTTTTAGCGAGAGTCCTGATTGAGTTTTATACCTCTCCCAAGGGACGGGAAGAGTGATTGGCATGTTTATTCTCCTAAGTGATTATGTTGGCTGCAGACAACATAATGCTGTGGAACGGGTGACATGCTTTAGACTTTCGCTGGATTGGGTCGAGTGTTGTTGTGTGCTGTTTTGTTGTTTCGTCGTGGCGAGCGGTGTCTCCCCGACGCTGGGTTTTGACCCGTGTGTATCCTGTCATAGCAGTTGAGCTTGAGCGGTTGGTTTTGGGCCGGACCCCCGGATTGAGGTCAGGGAACTCCGGACCCAGATGAGAGGATTGTCAGAGGCTTATCAGCGACAGAGTGAGCAGCTGGTCTCGGTGACACAGTTGTCGGAGCACTGAGTAGCCCCCTCTGTGCCAATGTTTAGTGTCGAGGCACCGAGGCAGGGTGGATAGCTGACGGCAGAGGAGCTATGGGACATGATCGATCTATTGAGCCAGATTTGGCAGATGATCCACCCCGACTCGTAAGATTGAGTTTGGAGCCTTTGGAGGCAGAGTCGTGGTTGGTGTTGATGGAGTGATTAATCGAGAGCCTCTCTGGGCTAGAGAGTGTATGCAGTTGTTGAACTGCGCGCTCCAGGTTTCGAGGGACGAAGCGCATAGGATATGTGAGACTGGGAGTGGTTTGCGCCAGGATACCTTTCAGCTTAGTTGGTCCCTCTGTTATGGATTATTGATGCCTCGGTGGAGTAGGCATTGTGTATGGAGCGTGGCGCTGCAGTTCCTTTGGATAGGGATCTGCCGCTAGAGGCGAGTTCAGGATATTGGCGCTTGGCGCCGGGTGAAGGAGGACAAATCGGCCGGCAGAGGCACTTCTGATTTCCTTTCCAGGATGACGGGTTCCTGAGATGCCAGAGATCGGGTGGACCCCGTGGTAGCATCTAGCATTTATATCAGAGTGACGCAGCGGTAGCGTGGATTTGTTATCTGCGGAGGACCTTATTCGTCGCCTCAGTGTGAGCAGAGACCGAGGTCGTACTCCCTATGTGGATAGCCCTAATTTCAGGCAGGTTGAGCGACAACCACTTGCATCGAGTGGATGAAACCTGTGCCGCCCGGTTGGAGGGCGCCACGGTAGTGGATCGAGTTGTCGCAGGTGTGATTCCATCACAGCAGTCGGAGTTAGAGCATGTTGCATTCCTGCATGGACTAGAGGCAGATTTGTTATCACGTGCACTCGAGGTACAGGTTCCTGTTAAGTGCTGTGCATGTGGAGAAGGCTTGTGGATCATGTCCAATGCGGCTGAGGCCGCGAGTTGTACCGGCAGGCTTATTGGTAATTGTGGCAGTTCGGTGTTTGACCATGTGCTTGAGATTGATTGGCACGATGCAACAAGATGTTTGACTGCGGAAAGAGAGGACGTCGATTTTCTGCGAGGCGGACGAGAGGAGGTTTGGTTGTAAAGACTGTTAGAGCGCACAGGCTTTAGCGACAGTGTGAGAGGTGCTTTTTGGCGGCACCGGGATTCAAGGACATCTCTGTTGCCCGCGAGATCCCGGGTGTGATTTCACCTGAGCTGTTGACGATGCCGCCGGTTAGGGAGATAGAGATTGCGTTTGACGTGGTTCGGGGAACCGCGCCACCCTTGATAGCACCTCATTGGATATCGCCTGTAGAGCTGAGAGAGCTGATGGCGCAGTTGTAGGATCTGATGGATCGAGGGGTCTGCTTGACCTGATGCCACGCCGTTGGTACACGGTGGTGATGCCACGTCGTTGAAGCACGACTGTGAGGGTCCTTTTATGGTTCGAGTGTAGACAGGTCCGGGTGTATCTAGGACCTTTTGATGGAGTCATACTCCGGCATTTATAGTATGGTGTGAGTACCTACTTGGAATCTGACAGCCGAGGATCTTGCTTAGATGGCGTTCAGGACACGGTAGGGCATCACGAGCTCTTAGTGAGGCCAAGTGGATTGATTAATGCCCTGCCACTTTTATGATTTGAGGGAATTGTGCTCCAGCTGTACTTGATTGGATTGGTAACAAGATCCTCCGGGGACATTTGGATTTACTCCCAGAGCGATGTGGAGCGCGGGAAGCACTTGTGGATGTGCTGCCATGCCCGTGTGGATGAAGTGGTATGCCAAGTTATTGAGGTACAAGTTGTAGCTCCAGAAGCATACCTTCTTGGGTCACGTTGTTCGAGCCGTAGGAGCGGCGGTGGAAATCCGGCCAATATGGATATCACTTGGGTTTTGGCCGAGATCGACAGTTATTGTCAGGTAAGGAGCTTCTTAGAGTGGTATCAGGAGAGCTGGCTGGGGTTGAGCTTGTTGATTCCACAGCTGGCGCTGTGTGGACTGTTGAGGCAGACGTGGCGTGTGGTTGTGTCCCCGAGGGTTCCTTTGGATGATAGACCGCGGCTGAGTAGTTCACTCGGATGGTCAAGATTCGGGAGTGACCGAGTGAGGACCCCTCCTTGTTTAGGGCTCATTTCCTTATTGGTTAATCGTGTGGGTGTGCTTCGGGTTGCCTTGGTTGAGTTGTCACAGGTTGTGGTTTGGTGTGTGTTGCACTGGCGGTCATCTGGTTTCCCCCAACTTTGTTGGGACCCCGGTTGTATTTCATGTCTCAGCTCAGGAGCGTTTTGTTTTTGGATTCCTCGCTCGTGATTGACTCGCTCCATGTGAGAGCTAAGAGTGTTTGGAGTACGAGGGACGCCCGTTGCGAATTCTGGCTCGTGAGATGAGAAAATTACGCATCGGGCCATGCCGTACTTGTTGTTTTGTTGTTGTGGAGTAATCACGGGGAGTGAGTGGGGTTTGGGGAGCCGGAGGCGTTATTGATGGATACCTACCCGCGGTATTTGTGACTCCTTGTGGATTTGGGCTAGTTTCGAGGACGAAACTTTCTTTAGTGGGGGAGGATGTGAGGACCTGGACCCCCGCAATGTGATTACTGGCTGACCAGCAGCTTCTGGAGGCCTACGCGGCGTGTCGGTGACGTTTGTACACCAATTGGACACTTTTGATGGACTCGGTGTGTTGATTGGATCACGAGAGTAGTCTGATGACTCCGTCGAATGCTTAGAGGTGGTTTCGCGCGCAATGGATATTAAAATTGGACTCGGGGCGAAGTTTGGATAAAGGATCACCTCTCCGGTTGCCTTCGGGAATTTTTAGAGTTGAAATTTGGCAAATCGGACTTCAGAATTGGACCCGGCGCGGAAATCGGATCAAGTGGGCTTTCCGGGGGCTTTCGGTAAATTTTCGGGTGAGAATTTGGAGAATCGGACACCGTATTTGGATTCAGCGCGCGAAATCGTTGTGTTTGGACTATTTACTTGCTTTTTTCGGAGCCCGGTTGGCGCGCGCGTTTTTTCGAGGCGCCCACGGATCTCGAGGCGTCGCGGCACGAATCCCGGGGTGCGCGCGGATCCCGATGGTCTGCTCGGGTTGTACGGCGCGAGAGGGGGCGCAGACAGGCGCGTTGGGAAAACGCGCCTGACTGCGCGAGGTGACGCGGGGGGCCGCCACGTGGCGTGCCCCCATTCGCGCCCGCAGCGGACGCGGGGGGGGGGACACGCGCCCGCTTGGTGTCACGCGCCCGGTGTGGCGCGGTGTCACGCGCCTGTGTGCGCGTGCCGCGTGGCACAGGGGGCGCGCGCCTGCGCCTGGCGCACGCGCCCCTGTGCGGTGGACCGGCGGTCTGGGGGCTTTGGGGGGTGGTGCACCGTGGACCCGGTCCACGGGAGCCCTCCCTCCTCTCTTCCCCTTTTTCTTCTTCTTCTTCTTTCTCCCCCGCGCCATTTTCTCCTCTTTTCTTTCTTTCTTCTCCACCCGAGCGAGAGAGGGAGTGAGGAGGGAATTTTTGGGTGGCACGGCGGTGCGCCGTGGACCTCGCGAAGCGCGCGAGGTGTCCCAAGGAGGCGGTTGGGCGGCGCGACGCGGTCGAGGTAGGTCCCACGTGTTATTCTTGCGGTATTTTGGCACAGTTTTGGAGCGTCCTTTTGGACATTGGATTTGACCCCTTATTCTTATCTGTGCTAGGGACCGTATTTTCTTTACTGCACCGTTTTGCGTGCGGACCCCGACGGCGTGCACCGTTTTGCGTGCGGACTCCGTTTTGCGCGCGGATTTCGGCACCGTGTTCCGTTTTGCGTGCGGAGTCCGTTTTGCGCGCGGGTTTCGGCACCGTGTACCGTTTTGCGTGCGGACTCCGTTTTGCGTGCGGGTTTCGGCACCGTGCTCCGTTTTGCGTGCGGACTCCGGTGGTGTGCACCGTTTTGCGTGCAACTTGTTGTACGAGCTCGGATTGGGTCGTGCCTTTACACTCTTTGGATCTGCGCGTCGCAGGGATTACCGTCGTGTTTTTCGAGGAATTTGCGGGGATCCGCCCGAAGGTATACTTCTTTCCCCTTTACTGTGCGGCGTATTACAGTTGTGTTTGTTGTGGACTTTCGCGCTCACCGCGTTGTGGAATTTGTAACTCGGCCTCCGGGACTCGGATTTTGGCGTGCAGGTACTCGTTTCGAAGGGCTCGACGCGACGATCGCGTCCGTATTTTTGGTGGATTTTTCTGAGTCCGTTCTGCAGGAGGGTTCGTGAGTATTTTTGGAACACTGCTAGGAGCCGAGGTTTGCGCGACATGTACCGTGGTTATGGGTTCAGCTGATTGTGCGTGCAAGTGGACACGCTCTTCACCGACTCCAGGTTTGCCTTGGATTGAGCACTTCAGGTGGGTAAGCTTAATTTAGTAACTGTATAAGATTTCTATATCATGGTGAATGTAAGTGCACATGCGGGGTTATCATCCCTCTATGATTGATAACAGGCGTATTTGATGTGCAACCGATACGAGCGAGAGGTAAGCAATGAATGGCCCACTTGGGTGAGACTGGTATACCATAGTAGGAATGTTTTAGCATGCTTTACTAATATATGCTTCACCCACTTTTATTATTTCTGAGAACAAAGCATGCGTGCATGGACATGTAGTTAGGCCATCTTTTACCGCTGCACTACTTTTGGAACTTGACTTAGGAGAAACCATGTTATCCTTTTCTCCTTCTTTGTTAGTCAGGTGGTCTGTGTTGCTCAGGTTCGAGCAGGGGTTCTGGGTAGTGTAGTCGGGACTTGGTGTCTGGGACAGGTTGGATTAGTTGTGGGGCTTTGCGGCAACCGCGGATATTGGGCGGTTGACCGGACATTTATTATGCACCAGATTGGGTATCTGATTTCTCTAGTGGATGGGTCTTCCCACTTTGATCAGAGTCATGATCCAGTCCTGCTGATTATGTTACTGGATACTGGGATACTTTACTCGTGTGGGTCGCTCCCCTCGAGTGCCACTCCGGAGTGCGCGGCAGACAGACTTTGAGTCCTTGAGACTCCTTTGCTTCGGTGTTATGCGTAGGCCGGCATACCCGTCGCGGCAGGCAGAGCAGGCAGTACCAGTGTCTACTGGTGGCATTAGATTGGGCTTATTACAGACATTTGCTTTTTAGTTGCGCCCGTGTCAGGGGGGACCGAGTGGGGTCTAGTGGCGGTGTTGGACCAGTGCTAGTGTTGTGGGAATCGTTTGGGGGTACGGTGGTCCCAAGGTCTTTGTGAGTTGTTGACTGTTGTATGGTGAGTAGGCAGGCATGGCAGGCATAGGCGGGCATAGCAGGCATAGGCAGGCATGGCGGGCAGGCAGGCATGGCAGGCATAGTAGGCATAGGCGGGCATAGCAGGCATAGGCAGGCATGGCGGGCAGGCAAGAATGGCAGGCATAGTAGGCATAGGCGGGCATAGCAGGCATAGGCAGGCATGGCGGGCAGGCAGGCATGGCAGGCATAGTAGGCATAGGCGGGCATAGCAGGCATAGGCAGGCATGGCGGGCAGGCAGGCATGGCAAGCATAGTAGGCATAGGCAGGCAGGGCAGGCATGGCAGGCATAGGCAGGCAGAGCAGGCATGGCAGGCATAGGCAGGCAGAGCAGGCATGGCAGGCATAGGCAGGCATAGGCAGGCAGAGCAGGCATGGCAGGCATAAGCAGGCATAGCAGGCATGGCAGGCATAGGCAGGCATGGCAGGCATAGCAGGCATGGCAGTCATAGCAAGCTTAGTGGCTTGATAGCTGTTGAGAGGGTCCAGCTTCTTTTTATCAGTCTTTACGGCTTTGGTTAGTTTTGTCTTTTGAGGACTTGGTGGGCAGACCGTCGGTCCTGGCGGTGGTACCCACTGAGAACTCCCTCCTTTGGTGTAGTTCTCACACCCTCTGGGGTTTTCCCCCTTCTTTTTCCTTCCTCTCCTTTGTTTTGCAGAGTCTTAGCGGGTGTTGCTGATTCTGCGGTTGTTGATCGAGGCGAGGGAGTCGCGAGCTAGATCCCTACCCATGTTTGGAGAGTAGCGGTACCCCTTCAGAGGAGAGCTTCAGTAGATTAGTTGTTTTATTTCCTCTTTTGAGAGACTGTTGTAGTGAGGCTGATTTGTATCGAGAGACTGTACATTGTTATAGTATTTTTCAGTTGTACAGTGGTTGTTTTTAGTTATACAGCAGTTTTACCTTATAGCTCTGATATCTGTTAGCTGTAGCACTTTTCTTGCAGGTAGGACGCTTCGCCTATGCGGAGTTTGGCATAGGTGGCGGATCTGTTGGCAAGCCCAGGTCGCAGTTTCGACCCCGGGGCGTGACACCCCCGGAAGTTTTCGCTGAATTTCGGTGCATGGGAGGGGCCGTGGACCGCCGGCTGCCACGTGGCGGCTTGTGATTGGGCCGGTCCGCAGCGCTCGGTCCACGGAGGGACGCGGCTGGGTGCACGGACCGGGCGCATGGACACGTGGCGCCGCCTGATTGGCGGGCTCGTGGTGCGCGGTCTACGGGATTGGCGCGGCGGTGCATGGACCAGGCGGGGGACGCGTGGAAGTCCCCGGTTGGTCGGTGCACGCGGCGCGGTCCACGGAACCGACGTAAGGTGCGTGGACCGGGTGCAGGGGACACGTGGCTGCATGGTACTGGCTGGCTCTGGAAGTCGCGGTCCACGGTGGAGGTGCCTCGGTACGGAGCGCACTGTAGCGGAGGCGGCGCTGTCGGGGCACTCGAGTGCGGGCCACGCGTCGGCCCGCCATTGGCGAGCCGTACCTACCCCGCTGACCGCGGGGGGGGCGCGTGGCGCACAGCGGTGCCTTTGCACCGTTGTTCCCTGTTGCAGGGCCACGTGGCTTCACCAGGGACTTCCGGGCGCGTCGGATGGGGGAGCGTCCGACCGGATTCGGGCGCAGTGCGCCCGAATTCTGCGCCCGAATCCGGCCCACTTCAGCCTTTGGGCTGTGCCTATAAATAGGCTTCCTTGGGTCTTCTTCGGGCTTTTTGCTCACCTTTTCACTGTGGAGTCTTTAGAGGAGTTTTCCCTCACTCAGTGCACTATCCATTGGAGGACTTTGAGGATTTTTGGGGGCACGCTTTTCGAGACTCTCTTTTTCTTGGCGCGGCGCGACGCTCTTTCTTCGGTGTTTCTTCCGTCGCTCATCGGTGTACGAGCTCCCCCGACCTACTCCGACCATCTTTTCGAGCGATTTCTTCGCCGCTGGATTTGTAACAGGTGAGGCTACGATTTTGGGTTTCACGCACATTTTCTGATTTCGCGTTTTCCGAGGTGTTTTCTCGTGCTCATTGGGACCCTTCTTGCTGTGAGTTTGTGGTGAGGACAGCAGCTTCTTTTGAGGATATCTTCGCGCATAGATCTCGGATCAGAACGTGCTTATAGACTTTTTTCATCTACGCGACGCAATGATCATCATATATTTTTCTGGGAATTTTTGGAGACCTCCCCAAAGGTATACACTTTCCATTTTATCTGTATAAGAGATTACAGTTATTTGATTGGGAGTTACTGCGCACCGATATTGTGGAATTTATAGCTCGGCCTACGGTGCTCCGTTTTGGGCGTGCAGGTACTTGTTTCGAAGCTATCGACGCGTAGAACGTTGGGGTATTTTATCTGGAATTTACTGAGCACTTTCAGCAGGTGAATTATTGGCTTTTTTACAGCTGAATTTCAGACTTGCGATTTTGGGCAGATTTTGGGTTGTTGAGTATAACTGTAGCCCTATGTTGTACCCAGGTGGGATTTTGGACTGTACGGGGCATACTGGACAGTGAGTTGCTGTTTTGATTTTTTTTCAGCTGTAGAATTTGGACAGATCAGCGTTTTCAGGTGGGTGGCTTTGCTTCCAAGATCTATGGACTGTACTCTAATTCTATTGATATAGAATCATGCATGATAGTGATTGGACTGGGGTAGCATGCTAGAGTGTAGGAATTGTTGTTCCTTGTTTTATCTGTCGATTTGGTGATCTCCTGTTTCCTACTTTCATGTAAATATTTGTTATGTTGAACCTGACCTAGCACCCCCGTCATATGTTGCATGTGTAACCAGACCAGTAGAAAACCCTCACTTGGGCTAGGGTTATTTATGCTTAGACATCCACACTTTATGTTTCATTCCTGGACTTAGTGTTATCCTCGCCCGGGTAGTGGGCCGAGCGGTCGGGACATCTTTTTAGTGTGGGATGCATTTGCACTCGTGCTTGGGGGCAGAGTGGAGTCCTGGTAGATGTAGTGGATCGCTTGTCTGTACCGGGAACCGTTTGAGATAAACGGTGGTCCCGAGAGGTCTTGTTTTCCCCTGTTGGGGTTGTCGCCACTGTGTCAGTGGTAGTAGTATACTAGTGTTAGCCGAACCTAGAACCCTTTTCGACATACACATGATTTTAGTCTACCAATGTTTTCTTCCAAGCATCGAAGGGCCGCTAGAGTCTGTTCTTGTTTGATTGGACAAAGGCATCAGCCCTTCGGGGTTTGGGTAAAACACTTATTTTTCTGACTGATTTTCTAAAAAGAACTAAAATCGTTAAATATGGATTTCTTCCAGATCAAAATAATTTTCAATAACAAATGTCACCTTTTCATATAAATCTCCTCACTCGAAAGGATTCGAGTGATCTGGGTTCTAGGGGCCGTTCCTTTGTCGGGACGAAAGCCGCCGGGGCCGAGCCTGGAACCTGTTCTTGTTTGATAGGGTTGTAGGTGTAGGTCTCCCGGGACTTTCGGGCCCTGTTGGTGCTTTCTGCGTGTCGTGCCGAGGTTTTGTTTTCCCGAACTGTAAGGGGATCGGAAACTTCGATAGGCGGAGCCTAGAGTCTGTTCTTGTTTGATAGGGTTCTTAGCACCGGTCTATCGGGTTTCCGAACCCTTATGGTGTCGGTCTTTCCTGTGAGTTTAGTGTTCTATTGTGGGAGCCGTCTGGTGGACGGTGGCCCCAGCTGTGTGGTTTTCCAGCCTGTGGTTGAGAGTTGTTGTTGTTGGTCGATCTTGTTGATCGTGGTTTGGACTTTAGCCTGCATGAGCCATATTTGAGCTCGACAGAGTTACGCGGATACTTTCCTCGGTGGGGTCGCTCCCCTCGAGAGCCACTCCGGAGTTGGGCCTGTTACTTGCTATCGCGACTTGTCGACGCCGTCCCTCTGACTGGGCCAGTTAGTGGCAGTCACGGACACCCTACGGTAGACCCGTCCTGTTGAGGATGTGCGGCAGTAGGTAGGCGCAGGTTTGACTGGCCCCTTGAGGCAGTCAGTTTAGATTTGGTGAGTTTACTGTGTGTGTTAGTAGATGCATCATGTTTCATCTGTTCCTTTTCTTGAGCATCTAGGTAGAGGCATAGTAGCTGTAGAGTTACTTTTCCAGCCCTTCCATTTCAGTTTTATATTGTTACTTTATGCCTCTAGTAGACTTAGTGGGCAGTCCGTCGGGCTTGTGGCGGCACCCACTGAGAACTACTTGGGACGTAGTTCTCACACCCGTCGTGGTGTTTTCCCCCTCAGGGACTTCTACTCCGGTTCCTGCTGCTCCTGTTGCTGCTTCTTCTGATCGAGGTAAGGGAGTCGCGAGATAGTTCCCTACCAGTCATCGTCCAGTGAGTAGATGTACCCTTATTACTTTTGTGAGTTCATGTTGAGAGAACTTTGTAGTGAGGTATAGAGTTGTATTTATTTTCTACTGCTCGAGAGACTTTTGTACTTTTGGTGAGGACTTGTGTTGTATATAGTTTTTATTTCTAGCAGTTTTACTTTCAGCTCTGATATCTGCATAGTACAGATGCTCTTTTGCAGGTTAGTCGCTTCGTCTATACGGGGCTTCCCGTATAGGCGGCGGATCTGTTGGCGAGCCGGGTCGCAGTTTCGACGCCGGGGCGTGATAGTTTTCCTTTCCGCTGTTCTTCTCGTCACCACCCTGATGTGATCGTGGTGCACGTGTGTTAGCAGGACCTTGAACCCAGAACCCTCTTTGGACGAATACATGATTTTGGTTAGGCAGTGATTTCTTCCAAGCCTCGCAAAGTCGCCTGAGTCTGTTCTTGTTTGATAGGACGAGGGCATTAGCTCTTCGAGGCTTGGGCATAAAACTTGATTTCAAAGGGTTTTCCTAATAAGACTAAAAATCATTAAAAGTTGGATTTCTCTCAGATTGAATGGTTTTCTGAAATAAATGACATGGTTTCTTATAAACTTATCCACCCGAGCGGATTTGAGTGATCTGGGTTCTAAGGGCTGTTCTCTTTCTTGGGGGCGTAGGTGTTAGTCTCCTGGGGTTTCGGACTCTTCGTAGATCTGGCTGTGGAGCATCTCCGGCCATGGGTTGTGTGTTGAGTTGAGTGGGTGTTCTTGTGGGAGCCGTTGGGAGAGACGGTGGTCCTAGCTGTGAGGTACTTTCGTGGAGCGGGTCAGTGTTGTGAGATTGAGTCGTGGAGGGTTCTCCGACTGAGTTGTGCTTTGAGCACCGAGATACCGATCTGTTTGATCGAGGACTATAGCCTGCAGGAGCCGCTTGTGAGACAGTGTTACTGATGAGATACTTGAGTTCGGTGGGGTCGCACCCCTCGAGCTACGCCCCGGGTGCGTTGATGATTCCGAGCCTGATGAGGCTGCGATGATGATACCGAGCCTGACGAGGCTGCGATGATGCGCCTAGTTCATATACTAGAGGCCGCTTGATACCCCTGGCCGAGCTACCATGGGGTCACTGTGTGAGATATCGAGTTTGTCCGATTGGACACCCTGGTTGATACACCAGGGGGCGCAGGCTTGACTCGACTGGACCCTGTGGGGCAGTTGCTGAGATTTGGGTTACACTGAGAGAGTGATGGCGTAGCATGTGTCATAGTAGAGCGTCTTGGGCTTAGTACTTGTGACATTTTGTCAGCAGTGAGTGGCTGCATACCATCATCCATAGTCTCTCCTTTTTTAGCATAGTAGATAGAGGCATGATAGCTGTAGATTCTTTCCAGCTTATTTACATTATCAGTTTTTCTGTTATCTTATGCCTCTAGTAGACTTAGTGGGCAGACCGTGGTTCTTGGAGACGGTACCCACTGAGAACTACTATAGGATGTAGTTCTCACACCCTCTGTCGGTGACAGGTTGCTGAGGCTTTCTTCCGTTCCTGCTGGGCTTGACTGGATGGACCGAGGACAGGGAGTCGCGTGATAGTTCCCTACCAGCATTGTTACTTTAGAGAGAGGTAGATGTACCATCCCGGATTGTGGGAGTTGGTTATGTTTCCTGTTAGCTATCTCCCATTTGGATTTGTAGATGTTGTATAGGTGGACTTTTATTTGTATCATCTGATTTTGGGAGATAGGCTATGTGTTGTTGCAACTTTGTAGTTGTGAAATTTTATAGTACAGCTTTTTATCCGCTCTGATATCTGTGTAGCTGTAGTTTTGTCTTTTGCAGGCTAGACGCTTCGTCTGTACGGCAGTTTCCGTACAGATGGCGGATCTGTTAGCGAGCCCGGGTCGCAGTTTCGACCCCGGGGCGTGACATAAACGGCCACGTCCTCACCTCGATCAGCTGTCTCCGCGCGAGCTAAGCCGGAACAGCAGCCTCAGGAAACCTGTCACCGACAGAGGGTGTGAGAACTACATCCTACAGTAGTTCTCAGTGGGTTCCGTCATCAATATCCACGGTATGCCCACTAAGTCCACTAGAGGCACAACAAATAGGTATGCAGATAGATAGATAAAAGGGGTAAGCAGGAAAGAAACTACAGCTAACATGCATCATCATGCCTAAGGAACTCTACTCAGACCCTGCTATGCATACACTCTCACTGCTAATAATATGCCTCAAGTACTATGCTCAAAGGAAAACTCTCTCACACAAATCACCCCAAATCTCAATGACTGTCCCACTTTGGACCAGTCAAAGTCGACCTGCACTCGTCTACTGCCGCACATCCGGGAGGAACGGACTTACGTAGGGTGTCCCTCAATGACTATGTCAGTAACCACATCGCACCCTCGTCAGGCTCGGTATCATCATCGCATCCGGAGCATAGCTCGCGGGGAGCGACCCCGCGAACTCAAGTATCTCAAGTATCACATTACTGGCATAAAAAGCCAGGCTCAGCAGGCTATAATCCACGATCAAACAGATCGGTATCACGAGCTCAAAAGCACAACTCAGTCGGAAAGGAACCTTGACTCAAATATGAATAGCCCAACACTCTCACAGCTATGTCGGAGAACCCTCAACGACTCAATCTGATAATGCACGACCATGGCTGAGTCAGAAACCTCCGCGACTCGATCTGCCAGAACCCCAAATATCCTCAAAACAAAGTGGGAGAACTACCTCCACCACTAAATCATAAACACAACCCATGATCCCAACAAGGAAGAAGAACTCTCATGACACTAGAACTCGACAGACGATGCTCTAAAAATATCATCGGCCCTCTGGCGCGAGTACACAAACAACTCGAACAATCTTAATCATTCATAGTGTTCTCAATAATTAAAAACCCTTTAAAAATGGAGTTTTACTTAAAACGGGGTGCTAAAAATATATGAAGGTCCAGATGCAGCCTGAATCTCAAATGAACTAGCAGTCTAGTGCCAAATAACCTCTAGATCATACTAAAAATGTCAGGGGCTCAAGATGGTCATTCTATAATTTTCTAGGCAACTATCAGATTTATCAATATATAATAAATCAGCTAATCATGATCAATATATGATAAATAAGCTAAACATGATCAATTGGCTTACAGAAGCATTAGAGGGCATTCCATAAATTTTGGAGAAATTCCAACCCACCAGGAACGCTTTCCGCAGGCAACGCTAAAGTCGGTGAAGCGCCGGACCCCCCCCCCCCCCCCCCCCCCCCCCCCCCCCCGAAATGGAAGAAAACCGAAAACCGTGCCGCGCGCGCACCGCTGCGAACCACGAACAAAATCCTCCGGAAGCTCAAATAATTTCCATCGAGTCTTCACATAAACCTGCGCGCAACCGGGTCACTCACGGCCAAAATCACAAAGCACACAAGGGCTCAAGTACACCACAATCACCACCAAAGCACCAAAATAACCCAGACTCACCTCCAACACATACTGCTTAAAGTAGTAGAGCAAAAAGGGCTGCCAAGAAGCTCCTCCAGCTTGGACAACGCCAGAAGTTGAGAGTGCATGCCACTCTGATCACGATAAAAATTGGGTCCTTCATTCCAACCAAGCAACCAAAACACCAAAATTAACATCTGCCCACACTAATAAATAAATGTCCACAACACCATTCACTAATTACAAAACCCAATTAGCACTCACCAACTCCCCTGCACACACACCAAATTATAAAGTTCAATTTCACCCCACAAGCTCCCACAATACACACTACACACCCACAGCATCTCTAAAATACTTGCCCACATAAACATCAGATTAATTAAGTCCAGCACCTTCAAACATAACCAACAAACAACTGCCTATATCCACAACTCACACACATTTCCCACACATGCATCCTCTATTACAATCACAAAAGAAATTCCACAACGCCAAACAAGTCCTCCATAAAAATCTGCATACTAGTAATTAAATGCCCACATATGCACAAGATTACCTAAATCACCCACACTTCACAGCATTAACCATTTATCCCTGTACACAAGGAAAAAGGAAATCCCTCTCTCATACTCTAAGCTCCATGATCTCGAGCCAACTGCAACCCATAACCTGCCGCGCACTCGATCCGGGTTCCGCGCAGCTCCCCGCCGAAAATCGATCAAACAGACGACGTCCTGGCAAAGAAACAGGAAAAACCCACGTTAAAACAGTCCTCGAAAGCTCACGCAACACCCCGGGCCACCTCCAGCCCCTACCGCGCGCGTACAGTCCACCGGCGCCGGCTCCCGCTTGCCTGCTGACCGCGCGCCGCTGCCGCTGGCCGCGCTGCCCTGACGTGCATAGTGCGGCGCAAGGGGCTGCCGCGCGGCTGCCTGGGCCGCTGGGCGGCGCATGGGCCCGCCGCGCGGCGGCCCAGCCCGCTACAAGCGTGCCCAGCGCACTAGCAGTGCGCCCGCGCGGCGTGCTAGCGCGCCCGCGCGGCGCCCTGCGCAGCGCCCGCACAGCAGAGCGCACCAGCCGCGAACGGACCATTGTGCGCGCGCGCGGCTTCCCCCCCCCCCCCCCCGACGCGGCCACCACCACACCGCGAGCCTCATGGACAAGAAGTGAGCAACCTCTCACAAACCGAGCTCTCAACCACTTTCTCAAAAAACCCAACAGCAGCGTACCTCGCAAGCCGCCGCGCGCGCCGCTCGTCGCGCTCACCGCTTGGCCCACACGGCTCTAGGCGGACGTCCCCCCATCAAGGCTCACCATTCCACCTCTTTTCCTTAGTTTCTTCTTCTTCTTCTCTCTTCTTTTCTCTCCTTCTCTCATCCTCTGCTTCTAATTAATTTCTCTTTTGTATTGAAGAGGAAGGTGAGGTGAAGTGGCGACAAAATTTGCAACAGGCTAATTAATAAGGTGGTTGGCAGTCACATCAAGGGGAAAAACCAAGATACTCATCAAGAGGAAAATTATCTACAGCACTTAAAAAAAAACAAACCACTCCTCAAGCTACTTCCATTCAACCAAAGGCAAAAAAATCCAAATTAATGAAATTAATTAATTAATTAATCCATTTTAGCCAACTCTAAGTCACTTTTTGCCTTCGGGGTCTCCGCACCGGCCCGAAACCTCCCGAACCCCGCTGTAAAATGAAAATACACCTGTGCACAGCCTTTTCTTCTCAAAAAGCTCATCCGTGGAGTCGGTGTGCTCAATCCAAAAACCGGCTCCAAAACTGCCAGTTCCAACTCACTTTTTGCCCTCGGGTCCTCCGCGTCAGTCCGAAACCTCCCGAACTCCGCTGTAATCTTAAAACACACCAGTTCCAAGTATTTCCAAATTTTCCTGCACTCCACGGTGAAGTCGAGGCTTCCCCGAAGCCAGTCCTCTATCGACGCACAAAGCCCGGAAAACTCCGATTCAAGCTGGGGCTTCTGTATTGATCCGAGTCAACCCGAACTCATCTCTAAACACATATGGAACACACTCGAGGCAGTTTCTCCGCAGCATGACATCTTGCGAGGTCGGCGCGCTATCCGAAATCCCAGTATTCTACAATCTATATGGGGAGCACTGTGAGATTTATACTGACCACAAAAGCCTAAAGTATCAGTTCACACAGAAAGAGCTAAATCTGAGGCAGCGCGGATGGTTGGAGCTATTAAAGGATTATGATGTGGATATCCTTTACCATCCTGGCAATGCTAATGTAATTGCTGATGCTTTGAGTAGGAGAGTTGTGCAGAGCTTGTCTATGTTGATCACAGATCAGGCGCCATTACTAGAGGAGATGAGGCGGATCGAGCTAGAGGTTGTGTCCCCTGGGGTCTCTGCTAGACTGGCGTCTTTAGTCATTCAGCCCACTCTGCTGGACAGGATCAGAGAGAGACAGAGTGAGGACCCCCTGTGATGACCCGGATCTCCATAGAGCTTTTGTAGTGTGAATTGTGGCTTCTGGAGGCCTATGATGTGTGTTGGAGTTGGTTGCGTGCAAATCAGACTTCAGATTTGGACCCAGCGTGAAATTTGGATTAAGAATACCTGTCCGGATGCCTTCGACAAATTTTAGAAGTGAAATTTGGCAAAACGGACATCGGATTTGGACTCAGCGCGCAAAAACGATGAAAATGGACTATTTACTTGTGTTTTTCGGAGCCTGGATGCCAAAACACGGATTTCGAGGCATGGTTTACTATTCCGGCAGGCCAGAGCAGCGCCGGTGGCGATGGGCAGCGGCAGAGCGCGGCGGCGGGAGCGCGGGCAGGCGCGTGCGCGGCGGCGGGCGGGGCGGTCCATGGGTTTTGGCTTACACCAGGACCAGCCAACGGCGGGCGTGCCACGTGTCGCACGCTGATTGGGCGGTCAACGCACGCGCGACAGCACGCCGGGCGCGGCGCACCATGGACCCCGCCAGGCCACGTGTCGCCCGCTCATTGGCGGGCGCAGCGACCCGGCTGGGCCGCCGTGAACCGCGGCCCGCGGTTCCCGCCGTGGACCGCGTCGCCACGCGGCGCGGCGCGATTGGCGGGCGCGTGGGGCGCGGATCAGGTGACGTGGCGTGCCGAGAGGAATTCGGGCGCGCACAGTGTTGGGCTTGGGCCGGATTCGGGCGCCCGAATCCGAACCCCTTCTTTGGTGAGCTTGGGCTATAAATAGCCTTTCACCTTGGATTTTTGGGGCTTTTCCCGAGCTCTTCTGCGACTGAGCCCTCAAGAAACTTTCTTTCTCATCTTTTGCTGCATCTCTCGAGGGAGTTTCGGAACTTTTGGAGGGTGCGACATCGACGGCATCGGCGATTCGGCGCAGTGCGACGTTTCTTCTTCGGTGGCCCATTTTCGTCGCGTTTTAGTCCGCGAGATCCACAGAGCTAATCCGACAGAATTTTTGGATGATTTTTGTGGTATCGATTTCATGGGAGGTAGGCCTTCGATTTCCGTGTTGATCACCTTGCTTCATTTTGATTTCTTGGTAGGGTTTACGAGGCATCTTTGAACGCCTTTTCTGCTGGTGGTTTTTCTAGACAGCGGAGGCTTGTCGGATTTTTATCTCTGCACTCGGGTATCGGATTTCGACATGTGAGGACTCGATCGACATATACTCTTCGCGAGGATCGCCGTTTTATTTTTATTGGAATTTTTGGAGATTATCTCACAGGTGGTATTTAACCATTTTCTGGACTGATTTGACAACAACTTGTGTTTGTGGGAATATTTGCTTATTGCAATGCTTGGACCATATCTTTGTACCCAGGAGGTGTTTTTGGGTGATTTTGGACCCGTTGGAATCGTGGGAATCCGAGGATTTGTCCCCATTCAGTTTCAGCCTTTTTGGATCTTGGATTGACGCACGCTTCAGGTGGGTTGCTTCGTCTCCAAAACCGGTGGACGGTTCATTAATTCTGTTGTATAGAAAGCATGCATGATTGTGAAATATGTTAGAATCCATGTTAGAGAGATGTTGTCTTTCCTGTGTTGTTATTGAAATCATGTTGGTTAATGTTCCCTGATCTTGCTTTAGTTAAACTAAATGCTACTTTTGGAACTTTACCTAGCACCCTGTCATATGTTACATGTGTAACCAGACTAGTAGAAAACCCTCACTTGGGCTAGATTTTTTTATGCTTTAGACATCCACACTTCTTATTCTATTCCTGGACATAGTGTTATCCTCGCCTGGGTAGTGGGTCGAGTGGTCGGGATTTCTCTTACTGTGGGATGCATGTTACACTCGTGCTTGGGGGCAGAGTGGAGTCTGGTAGATGTAGCTGGTATTATATCTGTGGCGGGAGCCGTTGGGTGAACGGTGGTCCCGGGATGTCGTGTTTCTCGGTTTTATGTGTTGCCACTGTGTTAGTGGCAATAGTATACCAGTGATAGAAGGACCTTGAACCCAGAACCTTTTGGACACACATATGATTTTAGTCAACCAATGTTTTCTTCCAAATATCGAAGGGTCGCCGGAGTCTGTTCTTGTCTGATTGGACGAAGGCATTAGCCTTTCGGGGTTTGGGTATAAAAACTTGTTTTCTAACTGTTTTTCCTAAAAGAACTAAAATATATTAAATTGGGTTTCTCAGATTAAAATAGTTTTCAGTAATAACTGCCATCTTTTATTACAAACTTCCTTACCCGAGAGAGTTTGGGTGGCCTGGGTTCTAGGGGCCGTTCCTTTATTTCGGGACGAAAGCTACGGGGGTTGTACCTGGAACCTGTTCTTGTTTGATAGGGTTGTAGGTGTTGGTCTCCCGGAACTTTCGAACCCTGGTTGGTTTCTTCTGCATGTTTTACCAAGGGAGTTGTTTTCCCGAACTGTAAGGGGTCGAGAACTTCGAAAGGTTGAGTCTGGAGTCTGTTCTTGTTTGATTGGGATTCTATACACCGACCTTTCGGGATTCTCGGACCCTTACTGTGTCGGTTGGTTCTTTCTCATCTGTGAGTTGGATGTCCTGTTTTGGGAGCCGTTGGGTTGACGATGGTCCCGGCTGTTGAGTACCTCCAGCCAGTGGGTTAGTATTGTGAGTTGGACATTGTCGATCTGATTGATCGTGGATTTGGATTATAGCCTGCATGAGCCATATTGAGCTCGACAGAGATGCACGGATACTTTCCTCGGTGGGGTCGCGCCCCTCGAGTGCCGCTCCGAAGCTGGGCCTGTTACTTTGCTATCGCGACTTGTGGATGCAGTCCCTCTGGCTGGGCCAGTTTTGGCAGTCACGGACGCCCTACGTAAGTCCAGTCCTCCGTGGATGTAAATGGCAGTAGGTGGGAGCAGGTTTGATTGGACCCTATGTGGCAGTCACTGTGATTGGGTTGATTGATTACTTGGGTTAGAGTCGATGCATCATTTTCATCTGTATCACCCTTTGAGCATTGTAGATAGAGGCATGATAGCTGTAGACTCTTTCCAGCTTATCTTTTCATTATTACAGTTTTCCTGTTATCTTATGCCTCTAGTAGACTTAGTGGGCAGACCGTCGGGCTTGGTAGCGGTATCCACTGAGAACTACTGTGGGATGTAGTTCTCACACCCGCTGTGGTGTCTTTCCCCAGGGACCCTTTCTCCAGTTCCTGCTGCTCCAGTTGTTGATCCTTTTGTTGCTGATCGAGGTGAGGGAGTCGCGAGCTAGTTCCCTACCCGTCCTTGGAGTATAGCGGTACCCCTTTTTGGAGCTTAGTAGTACAATCTGCTGGATTTTAGTAGTTAGTTACTTTTGAGAGTTTTATTTTGAGAGACTTTTGTAGTGATGTTCAGACTTGTACTATTTGACAGTTGTATTATTTCTTATTTCAGTAGTTTACTTTTCAGCTCTGATATCTGTATAGCTATAGTATCCTTCTTTTTGCAGCTTAGATGCTTCGTCTATACGGGGCTTCCCGTATGGGCGGCGGATCTGTTGGTGGGCCCGGGTCGCAGTTTCGACCCCGGGACGTGACACCCCCACTTGACCAGGATTAGAGATTAGATTCTGAGCGATCAGTCACAGGACTTTACAGTGGATGCTTCGGGAGTACTGAGGTACAGGGACCGAGCATGTGTGCTAGTGGACTCTAAGATCAGAGAGCAGATTTTGAGAGAGGCCCATTATACACCTTATACCCTTCATCCTGGTGGGACTAAGATGTATAAGGACCTTAAGGCACACTTTTGGTGGAACGGCATGAAGAGGGATATTGGGAGGTTTGTGGCTCAGTGTTTAACTTGCCAGCAGGTAAAACCTGAGCATCGGGTGCCAGTTAGCAAGTTGTAGAGTCTCCCGATTCCTGAGTGGAAATAGGATCATATTACCATTGACTTTGTGGTTGGATTGCCGAGGGCATAGGGAGGAGCAGATGCTATTTGGGTAGTTGTGGATCGACTAACCAAGTCTGCCCACTTTTTGCCGGTGTAGACTACTTGGTCACTCGAGCGGCTAGCCCAGCTATATTTGGATGAGGTGGTGAGGTTACATGGAGTGCCAGCCTCTATAGTATCAGATAGAGACCCGTGGTTTGCTTCGCGTTTCTAGAAGAGTTTGCAGACCACCTTGGGGACTCAGCTCAAATTCAGTATAGCCTTTCATCCACAGACTGACGGGCAGTCACAGCAGACGATACTGATTCTTGAGGATATGCTGAGCGCTTGTGTCTTGGACTTCGGTGGAGGGTGGATTCGATACTTATCCTTGGCAGAGTTTGGGTACAACAACAGCTTTCAGGCGAGCATCCAGATGGCTCCGTTTGAGGCGTTGTATGGACGCAAGTGTCGATCACCTCTTTATTGGAGTGATGTGGGTGAGAGACAGACTTTGGGGCTCGATTTATTGCTTGAGGCAGAGGAGAAGGTTAGATTGATCTGACAGCACCTTCAGACCGCCCAGAGCCGACAGAGGAGCTATGCTGATACACGGCGACGAGACATAGAGTTTTAGATTGGAGATCATGTGTTTTTTAAAGTCTCGCCGTCAAAAGGGATCAAGAGGTTCGGCATCCGTGGGAAGCTTAGCCCCCGTTACATTGGACTTTTCGAGGTGTTAGAGCGTATTGGGCCAGTAGCCTACAGACCTGCACTTCCCCCGAGGCTAGCCGGTGTTGTCATGCCCCCGGGTTGAAACTGCGACCCGGGCTCGCCAACAGATCCGCCATCTGTACGGAAACTGCCGCACAGACGAAGCGTCTACCCTGCAAAAGATCTATAGCTAACATGTATCAGAGCTGAAACTAAAACTAATAGCTACAGAATCAAACACTGAACATCTGATGACAATATAACCTCAATACAAAGTCCATCTCAACTATGAAAAATAATAAAACTCTCACAGATCTCTCAGACTCTCCAGTACAAAAGTGGAATCATAAAAATATACAGGGTACATCTACCTCAGACTCTCAATGCTGGTAAGGAACTAATCGGCCACGTCCCCACCTCGATCGGCTATCTCCGCGCGAACCAAGCCGGAATGGCTACCTCAGGGAACCTGTCACCGCAGCGGGTGTGAGAACTACTGCAGAAGGTAGTTCCCAGTGGGTACCGTCACCAATATCCACGGTATGCCCACTAAGTCTACTGGAGGCAAACAGATAGGTATACAGATAGATAGATAATAGGTAAGCTGAAAGAAAACTACAGCTAACATGCCACAATCATCATGCTCAAGGAAACTCTACTATGAACATGCTATGCATACACTCGCTACTGCTAAAATGCCTCAGTATCAATGCTCAAAGGAAAAACCCATCTAAGAACATAATATGTAACCACCCGCTCATATCACCCAATCTCAAAGACTGCCACATCGGGTCCAGTCAAGCCTGCGCCAACCTACTGCCACTAAGCCCACAATGGACTTGGACTTACGTAGGGCGTCCCACACGGACTATCTCAATATCACGCAAAGCGACCTCTGGTGTATCAACTAGGCGCATCATCATCGCATCCGGAGCGTAACTCGAGGGGAGCGACCCCACCGAGCTCAAGCGTGTCTCATATGTCTCAACTGTCTCATATGTCTCAACAAGCGGCACATGCAGGCTATGATCCACGATCAAACAGATCGGAAACTCAATGCTCAAAAAGCACAACTCAGTAGGAAAAAGACTCCACGACTCAATCAGGAAATGCCCAAATCCTCACATAATCTGTCGGAGAACCCTCTACGAGTCAATCTGATAATGCACAACCCATGGCTAAGTCGGGAAACCTCCACGACTCGATCTTCCAGAACCCCAACACTCTCATAACTAAGTCGGAGAACCACCTCCACTACCAAATCAGAAATACATGACTCATGATCTAGAATAATCTCATCAATCCACAAGGAAGCTCAAACCCACATGACACTATAAACTCATCCCACAGAACTCTAAAAATCCACTCAGCCCCCAAGCGCGAGGTCAAATGCACCCTGAATCTATGCCATACCTCTGGCGAACTCATAAAGTAAAAATCACCTTTAAAAATGCTGATTTTCCTTAAAATGGGTTTTCTCAATTTTTAAAACGATTCTGGTGCAATTATAATGCCAACAAAACATGAAGTCTAGTGTCATATAGTATCAGGTGTATACTAAAAATAATCTGGGGTTCTAAATAATTTTCTAAAAATTTCCAGGCAACTATCAAATTTTACCGTAGTGAAAAATAGCATAAAAAAACATGATCAATTGCATTCAGGAGAATTAAAGGGCATTCCACGCATTTTGGAGAAATTCCAACCCACCTGGAACGCTTTCCGCAGGCAACGCTGAAGTCGGTGAAGCGTCGAACCGTTCACTGTCAAAATCTGCCAAAAACACCAAAACCGCGTCGCACGCACGCACGCACTGTCGCAATCCTCGAAAAAATCCCCGGAAGCTCAAACAAAGCTCACATGTCCTCTACAAAAATCTGCGCACACTCCGGGTCGCTCCACGACCAACACGGTACTCGGTCGCGCTCCAAAGCCACGAACTCACAAAAACACACACTTCACACGTACACCCACAGCACACACCACACACTCACAGCACACACACTTCACACAAACAACCTGCACAGATGAAAACCGCGTGCCGCGCACTAGATTCAGGCTCCGCACGACACCTCGCCGAAAACTGCCACGATTGACGGCGTCCTGTGAGAGAGAAAAGGGGGAAAAACAACCTCAACTTGGTCCACAAAAGCCTTCGCGACACTCGGGCAAACACCAGCCCTCGCCGTGTGCGCTCACAGCTCACCGCCACCCGACCGCGCACGCGCGCCAACCTCACGCAGCAGCCGCGCCAAGCCACACGCGCTGCTGCCACTGCCGCTGCCCGCGCCGCGCTGCTGCTGCTGCCGCTGTCTGCGCCGCGCTTCTGCTGCTGCCGCGCCTTGCCTCAGCTGCGCGGCGCCCACTGCGCGCGCCCCTACTGCGCGGCGCCCGCTGCGCGCCCTCCTCCTGCGCGGCGCCCGCTGTGCGCCCGCCTGCTGTGCGCCCGCATGCTGCGCGAGCAACGCCCGCAGCTGCTGCACGCGGCGCCCTAGCGCGCCCACGCAGCAGACTGCGCCAGCCGCGCGCGGCGCCCATGCGCCCCCCCACGGCTCCCCTATTGCGGCGCCTCTACCCAGACAGCACACTCCACCAACACCCACCTCAAGCTCCACTCCAAAAACCCAACTCAACACAATCCAAGCTCTCTCTCTCTCTCTCTCTCTCTCTCTCTCTCTCTCTCAAAAACTGCACATACTTTGTTGGAGGTCGACGTGCGCGCTCCGCTCGCTCCACTCGGCTCATTGCAGCAGGTCCACACAATCACTCCCCTCAAATCTTCTTCTTCTTCTTCCTCCTTCTCTTTTCTCCCTCTTTTACTCTTTCTCTCCTTCCTCTGTTTCTTTTTTTTTCCTCTGTTTGCTTGCAGGTGAAGGAGGCGGTGACATGGCCACTTAATTAAGGTGGGTTAATTATTGGTGCTTGACAGCTGGATGAGACCAATTAGCTACTTAATTAATCCCTAAAAAAAAAACCCTCACTTCACTCCTTTCTAATTTTCTTTCTTTCTTCTTAATCCTCTACTTCACAGACCAAAGCCAACAATTAATTAAATTAATTAATTAATCCCTTTTTAGCCAACTCCAACTCACTTTTTGCCTTCGGGGCCTCCGCATCAGTCCGAAACCTCCCGAACTCCGCTGTAATCTGAAAATACACATGTCCAAAGCTTTTCCCCCTCAAAAAGCTCAACTGTGGAGTCGGTGTGCTCAATCCAAAAACCGGTTCCATTAATTGCCAACTCCAACTCACTTTTTGCCTTCGGGGCCTCCGCATCAATCCGAAACCTCCCGAACTCCGCTGTAATCTTAAAATACACATGTCCAAACATTTTCCAATAACCCAGTGCACCACGACGGAGTCGGTATTCTATCCAATCCAATACTCTACAGGTACACAATGCCCCGAAAATGCAAATAGAAGCTGGGGCTTCCGCGTCGATCTGAATCAACCCGAACTCATCTGTAAACATAAATAGAACACGCCCTAGGCGATTTCCCCGCACCACGCCATCATTGCGAGGTCGGCGCGCTAAACGAAGTCCCGGTACTCTACACTCTCCCCTCCTTAAAAAGGGTTTCGTCCTCGAAACCAGAATAAATCCATAGCTCAGGAGGGTGTCTCAATCAATAGGAACAAGAAGTACTCAACTCATCTGCAGGCTCACAGGTAGTCGTTCTCACTCATCATGATGGCTCCACTGAACCTTCACTCAAGGCAAAAATCCGACTGCATAATTCTTCTGTCTCACCAGCAAGAATTTGCATCGGTTGCTCCTAATAACTCAAATCCCCGTCCATATCCAAAGGAAGCGAAATCCAAAACATGCGAGGGATCAACTACACTTCTTCCAGCCAGATAAATACTCGCGGATCAAACTCCCCGGGTAAATCTCGAATCTACATATCCTTGCGGATAGTGGCTCCCACAAATCATGGTCTCCAAATCCAAACTCTAAGCCTCCAATTGGCATAACTTCTCCGTTGCTCCTTAGCAACTAAAATGCTCAAGTTCCACCAATACATCTCTCACATCTATCCACAGGGGAAGAAGTTCAACATTGGGAACAATCCTCCACCCCTAGCTCTCAATTTCCAAGTCCCAAAAGTGGCATCCACTAATTCGATCACCTCATTCCAAGGTTGCACTGCTCGCCTAGACAAGGCGTAACTGACCATAATGTCCTCGCCGGGATAATACAACAATATCAATCATACATCTTGATAACTCTATCCACCGACGTTGTCTCAACCAAAATCCTCCTGAGCAACCAAGTACTTCAGGTTCAAGGGTCTCTAGATAACTCCATGCCCTCTCTATCACTGGCAAACATCTATATCCATGCTGGTATCCTCCTCAGCTTTAACTCCTTGAAGCTACACTGGCCTTGCTTAGTCTAAAAGCCTCTGACCTCTGTCACAATCATAGGCTTAGGCTAATTCCCAACGGCATCACTCTTCGTTGGGTCCTCAGTCACTCTTGCAGCTGAATTCACATGGCCTAACCACAGAACCTTCCAAAGTCAAGCGCAAACTCTCTCAACTTGACAAACAACTTCTTCTCTCTTAGAAGTTGCAGCACTATCCTCAAGTGCTCCTTAGCTCTACGTCGCCTCGGAAGTAAATCCAAATACCCACGACGGGTACTACTACCAACCCGTCCAAACACAGCTGGAACACACCATTACCCAAATCATGATGGCGGCAGGGCATCAGTCCATCCAATTGAACCTCACTATAAACTCATGATGCCCCTACTGGGTCCTGATCGATATCCGGGCACAGTCCTCGGCTATAGGGTTCCAAAAGATACCTGCCTCACAATGAGTATATGCCGGAAAAACAAACCAAACCTGTCTGTGCTCGAACCATCATAAAACCCTCACCGTTGTGTACCTACAACGTGGCATCACTGCCGTGTACCATCGGCATGGCATCACCACCGTGTATCAACGGAGTGGCATCATATCCCAATATCAGTCTCTCGGATCCTCACTGTCGTATTCCCACGACATGATACTGGGTCACTCAGACCTCTCAATCCATCAGATCCCGCAACTACGCTATCAGCTCTTTCTCAGTCTCACGGGTGATACTCCACGAGGTGCTACCGAAATCGGCGTGGTTTCCAAACCCACGTCAATCACCATTTCGATCTCCATCTCACTAAATGGCGGCTTCAATATCAGCTCAAGTAGACTCACACCCGGGATCACACGACCGATAAGGATATTCCTTAGTCCCGGTGCCGCCGTAGGCACCTCCTCTACAGTCGCTAGCGAAGCGATACGATCACAACTCAACCTCTGTCGTGCTCTAGCTTCCTCTACAAGCATACTCCTCCTGACCAGGTCCACGGAGGGCCATTGTCCTCTCTCGACAATCCATGATAGCATAACATTGGGATAACCAAACCCTATCCAACCTCATATCAACATCTCGGAACTGATGTAGGACTAACAACTCAATGGGTCAAATCCAAGGTCCTAACTGCACTGGGCAGGACTGGCAACACTCATCCATGTGCTATACGTGATCTGGAACCTGATCCTCACGTGCACAAGCCAACAGTCCCATCTCTGGCCCACGCGAAGCTATCCCTGCTCTAGTAAAACACACCCAAGCGGTGTCGGCATCAAACATGCTCTAACTCCGTCAAGCATAAGAAAACCACACCTGGTAAGACGCGATCCACTATCCTGGCGCCCTCTAACCGGCTGCACAATCTCACCCACTAGATGCCGGTGGCCACCGCAATGACACACTCATCCTGACACTACTGCTGGTGCCTCGACTGTCGAGAACCTCCTGTCTCTGTCTGCTCTGAGACCCATGATCCCGAGACTGGAATCATCGCAACCTCAATCCACTCTACTGTCCCAAAATCAGGCGATACAGGACGTCTCTCTCCGGAGCTGGTCCCCCGCTCCTCGTCCCTCTTGGACGTGATCACTGATCCTTGGTCAATCCATCGAGCATGCACAATCACTGCATCTGAAGTCGGCGCTCGCCGAGAATGCACAAGGAGATAGATATCTCGATGCAGTCCCCTCTCAAACATGATTAGTCTTCTGGGCCTCATCCTGGGCAACATGGGGTACTCTGCTCAACAATCATAGAAACTCGCTCCAAGCCATCAACTGCGCTCCCAGTGGTCCATCAGGACGAACTCGACGCCACCAACTCTCGGCGTCCTTATCCAAAAGTGCATAACCAAGTGCACCTGTTGCTTCTCCTAGATGAACAAATCCTCAATTAACTTCTCCATAGCAACAATCCAGTTCTCCGCCTCCCAAGGTTCCAAACTCTGCCCTGAAATCTGCAGGGGATGGAACTGGCGGATGTACAACAACCGATCAGCAAACTCTCGCTGCTCCTGCACCATCAACGGTGCGATCTGGGTCGAAATCGACGATGTCGCCGCCGGAGGTACTACTGGCGATACCCCGGGAGATGCTCTCTGCTCAAGCATGCGCATCACACGCTCCATGTTCTATTCCTGGCGCCGCATCGCCTCAAACATCTGGGCTATCTGGGCCCGTAACTCTCAGACCTCACTCCGCTCTGTCCATTCAGCCTCCCACTGCTCGGGCTCCTCATCCAAGGTCAAACACGCCCTCGCCGCAGCACGGCGTCTCGGATGCATCAAAGACAACTGCAACAGAACAAACATTAGGACCAAGAACTGTGACGCCCCACTTCCCAGGGGGTCACCCATCCTAGAACTACTCTAGCTCTAGCACGCTTAACTCTCATGTTCCTCTTGGATCTTGCTACCATCCAAAATGCTATAGCCGGGTTAGAGATTTAGTCCTATTATATTATTTATATAGAGGACTAATCCAAATTCCGGGGGTGTCACATTCTTCCCCCCTTTAAGCCCTGACGTCCACGTCAGGCTCAAGCACACTCACAAGCACCAGGTGATGTGAGACTCGTCTCTCTAGCCTTAGCCGACCTTGTGAGGAGCTGCACTCCACTCACAACGGTCAATAGCCGGGGAGCCTCGCTCTACCCGCTATATAACCCTGGCTCAGTCGAGACTCATCTCACATTTCCGGCTGGTGAATGTCTCTGATACCAACTGTGACGCCCCACTTCCCAGGGAGTCACCCATCCTAGAACTACTCTAGCTCTAGCACGCTTAACTCTCATGTTCCTCTTGGATCTTGCTACCATCCAAAATGCTATAGCCGGGTTAGAGATTTAGTCCTATTATATTATTTATATAGAGGACTAATCCAAATTCCGGGGGTGTCACAAGAACTCTCTCGACCCAATCAAGGGAAAGTCTAGAACATGTTACCCATGCTAAAGAATTATATTGTCTGCAGCCAACATAATCATCTTTAGAGAAATAACAAGTAAGATCACTCGCCCCAATGCTCGGGGGGAGGTACAAACTCAATCAGGACTCTCGCTAAAGTCTCGTCTCTCACGACAGTCATCCTACTGTCCAACCAATAGCCTAGGGTCACTAAGTCCTCAACGACCTATACTCCTAGGCTCTGATACCACCCTAATCTGTCACGCCTCTGGGTCGAAACTGCGACACGGGCTCGCCAACAGATCAGCTATCTGTACGGAAACTGCCGCACAGACGAAGCGTCTACCCTGCAAAAGATCTATAGCTAACCTGTATCAGAGCTGAAACTAAAACCAATAGCTACAGAATCAAACACTAAACATCTGATAACAATATAACCTCAATACAAAGTCCCTCTCAACTATGAAAAATTATAAAACTCTCACAGATCTCTCAGACTGTCCAGTACAAAAGTGGAATCATAAAAATGTACAGGCTACATCTACCTCAGACTCTCAATGCTGGTAAGGAACTAATCGGCCACGTCCTCACCTCGATCGGCTGTCTCCGCGTGAACCAAGCCGGAACGGCTACCTCAGGGAACCTGTCACTGCAGCGGGTGTGAGAACTACTGCAGAAGGTAGTTACCAGTGGGTACCGTCACCAATATCCACGGTATGCCCACTAAGTCTACTGGAGGCAAACAAATAGGTATGCAAATAGATAGATAATAGGTAAGCTGAAAGAAAACTACAGCTACCATGCCACAATCATCATGCTCAAGGAAACTCTATAATGAACATGCTATGCATACACTCGCTACTGCTAAAATGCCTCAATATCAATGCTCAAAGGAAAAACCCATCTAAGAACATAATATGTAACCACCCGCTCATATCACCCAATCTCAATGACTGCCACATTGGGTCCAGTCAAGCCTGCGCCAACCTACTGCCACTAAGCCCACAATGGACTTGGACTTACGTAGGGCGTCCCACACGGACTATCTCAATATCACGCAAAGCGACCTCTAGTGTATCAACTAGGCGCATCATCATCGCATCCGGAGCGTAACTCGAGGGGAGCGACCCCACCGAGCTCAAACGTGTCTCATCTGTCTCAACTGTCTCATCTGTCTCAACAAGCGACACATGCAGGCTATGATCCACGATCAAACAGATCGGAAACTCAATGCTCAAAAAACACAACTCAGTCGGAAAAAGACTCCATGACTCAATCAGGAAATGCCCAAATCCTCACATAATCTGTCGGAGAAACCTCTACGACTCAATCTGAGAATGCACAACCCATGGCTAAGTTGGGAAACCTTCACGACTCGATCTGCCAGAACCCCAACACTCTCATAACTAAGTCGGAGAACCACCTCCACTACCAAATCAGAAATACATGACTCATGATCTAGAATAATCTCATCAATCCACAAGGAAGCTCAAACCCACATGACACTAGAAACTCATCCCACAAAACTCTAAAAATCCACTCGGCCCCCAGGTGCGAGGTCAAATGCACCCTGAATCTATGCCATACCTCTGGCGAACTCATAAAGTAAAAATCACCTTTAAAAATGCTGATTTTCCTTAAAACGGGTTTTCTCGATTTTTAAAATGATTCAGGTGCAATTATGATGCCAACAAAACATGAAGTCTAGTGTCATATAGTATCAGGAGTATACTGAAAATAATCTGGGGTTCTAAATAATTTTCTAAAAATTTCTAGGCAACTATCAGAAATTACCGCAGTGAAAAATAGCATAAAAAAATGTGATCAAATGCATTCAGGAGCATTAAAGGGCATTCCACGCATTTTGAAGAAATTCCAACCCACCTGGAACGCTTTCCGCAGACAACGCTGAAGTCGGTAAAGCGCCGAACCGTTCACTGTCAAAATCTGCCAAAAACACCAAAACCGCGCCGCATGCGCGCGCGCACTGTCGCGATCCTCGAAAAAATCCCCGGAAGCTCAAACAAAGCTCACAAGTTCTCTACAAAAATCTGCGCACACTCCGGGTCGCTCCACGGCCAACATGGTACTCGGTCGCGCTCCAACAGCCACGAACTCAGAAAAACACACACTTCACACGTACACCCACAGCACACACCACACACTCACAGCACACACACTTCAAACAAACAACCTGCACAGATGAAAACCACGTGCCGCGCACTCGATCCCTGCTCCGCACGGCACCTCGCCGAAAACTGCCACGATTGACGGCGTCCTGTGAGAGAGAAAAGGGGGAAAAACCACGTCAACTTGGTCCACAATAGCCTTCGCGACACTCGGGCAAACACCAGCCCTCGCCGTGCGCGCTCACAGCTCACCACCACCCGACCGCACACGCGCGCCAACCGCACGCAGCAGCCGCGCCAAGCCACACGCGCTGCTGCCACTGCCTGCGCCGCGCTGCTGCTGCTGCCGCTGCCACTGCCTGCGCCGCGCTGCTGCTGCTGCCGCTGTCTGCGCCGCGCTGCTGCCGAGCCGAGCCTCAGTTGCGCCGCGCCCACTGCGCGCGCCCCTACAGCCGAGCACCCGCTGCGTGCGCCCCTACCGCGCGCGCCCGCAGCGCGCGCCACGGCTGCGGGCGCCCGCCTCTGCACGGCGCCCGCTGCGCGCCCGCCTGCTGCGCCCCCGCAGCTGCTGCGCGCGGCGCCCTAGCGCGCTCGCAGCTGCTGCGCGCTGCGCCCTAGCGCGCCCGCGTAGCAGACTTCGCCAGCCGCGCGTGGCGCCCATGCGCCCCCGCGCGGCTCCCTTATTGCGGCACCTCTACCCAGACAGCACACTCCACCAACACCAACCTCAAGCTCCACTCCAAAAACCCAACTCAACACAATCCAAGCTCTCTCTCTCTCTCTCTCTCTCTAAAAAACTGCACATACCTTGTTGGAGGTCGACGCGCGCGCTCTGCTCGCTCCACTCGGCTCATAGCAGCAGGTCCACACAATCACTCCCCTCAAAATCTTCTTCTTCTTCTTCCTACTTCTTCTCTTTTCTCCCTCTTTTACTCTTTCTCTCCTTCCTCAGTTTCTTTTTTTTTCCTCTGTTTGCTTGCTGGTGAAGGAGGCGGTGATGTCACGCCCCGAGCCCGCCAATTTGGTCGGTTCGGGCACGCCAACAGACTCGCCAATCGAGCACGACCTCTCGCTACCCGAAAGGAACGGTCACAACCATCTCGCATCAAAACAATGTGTATGATGAGATATAATATCAGAGTCAGATCACTACTAATTTAAACTTTCATTCAATAAACAAATAGTTTAAGCAGATATGAAGGCATGATCAGAATGAACCATAATAAACTTTATTAAATTTTACATCTCTCAACTTGCAATGAAAATAATATTACAATTCTTTTCCTCACAATGTTGCTGGGCTCTTGCCCCTCTAGGTCTCTATGCTGCTGGGCTCTTGCCCCTGTCGTCCGTCTCGACTGCTGTATCCGTACCTGAAAAAATGGTCACCCGCGGGTGTGAGAACTACTTAAAGTTCCCAGTGGGTTCAACCACCGAGAAAAAGTGTCCTACACCACTTGGTCCAATGGAAGCAATAACAATAGAATGCTAGGAAACTATAACCTCAAAATAAAATGCTGATATACACAACATAGGTCTCACTACACTATCTGTGTATCCTCTACGACCCATCTCTACTCTGTCTAGCCATACCAGGCAACTATCGAGCAACTCAGCCACTATGCCGTTCTATACAGGGTCACACTAACCCGGCCACCTTGGCCACTCTATTACCACTTTATTCTTTTTACATTCTGTGGTTTAGTTAAAGTTGACCCTCGGAAGTTCTTGTCCAACGGGCCCCAGCCCGGTAGTCATACTACCACAAGACAAGATTTCTAAGGTTACCGATAACACCCGCGTGTGTTTCCCCGCCCCTACGGGAGAATGTGTTCTTCGGGCCGCAACCCGGGGAAAGGGCCTCGCCCTATATGTCCCGCAGAACCACATTACACCCCCGCAGGCCGCGCCCGTTTTATTATCTTTTCTTATCTTTTATTTTCCTTTCCTCTTGGCCCTCGGCCCTTTTTGTACTTTATGCATTTGTCTTGTCTTTATTCTTAAGCACTTGCTTTTCTTTTCTTTTTACTCGAGCCTTCAGCTCACATTGCCACTGGCAATCTTTCTCACTTTTTCTTTAGTTTTCTAAAAGCATCTCGTCCAACGGGTCACCGCCCAAGGAGTCCTGCTCCCAACCTGACGAGTCTCATCACAATGCACCATCTGCATTTTCTTTATTTTAGCAATTTGCCTGTCATGCTTATTAACCAAGTTTTAGCTCTATCTTGAGCAATTTGCTTGTCTTGCTTATTAACCACTTTTTCATCCATTACCCTAGGTCTTGCCTCACGGGTAACTAGAGAGTCACCTGGACTCTTAAACATTTCTCTTTCATTTATTCAACTCAGATTGAAGTTAAAGTTGCTGTCCATTTGCCCAGACACCCTATGACTTTCTAGGGTTATATTTGTTTAATTCTTTAACCTTGGGATCTTGTCCCACTTTCCTGATTCCTCACTTAATCCTAGAGTTAACTTAACTCTATTTTCCTGCTCCACTTTTAACTTAGAGTTGCACTGACTCTAATTTCCTGATCCACTTTCATCTTAGAGTTACACTGACTCTAATTTCCTGTCTATGAGTTTAAACTACTCTAGTTCGCCTTAGGTTCTCTTTACCTAAGTTCCATATCATACTCATCATAGAGGCCCTTGACTCTATATTGATCACTAGTTTACCTTAGGTTCCCTTTACCAAAGTTCCATGTCATGCTCATCCTAGAGTCCCTTGACTCTATGTTGATCACTAGTTCACCATAGGTTCTCTTACCTAAGTTCTATATCATACTCATCCTAGAGTCCATTGACTCTATATTGATCACTAGTTCACCTTAGGTTTCCTTTACATAAGTTCCATGTCATGCTCATCCTAGAGTCCCTTGACTCTATGTTGATAACTAGTTCACCTTAGGTTCTCTTACCTAAGTTCCATGTCATACTCATCCTAGAGTTCCTTGGCTCTATATTGATCACTCTATCCAGCGTCCTTAGGTTATCTCCTAAGACAATGCCACTCGTTCAATCCTAGGATAAGCTCCTAAGTTTTGATGTCACTCAGTGAACCCTGAAACTAGGTTTTCTCCTAGTCTTACTACCAACATGTTCCCTTTCCTTATGTCACATGATTCCTAGGGTTATACCCTAACATGATCACAATCATAAATGGCTAATCACTTTCACGCATGCAATTATTTCCACATCCATCATAAAAATAATATTTATCATCTACACATGCAAATCTATCCTCTATCTTTCGCAACCAACAGTTGCACTTTTCATCTGTGTCCTTTTACACATGCACATTTAATCCTCTATCACTGGCAACCAACCGTTGCACTTTTCATCTGTGTCATCTACACATGCACATTTAATCCTCTATCACTGGCAACCAACAGTTGCACTTTTCATCTGTCTCATCTACACATGCGATCTTAATCATAATTACCTAACGCCTCTAACAGGCTACTATCATGCTTCTAAATCGAAAGCAAAGGAGCAAGGGGAGAGGTCACCCAGTTTCGGCAGAATCCCCCACCTTGTGGTGTCCCCAATTGCTTGTAGACACTTGCAATTGGTCTCCGCGCAGTTCCAATTGTTTCCTCGAGCTTGCACGCAAAACGGTGCACACCCCTCGAGTCCTCACGCAAAACGGTGCATGTCCTCCAAACCTGCACACAAAACAGTGCACATTATTAGAACCCACACGCAAAACGGTGCGCGCCATTTCAACCAGCACGCAAAACGGCGCGCGTTAATTCAACCTGCACGCAAAATGGTGCATGTACCTCAGGTTTGCACGCAAGACGGTGCACGCTTCTCTTTTAAGGTTGCACGTAAAATGGTGCACGTTTTTCTAGCCCTGCACGCAAAACGATGCAAAATATTAGCGACTGCGCGCAAAATGGTGCACGCTAATTCGATCAGCACGCAAAACGGAGCACATACCTCGGATACGCACGCAAAACGGTGCATGTTCCTTTTGCAACGTCGCATGCAAAACGGTGCACGATTCTCGAGTTTGCAATCAAAACAGAGCACGTTCGTCGAGTCTGCACGCAAAACGATGCATGTCTTTTGCGAGCTTGCACGCAAAACGGTGCGCGCCGAAATGCCCGGCGACACTTCGCGTAGAGAAACAGCACATTAGAACTTGATCCCTATCACGCACAACGGCATGGGGTCAAATCCAACGTCCAAAGAGGAAATCTAAAAACTGCGACAAAAATACCGCAAAATGACATACGGGACCTACCTCAACATCGTCGCGTCGTCCAACGCGTCCACTAGGCTCTTTGGAACACCTTGCGCGCTCCACGGGGTCCACGGCGCGCTCGTGCGCCCTCAAAAACCCCGCCACGGAATCGCCCTCCTCCCCTCCCCGTGCGCTCGGGTGAAGCCAAAAAGGGGAAAAGGCGGAAAAATGGGGCCATTCGGGCCTATATAGGCCAAAACCTGATTTTCGGGCGCATCTTTCGGGCGCCCGAAAATTTCCGGGCGGCTACAGTAACCGGCCCACCGCGGTCCACGCGTCCACGCAGCGCCAGCTGGGCGCCACGTCACCCTCGCTCGGCCAATGGCGAAGCGACACGTGTCCCTGGACCCGTGCACCGCGACCACAGAACAGCGGCGGCCAATCATCGGCCGCCACGTGGACCGCACCCACGCCCGCGGTAGGTGCGTCGCGTCACGTCAGCGCGTCGCGTCGCGCTGACCGCCCAATGGGAGGCCGACACGTGGTCTCCCCGCTGACACCGCGCCAGGGCCCGCGCGCCTTCCCCGCGCGGCCCTGCCGCCTCGGCTGCTGCGTCCAATGGGGAGACGCCATGTGGCGTCCCCCAGCTACCCCTCGCGCCGCGCACGCAGCGTAGCCTCGGGATTCGCGCCCGTGCCTCGGGATCCGTGCCAACTGCCTCGGGATCCGTGCCAATTGCCTCGGGATCTATGCGCTACAGTAACTTTCGGGCGCACCAACAACCGGACCGGGCTGCTACAGTGAACCCGGTTCGCTACAGTGTAGCCCGGTTCACTGCAGCCCGCAAAACCGGTTTGTTACAGTATTTTCCGGGCACCCGGAACCCACTTTCGGGCGCCCGAAATTTGGGCCCAAGCCCAGTTTCGCCCGTTTTCGTCCGTTCTCATCCGTTTCTCGCCCGATTTCGCTCAAATTTGATAGGCAGCCATGGTTCAACTTGATTTACCTCCAGGTACTTTTAAATTTTCAATCTGGACCAATCTGGGTCGCCAAAAGCCTTACTGTATTCAGAATCGTTGGCGAACCCCGTTCTCACTATCCGGGTATCCGATCAACGCGAAACTTTGACTGTGGCCTTAAAACATATTTACGGAGCTCCCGTAATTTTCTCAGAATTTTCCGACACTGTGAATTTTCCACTTACAATCTGGGCCCACTTTCTCATATAAAATTCTAGATCTCTTATTTTAATCCCGATTTGGGCCCAATTCACTCCCAGATCGTCCTCTACCTCTCTAAGCTCAATAAAAATGGTATTTCCTACCATTTTTTTTTATATTTGCTAATGTACCAAGATCTGGTACACTACATTCTATCCCCCTTAAAAGAGTTTCGTCCGCGAAACTTAAATCGCACCTCGATTCGCAATCGATCGAATAAGAGGGATTATGCCCCTAAACGCTGGGCTCACCAAAACCACACGGACATCTCATTCGTGGATCCCAATCTCCACTCCGGGAAACTTCAGACCTTGTGTCTGGCCACTTTCACTAAGTAGGTGATTGACATAGTCGAGCACTTGCTCCCTCAACTGTCACGAATGACCCAGTCTTTACTTGCGAAATTTCCACTTTAATTCCGCCATCATTTTTCCACAACGAGGTTGCATCTGCATCCAATTACACTTACCGCATTTTTCGGTCGCTTCGCTGCCTACTGTGGAGGGCAAAGGCCAATCCACAAGTTCTCAGCTATCACACACGCTACTAGCGCTCTGTGTCCACGGGTTATCAGCTAACCTGATATCTCAAACTACTAATAGGTCCACAGACCACGGTCCAATAGGGGCCTATAGCCCAAAACTAGTCCAACACTGTGCCACGGCTCTCGCTAGCACACAGTCCCAATCGTCAAACGGGTAGATCCACTTAGGATTACCGCACCCACACTCCCACTAGGAGCTACCACAACTCAATCATCACTAGCCCTATGGCCTCGTCACATCCACACTCTCAGGGTGCTAACAATCTCAACGCTCACACGTGGCATTCCACGTTCCCGGGTCATCGCTCGGACTACCGCCCCGACCAAATCTCTATCATGCCCCGCCCTCAGGTCTCGGGCCGCTGTCTCTCACAGCCGACTGCGCCTGCCCACTGGGCTACAAGCCCACAGTCCACAAACATGGTCCAGGCACGGATCATCCTAACGCGAACCCGCAAATCGTCGCCACGCGACTACTACGCTCCACTGAGCAAGAACCACTAATCAGTAGTCATTCCAACCGAACTCTCTATCAACTCTGGCCACACTGGGCAAAGGCTAACACGTCACACAACTAGCCCTCTCTGGCTAAACGGCACTCGTGCTCCATGAGCACCCAAACGGTTGGGCGTCCTACACCCCCACGCTAACTTGCGTAATCCAAAGTGCTAAGCGATTGCTTAAACTCACCTACGGCTCTTGTACACCTCTCCCAAGTGGGTTGAGGCACCACAGCAACTGTTCACTAACTTTGGTGATTAACACGTGAATCCTACGGTGGCAATCCTTGCCGTTACACCGATCCATCAGACCGGCGCCATAAAACTCCCGCCCACTTGCGAGGTTTTCGAATCTCGAAACCTATCCTGGGTCTTACCAGCCCCACCATGCGGCAATTTAGCCACCAAGATATGCCACACGGTTACTACCGTCATCAGGGCGAACTCTCGCCACTAGGCCCGTAAGTCTTTCTTGCCCTAACCTTTAGGACATAGTAACTTGGCTCTCGCAACAAAGCGATCACCAGCATTTCACGAGTCGGTCTCTCACTGGACCTCATCAACTATACTTTGCCAGCAAACCAGCTGACACAAGCTTACGGCATCTCTTACAGTAGGTGCAGGGTGCGCCGACAAGGGCTCGGCTGTGAGGATCCGAATTTCCGCAAGAGGATCTCTGTTGGATCAGCAGAGCTTCTGCAGTGGGTTTGGCAGCTTCTGGGGGCCTGTACTGTGTGTTGGAGGTGTTTGTGCACCAATTGGACGCAAGTGGCGGACTTCGGGCGTAAATGGATCACATGGGTGATCGGTTGACTCCGTTGGATCTTTAGAAGTGGTTTCGCGCGAAACGGATATTAAAATTGGGCTCAGCGCGAAGTTTGGACAAAGAACATCTTTCCGGATGCCTTCGGCAATTTTTAGAGTTGGAATTTGGCAAAATGGACATCAAATTCAGATTCAGCGCATGAAAACGATAAAAATGGACTATCTACTTGATATTTTGCGTAATTGGTTACTGTTCACGCTGGAACAGTAACTCCGGCGGCCGGCGGGCAGCGGCGGCGGCGGCGGGCAGCGGCGGCGGCGGCGGGCAGCGGCGGAGCGCGGCGGACGGGCTCGGGCAGGCGGCGGAGCGGCCGCGGGCAGCGCGCGGGCAGGCGCGCGGTCCACGGGCCAGCGTGCACCAGGGGCAGGACACGTGGCATGTTGAGATTGGTCGGTGCAGTGGACTTGGACCACGGAGCAGGCGGGCGCGGTGCATGGACCGGCGGGACACGTGGCGACTTTCTATTGGAAGGCTCAGGAACCCGGGGTCCACCGAGGCGCGGGGGGTGCCTCGGGAACCGTGCCTGGCAGGGGTGCCAGGCGGCGCGTCAGGCGGCGTGCCAGGCGCGCACGTGGGCGCAGCTGGCGCGCGCTGACCGGGGGCGCGCCACGCGTCGGGTGCGGCGTGTGCCACGTGGCGCAAGGCGGTTGGTCCCTTCGGCTGTTTGCTGTTTTGTGGTGACGTGGCGTCACCAGGGAGTTTCGGGCGTTCCGTGTTGGGGAGCTAGCGGGGGATTCGGGCACCCGAATCCCTGTGTGCGCCCGAAACCTAGGACATTTTGGGAATTAGTTGAATTGTTTCCCAGCCTATATAAAGGCCGAGAACAACTCCAGAGAACTCTTTCCCTGTTCCTCTTCTCATAGTGCCACCTTCTCGAGATTTCCCGGTTCCATCTGCAGATTTCCAGATTTTTTGGCGGCACGCATCCCGAGGTTTCCATTTTTACGGCGCGGCACGACGCTCGTTCGTTTGTGATCTCCTTCGTCGCATTTCGGTGCGTGGACTCTCCCGAGCTACCCCGGCAGTATTTTCCAGCGATTCTTGCGGCATCGTCTTCACGACAGGTAGGGCTACGTTTCCTGTGTTTACTAGTTTTTCCCATTCCGAGCTTTTCATGGGTTTTTCGGATCATCTTGTGACCTCATTTTCTGGGGCAGAGTTTTGGACAGCGCTACAATATTTTTACGATATCTTCGCGCACAGGCATCGGATTGGGGTGATTCAAAAGGAGTTTTGCATCTACACATCACGAGGAATATCCCCAAATTTTCTTGGAATTTTCTAAATTTTGCCCGAAGGTGAAAGTCTCTGACTACAGAACCTTGTGATTCAGATTTTGTGATTGGTTTATTTCGGGGTGGTTCCCTTGTCGGATTTGTTTCTCAGTGTAGGAAACTCGGATTTGGGCGTCCGAGTACTCATTTCGATCGTCTCGACGCGAGGATCGCAGCGGCAATTTTTCGGGAATTTTTGGTCTCCATCTCGCAGGTAAAAACAGGGCATCTTTGGGATTGAATTCTGGACAGCATGTGTTTGGATACTTGTGTGCTTATTTGTGTGTATATTGGGGATATTTTGTACAGTGATCACGTCGGTTTGGCTTGTTTGGGCGAGAGCACTATTTGGACTTGGATTTAGCGATCGAGGTGGGTGGTTGCTATACTCCTCATTTTCTGACATACCCCTAGGAATATTGGAGAGATCCTCTCATTGGTTACATTGAATGATCAACTATGGACATGCATGCTTAAAGTTAAACAATTGTGAGCCTATCAAATGAAAATTACTATTGTGGAACTCTGATAGTAGTTGGGGGTTATACATGTTTGTATGGATATAGTTTTGGCACTTAACCTTGCATGTGGGATTTACTGTTATGTTGGGATAAATGAAATGTCTTGTGGGAGGGTACCACCTGAGGATCTTTTGGGACATGCATAGGTGGATGATTTAGGTGAGGGAAAATTATGGATTTTAAACATGTGTGGTTGGATAATGATTTAGCATGATGGTTATATCTATGCAGAGCTATTAATTGATACACATGTGGAGCCATTATTTGTCACACTATCTTTATCTTTCATGAGGACATATGCATGCTTGTTTGGACATCTAGGTAGGCCATCTTTTATCGCTACACTTTCATGCTGGAACTTGACTTAGGAGAAACCTTGTTTGTTTCTTTTCTCCTTTCGTTAGTCAGGTGGTATTTGTTGCTCGGGTTTGAGCAGGGGTTTGGGATAGTGTAGCCGGGGCCTGGATTATGGATTATGGGTTTTGGCGGCGACCGCGGATATTGGGCGGTTGACCGGATGTCGGTTATAGGACATCGGTGATAGGGCATGATTATGGACTAGAGGGTTTTGTAGCAACCGCGGATAGTAGGCGGTTGACCAGATGTCGGATGTGGGACATGATTGTGATTGTGGGTTATTCCGGCGACCGCGGATATTGGGCGGTTGACCGGAGGTCGGTGGTGAGACCTGGTCGTGGATTTTGGGGTATTGCGGCAATCGTGGATATTGGGCGATTGACCGGATGGTTACTTTTGCATCTGATTGGGAATCAGTTTTCTTTTAGTGGAGGGTTGTGTTCCACTGGGGCTTTATAGTTGTGATCCAGTCCTGCTTTTGTTACTTATCACACTGGCGCGGTTATTGCCCGTGATGCTTTCCTCATGTGGGTCGCTCCCCTCGAGTTCCCCTCCGGAGGCCGGGGCCAGACAGTTATTGACAGTTTTGCCATCACATCGGCGCGGCTTATTTGCCCGATGATGAGGGCGGCAGCAGGAGTTTTGCTATCACATCGGCGCGGCTTATTTGCCCGATGATGAGGGCGGTACAGATTGGGTTCATCTGGGACGGTTGGTTACTGTTGCATACGGTTATTCCAGTCTAGGACTGCATTTTAGAGGCATAGTAGTGGTAGTTTCCTTTCTTCAGCAGTCATTATTGCTTACCACACTTCTTTCCTTTTTGCCTCTGGTAGACCTAGTGGGTGTGTCAGAGTTCGAGGTTTTACCCACTAGGGGAGGCTACTAGTTTACTAGTAGTTCTCACCCCCATTCTTCTTTCCTCTTTTCTTCTTCCTTGTTTTGCAGTGTCTTCTGCGGGTGCTGCTGGGCTTTCAGCGGCGGGTCGAGGGGAGAGGACGGCTGAGTAGATAGATCTCGAGGCAGGATGAGCGTGTTAGCTGGACTGTTGGTGTACCCATGTTTTCCTCAGACGGTTGTACTTTTACTTTGGGACTGGCTTTTGCCAGCAGGTTGTATTTATTTTGGTGAGCTGGGAGAGACTGATGTATCATTTATACAGATGTATTGTATTTTATTTCCCGCTTCAGTCTGAGATGTATTAGTTTTTAGTTCAGCTCTGTTTTTATTGCTATTTTATTATTATCTCTTATATCTGAGCAGGTTTGGCGCTTCGTGTACGCGGGAAATACCGTGTGCACGGCGGATCTGTAGACGGGCCCGGGTTCCGGTTTACACCCGGGGCGTGATATCGGCGGCCACTGCCACTCTCTCTACTATTGTCTCCTAGCTTGATCTATTTCCTATTTTCCTGGGATAATGTCACTCGCCCATCTAGGCGTCGAAATCCGCTTCCCTGCCGGCAGGAACCTCCGCTTGTCGGCAAGAAGCATCGATCTGCTGCTGGACCACACAAACAAGTGCGGCCACCAGCTACTGCAGCTTGCGTACCTTGTTCGACCCCGAGTCCTCTCGTGGCTTGAGTCGAGACAAGCGCATCTCTCTATGTGGTGTCTGTTACGGAATTTGAGTTGGCGTATTTCGTGAATTCGGCTAAGTCTTGAAGATTGAAGGTAAAGGAAGTTGGATCATATAACTCAATCTCAAGAAAGAAGAATTCAAAAGGATCAGGTATGTTTAACTTAATATCTTTGGTGATCCGAATACTTCTTATAGCATAGAAACACTTGGATGGATTTGTTATTGCATAAATATCAAAAACTGGACATGGGACATGTTCAGGATCCGGATCAGATTGTTCAATCCGGATCCCGAAGGTGGTTCGTTCATACACCAGTTCAATCCGGATCGTAGCTTCCCTTGATCCGGATCCCGAACATTGAGTTTACCATTTTCCTTGAACGATCCGGATCAGGCTTCTCAATCCGGATCCCGAACGTTGATGTTTGGTGAACTGTATGAACGATCCGGATCTAGCACTTCGATCCGGATCCCGAACCTTCGTTTTTCTGGAATCTGTTTTTCTCGCTACTGCAATCCGGATCGCCGATCGCCGATCTCCGATCCGGATCGTCGTCATGTAAAAACTCCAGAAAAGGTAGTTTTTGATCCTTATCTTCTTCCAAGGGTTTCTAACCTATAAATAGACCCTATGATTCTTTTTCTAGGGCAAGTCCACAGAATAGAAAAAGTAGCCGTCATCTTTTATACGGACTCAGATCCACATATAGAGAAGAAAGGAAATAACTAGATTAATTCTATGTTTCTTCATCTATATTGATTAGTTTGATTCTAGGTTTCCATACTCACATTTTGAGTTGAATCAAACTAATGAATACTTAGATGGTATTTCCTATCTATCTTTGATCTAAGTATTCGGCGGTCGGCGGATCATCACCACCCAAAAATAACGATTTACCCCAAAATCGGCGCGTGGACTCGCGTGGCCTTGTGGATTCAAGGTGCAACCGCTCTCGTGGATTCGGAGCGAGGTACGTTCGTGGATTCGTAGCGTGCTACTGGGTGAAGACCGTGGATTCGGTCAGACGTCGTGGACTCGACGTTGGACGCCGTGGATTCGGCGTTGGACGCACATCGTGGATTCGAGAAGCGTCTGAAGCGAGCGGAGAAGATCAACTAGGAGCGTATGGAAAAGGTTGAGTCGTCTGTGAGTACGGTATATCACCTTGTACGTGTTTAATTCTAGTGGATTTCACCGTGTTATCGGTCCCGTGGTTTTTTACTCCGGTTTGGAGTTTTCCACGTAAAAATCTCTGCGTGTTATTTATTTTTCCGCATTGGGTTTTTATATCGCAAAGATTTTTGAGTGTTTATGGTTTACACCTATTCACCCCCCCTCTAGGTGTTTTTTCCCCTATTTAGATCCTATTATTCATATAACCCAACAAGTGGTATCAGAGCGGGAATAGGGTTGTAAACAATGGTTGAAGGTGGAAACATCAACAGACCCCCATTCTTCGATGGAACAAATTATGCGTACTGGAAAGTACGGATGAAAGCCTTTTTAATTTCCATCGACGAACGGGTGTGGCAATCAATTGAATTAGGATGGACTAATCCAACTGAAATTATTGGTGATGTTCGCACCATCAAACCTAGGTCGAAATGGACCAAGGAAGAGATTGATATATCTTCTTACAATGGCAAGGGAATAAATGCTTTATTTAATGCCTTATCACAAACAGAGTTCTCTCGCGTCTCGGCATGTGAGACTGCGAAGGAAATCTGGGATGTTCTTCAAGTTACGCATGAGGGAACTAACCTTGTGAAGATTCAGAAACTGCAAATGCTTACGAGCAAGTTTGACTCTATTTTCATGGCAGAAAATGAATCGTTCACTGACTATTACACACGATTGCAAGACATCGTAAACTCATGTGCTAACTTGGGAGAGAAGATTCCAGAATTTAAAATTGTAAGAAAGATCTTAAGAACTCTTCCTGAAAGATTTCGTTCCAAGGTCACAGCCATTGAAACTATTAAACAACCGGATGAAATCCGTGTAGAAGAATTAGTTGGTTCTTTACAAACTTATGAAATGACATTTCCTACTAACTATTCTTCGGGAAAGGCATCCTCTTCTAAGTCTTCAGGTTATGCTTTGAAAACAACGAAAGAAGAAGACACCGATTCATCCTCCTCAGGCGATGTGACACCCCCGGAATTTGGATTAGTCCTATATATAAATGATATAATAGGACTAAATCTCTAACCCGGCTATAGCATTTTGGATGGTAGCAAGATCCAAGAGGAACATGAGAGTTAAGCGTGCTAGAGCTAGAGTAGTTCTAGGATGGGTGACCCCCTGGGAAGTGGGGCGTCACAGTTGGTATCAGAGACATTCACCAGCCGGAAATGTGAGATGAGTCTCGGCTGAGCCAGGGTTATATAGCGGGTAGAGTGTGGCTCCCCGGCTAATGACCGTTGTAGGTGGAGTGCAGCTCCCTACAAGGTCGGCTAAGGCTAGCGAGACGAGTCTCACATCGCCTGGTGCTTGTGAGTGTGCTTGAGCCTGACGTGGACGTCAGGGCTTAAAGGGGGGAAGAATGTGACACCCCCGGAATTTGGATTAGTCCTATATATAAATGATATAATAGGACTAAATCTCTAACCCGGCTATAGTCGGACTGGACCAAGACTCTACTTAAGTGGGAACAACCCATCTACTAAAGAAGTCCCGGTCCCCTATCCCCAAATCTGATACACTAATAACAGTCCGGTCAACCGTCCGAAATCCGCGGTTGCCGCGAGTACCCTGTCCTCAAACCTGCCTGTCCCCAAATCCCAAAGCTGACTACACTATCCCAGTCCCTGCTCTAATCGGAGCATACTATCCCCTATGTCTAAGTGACTGGAGAAAGAATGAAACATGGTTTCTCCTAAGTCAATTCCAGCATGATAGTGTAGCAGAAAAAGGTGGCCTATCTAGGTGACCATTCAAGCATGCAAAAGTCCTTTTTTTCTTGATGAAACTGTTTTAAGTATTCTAACCGCATATCCCAACCTTTCATTAAGACATTCAACATGTTATGGATTTAGCATAATTTCCAAGTAATTATACTACATATCTAAAGCATGGAAACACAACCTACTAACTTGTAGTTTTCTGACAATGCAAATATTAACAAAGCAACCACGATCTCATACAAGCATGCTAGGTCCATTTCACAGTTTTACTAACAACATGATCAAGAGCATTCCAATAGGTCTAGTGACAGATCATAAGTAGGAGGTTCACAACATCACCCACCTCGAGCGCTAATCCAAGTTCCCAAAAGCGAAACCCAAGCTCAGTCCAAATACTCACCACCAATCTGTACAAAATACCCCAAAGGAAAGTACATAAGCTATTCATTCACAATTTCCCAAAATCTGTCCCTTAATACCACAGTCCAGAATTCTCCATTTTTTACCTGTGAAAAATGCCCAGAAAAATCCAAGAAAAATACTATCGCGATCCTCGCGACGAACCCGTCGAAACGAGTACCTGCACGCCCAAATCGGAGTTTCCTACGCTGAGATAAAAATCCGGCAAGGGAAACACCCCAATCCAAACTGTACCAAATTTCTGTAACAAAGAACCACAGAAAAAGGAGATTCTCACCCTCGTGCAAAATCCAGAAAAATCTGAGAAAAATCCAGGAGACTCCTTGCGAAGTGTAGATGAAAAATGCCTTTTGAATCGCCTCGATCCGACGTCTGAGCGAAAATATACGGCAAGAACACCGCGGTGCTGTCCAAAAGTCCGCGAAGAAAAATGGGTCAAATGGGTGCTCAGAAAACTCCAAGATCAGCATGGAAAACGAGGAACCTCAAAACACAGGAGTTGAAGTCCTACCTGTCGTGAGTCCAACGGCGCAAGAATCGGCGAAATCGGATGTCGGGGTGAGTCGGGGGAGTCCAAACACTGAGAAGGGGCGAGACGGGTCACCGGAGAACGAGCGTTGCGCCGCGCCGTAAAATCGTGAACCTCGGGATGCGTGCCTCCGAAAAATCCTCAAAGTCCTCCAAAGGATCGTGCACTGAGAGGGGGAAAATTTCTCTGAAGAACTCTCTGAAGAAAAAGACCCAGAAGAGCCAAAAGAAACACTAAGGACCCTATTTATAGCCCAGCCCAAAGTGCAGTTGGGCCGGGTTTTCGGGCGCATGTGTCGGGCGCATTGCGCCCGAAAATCCGGTCGCATACTCCCAGTCCGACGCGCCCGAATCTCCCTGGTGCTGCCACGTCGCCCTACAACAGGGAACAGCAGTGCAAAGGTCTCGCTGCGCGCCACGCGTCCCCCCCGCGGTCAGCGGGGGTAGGTACGGCCCGCCAATGGCGGGCCGACGCGTGGCCCGCACTCGAGTGCCCCGACAGCGCCGTCAGCGCCACAGTGCGCTCCGTACCGAGGCGCCTCCACCGTGGACCGCGACTTCCTGAGCCAGCCAGTACCATGCCGCCACGTGTCATGCACCTGGTCCACGCATGCCGCGCAAAATCACTGAGCCGCGCCGCGTGTGCCATCCACTACGCGCGCGCCACGTGGCCCGCCCGCGCGGTCCATGCACCAACCCGCATCCCCCGTGGACCGAGCTGCGTGAGCCGGCCAATGACAGGCCGCCACGTGGCTCAGGCCGGTCCACGGTCACCTCCCATGCACCAAAAATTCCCGAAAACTTCCGGAAGCCCGTTTTTGGTCATCCGGACTCCAAATTTAACAAGCAAATAGCCGTTTTCAAGCGTTTTTCCGCGCTGAATCCAAATCCAACCTCAGATTGGCCCAAAACCTTTTCTAAAATTCGGCAAATATAGCCGAATGCCAAATCAGCTAACAAAGTCTCACAAGGTCCATCTGTGGCACCCCTTTGATGCACCATGGGCCAGACACACCAACACTAGGTGTTCTACATAGTGGATTCATCGGAAAGTTGCATGGGAAAAACCAGAACACTACATCCTCCCCTACAAGAAAAAGTTTCGTCCTCGAAACAAAAGTCATACCTCAAACAGGGACCTCGAACACGTAGGGGTAAGCACCCATCATCGCTGACTCCAGCTCCTAGGTAGCCTCGCGCTCATCATGACTACTCCAGAGGATCTTCACATAAGGGATGGCCCGACTGCGCAACTCCCTAACCTCACGGTCCAAGATCCTCAACGGCCGCTCAACATAGCTCAGGTCCTCAGCAACCTCCAGAGGGGTGAAATCGATGATGTGGGATGGGTCATGAACATACCTCCTCAGAGTCGACACATGAAAAACATCGTGAACACCTGAAAGCCTGGGAGGAAGTGCAAGCCTGTAGGCAACTGGCCCTAAGCGCTCCAACACCTCGAAAGGTCCAATATAACGGGGGCTCAGTTTCCCACGAATACCAAATCTCCGAATCCCCTTCGAGGGCGAGACTTTCAGAAAAACATGGTCACCCACCTGAAACTCTAAGTCTCACCGTCGAGTATCAGCATAACTCTTCTGTCGACTCTGGGCGGTCTCGAGATGTCGTCGTACCAATCTGACCTTTTCCTCTGCCTCTAATAGTAGATCAGGACCCAAAGTCTTCTTCTCACCCACGTCACTCCAATATAGGGGTGACCGACACTTGCGTCCATACAACGCTTCAAACGGAGCCATCTGGATGCTCGCTTGATAGCTGTTGTTGTATGCAAACTCAACTAATCCCAAGTGTCGGTACCATCCTCCTCCAAAGTCCAGAACGCATGCTCTCAACATATCCTCGAGGGTCTGAATAGTGCGCTCTGACTGCCCATCGGTCTGTGGGTGGAATGCTGTACTAAATCGGAGCTGCGTCCCCAAGGCTGTCTGTAAACTCCTCCAGAAATGCGAGACAAACCTTGGGTCTCTATCTGATACGATGGAAACGGGTACCCCGTGCAATCTAACTACCTCCGCCAAGTACACCTGTGCTAGTCGCTCCATCGGCCAAGTCATCTGAACCGGTAAAAAGTGGGCGGATTTGGTAAGTCTGTCCACGACTACCCAGATACCATCCACCCCGGCCTGCGCTCTCGGCAAACCTGTGACAAAATCCATCGTAACATGTTCCCATTTCCATTCAGGGATTGGGAGACTCTGCAACTTGCCAGCAGGTACACGATGTTCAGCCTTTACTTGCTGACAAGTTAGACAGTGTGCTACAAATCTCCCAATGTCTCTTTTCATCCCATTCCACCAAAACTGTGCCTTAAGGTCCCTATACATCTTAGTCCCACCAGGATGGATGGTATAAGGTGTATAGTGGGCCTCCCTCAAGAACTGCTCTCGGATCTCTGCATCCATAGGCACACAAGCTCGGTCCCTGTACCGCAGTACTCCCGAAGCATCAACTAAAAAGTCCCCTATCAAACCAGTCTGCATCTGCTCTCGAATCCTCATCAGGTGGGGGTCCTCACTCTGTCTCTCTCGAATCCTGTCCAACAGAGTGGGCTGCACGACTAGAGACATAAGTCTAGCAGAGACCCCAGGGGACACAACCTCGAGCTCTAACCGCCTCATCTGCTCAAGTAATGGCGCCTGATCGGTGATCATCAAAGATAAACTCTGTACTGCTCTCCTGCTCAGGGCATCAGCAACCACGTTGGCCTTGCCAGGATAGTATAATATGTCTACATCATAGTCTTTCAACAATTCCAACCATCTGCGCTGCCTCAAGTTGAGCTCCTTCTGTGTGAACAGGTATTTCAAGCTCTTGTGGTCGGTGTAAATCTCGCAATACTCCCCATACAGGTAGTGGCGCCACAACTTTAGTGCAAAAATCACTACAGCTAGCTCCAAATCATGTGTAGGGTAATTCTTTTCATAATCCTTCAGTTGCCGAGAGGCATAAGCGATTACCCTTCCCTCCTGCATCAGCACGCAACCAAGTCCACTGTGCGATGCATCACTGTATATCACATATCCTTTCCCCATAACGGGGAGGGAAAGGATAGGAGCCGACATCAATCTGTTCTTTAATTCCTCAAAGCTCCTCTGGCAATCCTCACTCCAAGTAAACTTAATCCCTTTTCGCGTCAAACGAGTGAGGGGTGTGGAAAGTTTCGCAAAACCTTCCACAAACCGACGGTAATATCCAGCTAAGCCCATAAAACTGCGGACCTCTGATACCGTCGTCGGTCGGGGCGAATCCCGGACTGCCTCGATCTTCGCCGGGTCTACTGCCACTCCAGCGGCTGAAATCACGTGGCCCAAAAAGACAACCTCCCGAAGCCAGAAATCACACTTAGAAAACTTGGCATACAACTTCCTCTCTCTCAGAAGTTGTAGCACAATTCTCAAGTGCTCCTCGTGCTCCACATCGCTTCGGGAATAAACTAGGATGTCATCGATAAAAACAACGACGAACCGATCCAGGTATGGTCGAAAAATCCTGTTCATTAAATCCGTAAAAGCAGCAGGGGCATTTGTCAATCCAAAAGGCATGACGGTGAACTCATAATGCCCGTACCGCGACCTGAATGCCGTCTTTGGGATGTCCTCGGCCTTCACCTTCAATTGGTGGTAACCAAACTGTAAGTCAATCTTGGAGAAGACACAAGACCCTTGCAGCTGATCAAATAAGTCATCAATGCGCGGCAAAGGGTACTTGTTCTTGATGGTCACTTTATTCAACTCCCGATAATCAACACATAGTCGAAGTGATCCATCCTTCTTCTTCACAAATAGCACCGGCGCTCCCCACGGCGATACGCTTGGTCTGACAAAACCTTTGTCCATTAAATCCTGGAGTTGCACCTTTAACTCTCGCAGCTCAGCCGGTGCCATTCGGTAAGGAGCCTTAGAGATTGGCGCAGTTCCTGGAACTACGTCAATCAAAAACTCAACCTCCCTATCCTGCGGCATATGAATCAGCTCTGGAGGAAACACATCCGGGAACTCGTTGACAATAGGGATATCCGTGAGTCCCGGTGCCGCCGTAGGCTCCTTAACCACAGACGCCAAAAAGGTCACGCATCCACTGCGCATCATCTGCCTCGCCCGAGAAGTCGAAACCACAGAGGCAAAGAAAGCACTCTGGCACCCCCTGTAAACAAACACCTCCTGACCTGGCTCGCTAAAAGTAACAGTCCTCGAGGCGCAATCAATCGTCGCGAAATAGCGAGCCAGCCATTCCATCCCCAGTACAATGTCAAAATCTCGCAGCTGACTAAGGACCATCAGGTCCGCTAGCAAAATGCAAGACTCAAGCTGTACAGGGCAAGACCAACAACACTCCTCTACATGCAAAATATGATCGGGAATCCGTACCTCTAATGCATGCGGCAACCGACCTAACTCTAGTCCATGCGACGATGCAAATGCTCTACTGATAAAAGAATGTGATGCACCGGTATCGAATAAAGTGCGAGCTCTAATGCCGAAAAGTAAAATAATACCTGCCACCACGTGGTCAGCTGCCGAGGAGTCCTCCACCTGGGCGGCATAAACCCGTCCGCTCTGAGCTGGTGGTCGGTAATCTGCAGGGTGGGAAGAAGGAGCCCTGCTCGCTGGAGCATAAGGCCGCTGCTGGGGCACCGAAGGGACTGATGCTGAGGAAGGAGCCGGCGATGTCGAAAAGGGCAAGTAGCTCGCCGATGACCTGACTGCCCACATCTGAAACAGCGACCGTGCCTCATCTCACAAGTATCAGAGGGGTGCTGACCCCTGCAGAAAACACACCCAACTGTAGACCGGGGCTGCGTCGACTGCTGCTGCTGCTGCCTCTGCCGCTGTGACCCCTACTGTCGCGACTGCGACCTCTGCTACTGCGAGTGCTGCTGCTGTCGCTGGGGCTGCTGATGCTGCTGCTGCGGGGGCCTCTGGGATCCCCCAGGCCCTCGCCGCTCCGAACGCCCACGGCCCGTAAACTGAGGCGGTGGCGGTCGGGGCGGCCTCCATGAACTGGCCTGTCCCCCATCGTCTGGCGCTGGCCGCTTCCTCTCAGAACTCTGAGCGACCAAGCCTCCGCGCCTAGCGACCACATGATCTCCCCTCTCCACCCACTGCGCGTGATCCACAGCCTCTGACAAAGTCTGGAGCCTCTGGGCATGCACTAAGGTATAAATCTCTGGGCGTAGACCCGTCTCAAAAAGCTCCACCTGGTGCGGCCCATCCCTGGCAACATAGGGTACGCAGTTGAGCAACTGCGTGAACTCCTGAAAGTAGTCCCACACTGTCCGATCACCCTGCTGAAGATTTTTCAGATCATCTTCTAACTTTTTCTTCACGCTCGTGGAGAAATAGGTATCAAGGATCATCCTCCTGAACTCCGACCAGGGTAGCTGTCGGGTGATCTGAAACTCTAAGGGCTCGACCCGACGCCACCAAGCATCTGCATCCCCCTCTAGACAATGTACGACCATGTGGACTATGAATCTCGGATCAATGAAGAAATCTCTAAACAACTTCTCCATTGATGCTAACCACGATCCTATCTCCCAAGGGTGAGTGCTCCGCCCCAAGAACCTAGGTGGTCCTCGCTTACAGAACTGTGCGAGTTTGTCAGCAAACTCCTGCTCCTCCGCTGAGGTCAATGGCCTGATCACCCCCTGAGCCCCACTACTAGACGACGGTGCCGTAGGGACTAGTGGAATAGCCGGCGGTACAACCGGTGGTACAGGGGCCTCTACAGTAGTAGGGGGAGGTGCCGCAACCTGAGCCAGCAACTGCTCAAACCTCTGCTCCTGTCGGCGGTGACTCTCCGCCAACTGGGCCACCATGGCCCTCAGCTCACTGATCTCAGAAGGCCCGGGCTGCTCCGGCTCCTCCGGGGGTATAGGAGTACCCCGAGTAGGGATCTGCCGCCTAGGAGGCATCCTGCCACACAAGAAACCACGGGTCAGTAAACAAAACCACACTCGACCCAATCCAGCGAAAGTCATGGACATCCCCCTATTTCTGTAACCTTATATTGTCTGCAACCAACAAAACAGTCCACCAGAAATAGGCTATGCCAGTCGCTCTCCACTCACAGGAAGAGTTTAATAACAAATTGCCGACTTTCGCAAAATATCGCGGCACTCACGCCCTGCCTTCCTAGGGTCTGCCAAAAAGCCTAGGGTTTCCTAAGTCCCAACTAACCTATCCCTAAGCTCTGGCTGCACTCCACCTACAACGGTCATTAGCCGGGGAGCCACACTCTACCCGCTATATAACCCTGGCTCAGCCGAGACTCATCTCACATTTTCGGCTGGTGAATGTCTTTGATACCAACTGTGACGCCCCACTTCCCAGGGGGTCACCCATCCTAGAACTACTCTAGCTCTAGCACGCTTAACTCTCATGTTCCTCTTGGATCTTGCTACCATCCACTACGCGCGCGCCACGTGGCCCGCCCGCGCGGTCCATGCACCAACCCGCATCCCCCGTGGACCGAGCTACGTGAGCCGGCCAATGACAGGCCGCCACGTGGCTCAGGCCGGTCCACGGTCACCTCCCATGCACCAAAAATTCCCGAAAACTTCCGGAAGCCCGTTTTTGGTCATCCGGACTCCAAATTTAACAAGCAAATAGCCGTTTTCAAGCGTTTTTCCGCGCTGAATCCAAATCCAACCTCAGATTGGCCCAAAACCTTTTCTAAAATTCGGCAAATATAGCCGAATGTCAAATCAGCTAACAATGTCTCACAAGGTCCATCTGTGGCACCCTTTTGATGCACCATGGGCCAGACACACCAACACTAGGTGTTCTACATAGTGGATTCATCGGAAAGTTGCATGGGAAAAACCAGAACACTACAGGCGATGACGAGAATTTATCTATGGAGGACTTTGAGAAGCAGCTTGCTCTCTTGACAAGGAAGTTTCGCCGAAATTTTCGAAGGGGTAATTCAAGCAAAACTCCATCCTTCGGAAAGTGGAAGAAAGGCAAGGGTTCTTCAAGTTACAAGTCAAGAAAGCAAGAAGGCTTTTCTAAGGATAAGAAAAGCACAGAAGGACAAGTCCAATGCTTCAAGTGCCGAGGATACGGCCATATCTCAACGGAATGTCCAACTAAGAATCCGTCTAAGAAGAAGGCGATGCAAGTCGTCACTTGGGATGACACCTCATCGTCAAATGAGTCATCGTCGAGTGATGAAGAAGACAACGTGACTGCGTTCCACGCGTCCACATCTTCACCCTTCATGTGCTTAATGGCAAGTACATCCGACTCATTGTCCAACTCCACTGTTGAAAAGAATGCAACGGATAATGAATCGGATGATTCGGAAGGTGAAGATTTTGCTCTAGCCTACCACAGACTTTTACGGGATTCAAAGAAACTGGCTAAGCAAAACAAGGGGTTGAGAGGGAGATTGCAGGATCTCGAAGAAGAAGTAAAAAGGGTAACTTCTCTCTCGACCGATCTTGAAGTTGAAAGGGATAATCTGATAAAAGCATATGTTTCCCTTCAAGAGTCCAATGAGCAATTCGAGAAGAATTATATAGATATGGTGAACAAAGCGAATTACTTCTTGAAGCTCAACGGCGAGGCTCGACAGGAAAAATTGGAAATGACTGAGACCATTCTCCAACTCAAGGATGACTTGCAGCGATTTTCATCAGGAAGGAGTAAGTTGGATAAGCTTCTTGGTCTTGGTCAATCAAACAAGTTCGGCCTCGGATACAATCGAACTGAAGACAATTTTAGTTCGGTTGGGACAGTTTTCGTGCCTCAGTCGGTATCTCCTCCTCCGACACCGGAATTCACGACTAGCAACGACAACAAGCCTACTTCACCCTCCTCGGGATCGTCAATCACTAAGGTATGTTTTCGTTGTAATTTTGCAGGGCACATAAGGAGAAATTGCAAGATGGGAGCCAAACGGTCAACTCAAGCACTTCTTGCAACGACTACCAAAAGGGTGATTCCTCGGAAATCAAATGCAAATTATTCGAAAGGAAAAAGCCTCGGTAGTTCATCAAACAAGACGACGACGTCAAGGAAAAGCGACGGATCAAACAAGACGCTTTCACCAAAGGTATCAACCTCACAATCATTTCCGACGTACACCAAAACTCGAAAGGTTTGGGTACGCAAAGGTGAAATCTTCCCTTGTCTTGTAACAAATATTTCCTTGCATGCATATGATAATTCGTCTTGGTATCTGGATAGCGGCTGTTCCCGTCACATGACCGGTGACAAAAACTGTTTTTAAAATTTTGAGAAAATCTCCGAAGGACTTGTAGTTTTCGGAGACGGTCAGTCTTCCAAAATTGTTGGAAAAGGAACAGTAGCTATTCCAGATGGCCCGATTCTGAATAATGTATTATTTGTTGATGGGCTTAAGACTAACCTCATTAGTATCAGTCAACTTTGCGACAATGGTTTTTCTGTTAATTTTTCATCTGTTGAATGCACTGTAACTGATAAGGATCATGTTTTCTTTTTAAAAGGGGTTAGATCTGAAAACAATTGTTATGTTGTTCCAAATAAAATTTCTGAAAATTGTAACTTAGCCTCTTTGAATAATGAAACACTTTGGCACGAAAGGCTAGGACACATAAATTTTAAGGAACTTGCTAGAATTTCGAACAAAGACGTGGTCAAGGGGGTTCCTAAACTTTCACTTGAACAAAATAATGTGTGTGGTGGTTGTCTTAAGGGAAAACAATCAAGGGCTGCACACAAGAACCTGAACCACGTCGGTACCAAACGGCCCTTGGAATTATTGCATATGGATCTTATGGGGCCAACACGTCAACCATCCTTGGGAGGTAAATGGTATATTTTCTTATTGGTTGATGATTTCTCTCGGTATTCATGGGTAGCATTTTTAAAAGAGAAAGCTGATACTTTTGATTCTTTTCACGAGATTTGCCTTCGTATTATGATTGAAAAGAATGAAAAGATCATTCGTGTTAGAAGTGATAGAGGTGGAGAATTCATAAATTCTAAATTCATTGACTTTTGCACTTCCAACGGCATTAAGCATGAATTCTCAGCACCCTATACACCTCAACAGAATGGTGTTGTCGAGCGCAAAAACAGGGTTGTTCAAGAGATGGCACGTGTTATGCTTCACAGCCGGAATTTACTGCTACATTTTTGGGCTGAAGCTGTGAACACTGCAATCTATGTAATTAATCGAGTTTATTTGCGCCCGGGAACGTTAAATACACCATATGAACTATGGTGTGGTAGAAAACCCAACATCAAATATTTTCGCATCTTCGGGAGTCGGTGTTATAATTTATGTGACCGTGAAAATCTTGGAAAGTTTGACTCTTGAAGTGACGAAGGGATTTTCTTGGGGTATTCTACGAATAGTAGAGCATATCGGGTATTTAACTTGGAATCTAAGACGATCGTAGAATCTATAAATGTTAAAGTAGATGAGGCTTTCCACTTTGCATCTGATAAATCTACCCCTGATATCTCTCTTGATGATGATACTCCTGTAAGTGCATCTTCTCATGATAATACTTCCAATATTAATGATGCATCTAATGGTTCTTCAAGTTTATCTGATGTGCAGGTATCATCTCATGTACCCCCGAGTACTCCATTACAACAAACGTTACGCATCTCCAAGGATCATCCTGAATCAAACATCATTGGAGACCCACAAGAAGGAGTCAAAACTCGAAGACAGTTGGTTTGTGGATTCGCCTGTTATGTTTCCACAATCGAACCAAAGAACGTCGATGAAGCTCTTCAGGATGACTACTGGATTGAAGCAATGCAGGAAGAGCTCCATCAGTTTGAACGCAACAAAGTCTGGGAATTAACGACGCCTCCGAAGCAACACAATGTGATTGGTACTAAATGGATTTTCAAGAACAAGAAAAATGAGGATGGTACCATCATCAGGAACAAAGCACGTTTAGTTGCTCAAGGCTACTCTCAAATAGAAGGTATAGACTTTGATGAAACGTTCGCCCCTGTAGCTAGACTCGAGTCCATTCGTATCTTATTCGCCATTGCTTGTTACTTTAAAATAAAACTCTTTCAAATGGACGTTAAGAGCGCGTTTTTAAATGGGTTTTTAAATGAGGAAGTTTATGTGGCTCAACCGAAAGGTTTTGTAGACTGTAAACTACCTAACCATGTTTTTCGTTTGAAAAAGGCTCTTTACGGTTTAAAACAAGCACCGCGAGCATGGTACGAAAGGTTGACAAAGCACCTTTTGGAGAAGGGCTATACTCGAGGGGGAGCAGATCGGACTCTCTTTGTGAAGCATTATCAAAATAACTTCATTGTTGCACAAATCTATGTCGATGACATTGTGTTTGGAGCGACAAAGGATAATGATGCTTCTAAATTCGTTCGCTGAAACCATGGAAAGCGAATTTGAGATGTCTATGATGGGCGAACTGACATACTTTCTTGGATTGCAAGTAAAACAAAATGATGAAGGCATCCATCTGTGTCAATCCAAGTACGCAAAGGAGTTGGTAAAGAAATTCGGATTAGAAGATTCTAAAGATTTTCCTACTCCTATGGGAACTAGCAATAAGGGATTAGGAAGTGAATCTCTTAGTGATAATGTAGACGAGAAACTCTATCGCAGCATGATTGGAAGTCTACTTTACCTCACAGCTAGTCGCCCGGATATATCCTTTAGTGTTGGGATTTGCGCGAGATATCAATCAGCACCAAAGGAGGTTCACCTGAAAGCGGTGAAACGGATCATCCGGTACGTCAAAGGAACTGTAAACTTCGGAATTTGGTATCCTATGGGAACAAGTTTAGATATTATTGGATACTCAGATGCCGATTGGGCAGGATTTGTGGATGATCGGAAAAGTACGAGTGGTGCATGTTTTTATCTTGGCCATTGTCTTGTTGCATGGCATAGTAAAAAGCAAAACTGCATTGCACTCTCGACTGCCGAAGCGGAATACATCTCAGCGGGTAGTTGTTCAGCTCAACTTATTTGGATGAAAAGCGTGTTGAGCGACTTCCGGATTTCAGCAACTTCGGTAACTGTTTTATGTGACAACACAAGTGCTATAAACATTTCAAAAAACCCTGTGTTGCACTCTAGAACAAAACACATTGAACTTAGATATCATTTTCTTAGAGAGCTAGTTGAATCAAATATTCTTCAAATTTCCTACGTTTCAACTGAAGATCAATTAGCTGACATTTTAACAAAACCTTTGGATCAAAAACGTTTTATTCATTTGCGTAAAGCAATTGGAATGCTTTCCTTGAAATAACCTCTTTTTGAAACTTTTGTTTAGGTTAGGTTTTGTTTTTGTGTTTTTGTTCATTATCTATGCTTAGACATAGAACATTAATTGAGCATTAGTTTTATTGACTTTAGCTGCATCCTTTTATATATTTAGAAATCTATTATGCCTTAGATATCATAATATTTCATTTGATGCAATGATCATTTATGTCAATTAACTCATCTTTGTTTTGATCAAAGTCAATTTCTCTCTCGATGATCTCTTGGTATAGTTTTTATCTTATTTGACTGTTTAGTCGAGTATGAAATCGAGATCAATATTTGGCTAAATTTTTATATCTTTGATAATTGATAGCCAATTGAGGGGGAGTCAAAGAAAAAGTATTATGCTCAAAAGATGTGGAAAGAGTTACATCCCAATGAGGAGTGTGAAAACTACCACCACATGGAGGAAAGAGCTACCACCTCGGTCGTCCGAGTGCTGTGTGCAGCTACCACATGTATACCAAGCAAGGGTTTTCAAGTTTGATTAATTAAAATGCATGTTGAAATACTTGACTCTGTCAAAATTTCAAGGTTGGTATAAGGTGGGAGTTTTAATGAAAGATGCTCAAAGAGCCACTCTCTTCAATAAATTGACTAGATATATTATCTAACTTATCGCGGATGTTAGACATCTATTGATCTTTGTATTTCATTTTCTTTACCGAATTGATGATTTGATAAAGGCATTACTCATAAGATCAAGTTAGATGTAATTGAAGTTGTTCAACTTTAAGGGATTTAATTTTTATAAATTTTCGTTTCATTTGTTGGATGTTATTGATAGATTTGGTATAATCTATTTCTTGTTGTATGAAACGATGATTTTCGTTTAAAGTTGATACACAAAAGTGCTTACAATCTTTTTCTGATTTTTCTAGAATTTCTCTGAAATTTTCTAAAGAAAAAGTTGGAGCCGATCCGGATTGGACCTGCCGATCCGGATCCCGAACGCAGATATTCTTCTGCGGGCAGCCGATCCGGATTGGACCTGCCGATCCGGATCCCGAACGCAGTTTTTCACTGCGGGTAGCCGATCCGGATCGCAATCACGAACTGATCCGGATCGCGGCTAGGGTTTTATATAGAACAAAAGGGTTTTGATTTCTTTTACTCCAATCTTTTGTTCCAAAGTTTCCAGAGCTTCTCTCTCTAGATTTCATCCATCTTGGAAGCTTTCAAACTCAAGTTCTTCAACTCCAAGTAAGTTTTATTGATCAAAATCTCGGTTTTTCATAGTTTTTCTTATTCCTCCTCAAAACGTGATGAATTTCTTGTATCAATCTCATTTGTGGATGGTTTTTGATCAAATTTCTTTTGAAATAAGAACTCTGGGTAGATTAGTTTTGATTATATGCTAGGTATTCTCAAGATAAACGGATTTTTGGTCTTCGATTTCAAAAATTTCGGTTTTAGGGCATATAATGGGAATTTTCCAAAATCATGCAATTGATCTATTTTTAAATTTCCTTTTGCAAAACTAATTTGATTCCTAGTCTCTCTACACGATAATGATTGTTTGGGTACAATTTTTCTAATTTTTGAAAATTAACAATTTTTTCGTGTTCTTGAGGTGTTGCTCACAGGATTTCTTTTCACAAGAAACCAATAGCAATGGTGATCACCTGGATCATTTTCCTTCTGGCTGCTATGGTACATACGAGAGACACTGTCAAGCCCAAGAGGGCTAAGAAAGCAAAGAAAGCGAAAGATGATTCCGATACAGAATCGGAGACGGAATCGATCAATTGGGATGAGTTGCAAGTTGAAGCAACAACTGTTCCTGCTGCTTCAAAGGGAAAAGCGCCTGCGGAAACATCGAAGGCTCCGCCTACTGCTGCTGAAAAGGGCAAAGCTCCAATGGAAGAAACTTCTGGGAAGACAAGAAGAAAAAGCGTTGCTCGCAAAAGAGGGAGTGCTCGAGGAATCTCCATTGAGAAACCAGTTGATAGGCAACCATCTCCACAAGACTTTATCAGCTCAGCTAGGATAAAGGACTTTGAAAACAGGGAATGCATTGGAGAAAGGCATGTTAATGTCAAAGCCTTGAAGGAAAGATCTCCGGCATTTGGGAAACTATATGACCAGACAGGTCTTGCTCCCATTTGCGATTTCCCCGAGACCACTGGGTATTGTCTTCACTCAGTGAGGATGTTCTATCAAAATGCTTGCTATCTCGTTGATCAGGAGAGCGGTCGTCGAGACTTTCAAACATTGGTAAAAAATGTTAAGATTAAAGTAACGCCGCAACTGATTGGAGAAGTATTAGGGATGAATGCCCGAGCCGATGGCGCTCATTACCAGAAGAATCAAGTTTTCAACACCAACTCCTGGAGAGTGGTTGTTGATGGCATCTGTCTGCCCGATACTCTGTCTACAGGAAACTCCGTCTTTTCAAAAGAACTACGACCAGAGTATCGCTTCTTAAACTTCATTGTTTGTTATAACGTCCTTCCAAATATGAACACGAAGGTTCTTCGGTGGGATAGGATGTTATTCCTTTATCTTCTTGGAAACCCCACAGCAGCAATGGGAGCAAACTTAAACATTCCCTACACCATCTGGGCGAGGATGGCTCGCTATGTGGAACATGCTCACCCTTCAGAGAGACTACCTTATCCAATGATCATCATGCGCATTCTTCGAAAATTTAAAGCTGACACGAATGCGAGTTCCTACATGCACAGTCTGGGAACGATCAATGAAACAACGATTGTAAAGTCTCTCTCGACAAAGCCAGACGAGCCCATATTACCTCCTCACCGACAACGAGCACAACAACAACAAGCGACAACCTCTGCACCGGCAGTAACTCCTCCAGTCCAACCAGCACAACAAGCACCTCCATCAACTTCTGATGATGATGCATCAGTTACCTCAATCTATAAAGAACAGCAAAGGCTCTCCAACGAGCAAGAACGTATATCAAATGAGCTCATTGAGGTAAAGGAAGAAATAAAGAAGGTAAATAAGAATCAGTCATCAATGAACAAGAGATTAAAGAAAATCTTCCAAATTCTTGGCTGTATCAGTTCAGAGGAGTCTGAATGATCCGTATCCTTCCAATTTCTGTTTATAATGCATATGTTTAATCCTTTTCTTGTGCAGGAACTTCATTTTTTTTTAACTCTCTTTTGTGCAGGTTTTTGACGTTTTAGTTTTTAGTTTTTAGTTCTCAAACTTGAACTGTTAACCATTCTCTCCATTTTGGTATTTTTTGGCTAATTTCTGTGACAAAAAGGGGGAGAGAAAAGTATAAACAATGATACTATGATACAATGGTTACTGAGAAAACTTGAAACTATAGAGGTAAGTATAACCTCAACTTGAAAGGTAAGTAGAACTTCAACTTTCGGTTTTCATTTGTGTTTGAATGCATGCCTCGACTAACTATTCGACTAACTATTTGGGCATGTAATATAACTAACAAGTTGATGTTCACTAACATGACATTTGGTGATTAATTGCATAGAAGATATGTTGGTGTTTTAACTATGATCTGTTTACATATCTGGATGTATAAATGTCATGGTAAGTATAAATGAGTATAAACTTCATCTCTGTATGTGGTTTTTGAATGATATAAAATTCTTGAGGTATCTAACGATTTTTTTTGTCAAGAATGATTTCTTTTGCAGAGAGTACAGATGTCTAAGTCTAGAGTCTGTTTTAGGAGTTTAACTCATGTATTTTATTTTGGATCTCCATTGTAAATTTTTGTTGTATGGTGATAGCAACAAAAATATCTTTTTGAATTTTCTTGAGTGGATCTATGTTTTGTCACGAAACCGCCAAAAGGGGAGATTGTTACGGAATTTGAGTTGGCGTATTTCGTGAATTCGGCTAAGTCTTGAAGATTGAAGGTAAAGGAAGTTGGATCATATAACTCAATCTCAAGAAAGAAGAATTCAAAAGGATCAGGTATGTTTAACTTAATATCTTTGGTGATCCGAATACTTCTTATAGCGTAGAAACACTTGGATGGATTTGTTATTGCATAAATATCAAAAACTGGACATGGGACATGTTCAGGATCCGGATCAGATTGTTCAATCCGGATCCCGAAGGTGGTTCGTTCATACACCAGTTCAATCCGGATCGTAGCTTCCCTTGATCCGGATCCCGAACATTGAGTTTACCATTTTCCTTGAACGATCCGGATCAGGCTTCGCAATCCGGATCCCGAACGTTGATGTTTGGTGAACTGTATGAACGATCCGGATCAAGCACTTCGATCCGGATCCCGAACCTTCATTTTTCTGGAATCTGTTTTTCTCGCTACTGCAATCCGGATCGCCGATCTCCGATCCGGATCGTCGTCATGTAAAAACTCCAGAAAAGGTAGTTTTTGATCCTTATCTTCTACCAAGGGTTTCTAACTTATAAATAGACCCTATGATTCTTTTTCTAGGGCAAGTCCACAGAATAGAAAAAGTAGCCGTCATCTTTTATACGGACTCAGATCCACATATAGAGAAGAAAGGAAATAACTAGATTAATTCTATGTTTCTTCATCTATATTGATTAGTTTGATTCTAGGTTTTCATACTCACATTTTGAGTTGAATCAAACTAATGAATACTTAGATGGTATTTCCTATCTATCTTTGATCTAAGTATTCGGCGGATCATCACCACCCAAAAACAACGATTTACCCCAAAATCGGCGCGTGGACTCGTGTGGCCTTGTGGATTCAAGGTGCAACCGCTCTCGTGGATTCGGAGCGAGGTACGTTCGTGGATTCGAAGAGTGCTACTGGGTGAAGACCGTGGATTCTGTCGGACGTCGTGGACTCGACGTTGGACGCCGTGGATTCGGCGTTGGACGCACATCGTGGATTCGAGAAGCGTTTGGAGCGAGCGGAGAAGATCAACTAGGAGCGTATGGAAAAGGTTGAGTCGTCTGTGAGTACGGTATATCACCTTGTACGTGTTTAATTCTAGTGGATTTCACCGTGTTATCGGTCCCGTGGTTTTTTACTCTGGTTTGGAGTTTTCCACGTAAAAATCTCTGCGTGTTATTTATTTTTCCGCATTGGATTTTTATATCGCAAAGATTTTTGAGTGTTTATGGTTTACACCTATTCACCCCCCCTCTAGGTGTTTTTTCCCCTATTTAGATCCTATTATTTATATAACCCAACAGTGTCCTCACTAATATGCACACCACACGAAACGATTCGCCCAAAATTCAGCCATTTGAGCAAAGCGCAATCTCTATACTGACAAAAATGCTCGTCGTCCCTATCATGCGAAAGTATAAGAGGGTACTCCTTTTCATCTCCAACATTACGTTGTCGGCCGCCAACGTAATATCCGAAGAATGAAAGCTCGTCACCCTCGATCAGTCCCAACATCCTCTTTGGGAACAACAAAAACCAATCTAGTACTTTCGCCCAAAACCCACGCACTCTCTCGTGCCTAATCCCTAGGGTCTCCCTAAGGTTCACTAACCACCTAGGACTGTTCCTAGGCTCTGATACCAACCTGTATCTGTCACGCCCCGATCCCGCCAATTTGGTCGGTTCGGGCACGCCAACAGATCCGCCAATCGAGCACGACCTCTCGCTACCCGAAAGGAACGGTCACAACCATCTCGCATCAAAACAATGTGTATGATGAGATATAATATCAGAGTCAGATCACTACTAATTTAAACTTTCATTCAATAAACAAATAGTTTAAGCAGATATGAAGGCATGATCAGAATGAACCATAATAAACTTTATTACATTTTACATCTCTCAACTTGCAATGAAAATAATATTACAATTCTTTTCCTCACAATACATGGTTCACTCAAAATATAAAAGAAGGGTACCTCTGCTAGACCCTCTAGGTCTCTATGCTGCTGGGCTTTTGCCCTTGTCGTCCGTCTCGATTGCTGTATCCGTACCTGGAAAAATGGTCACTCGCGGGTGTGAGAACTACTTAAAGTTCCCTGTGGGTTCAACCACCGAGAAAAAGTGTCCTACACCACTTGGTCCAATGGAAGCAATAACAATAGAATGCTAGGAAACTATAACCTCAAAATAAAATGCTGATATACACAACATAGGTCTCACTACACTATCTGTGTATCCTCTACGACCCATCTCTACTCTGTCTAGCCATACCAGGCAACTATCCAGCAACTCGGCCACTATGCCGCTGTATACAGGGTCACACTAACCCGGCCACCTTGGCCACTCTATTACCACTTTATTCTTTTTACATTCTGTGGTTTAGTTAAAGTTGACCCTCGGAAATTCTTGTCCAACGGGCCCCAGCCCGGTAGTCATACTACCACAAGACAAGATTTCTAAGGTTACCGATAACACCCGCGAGTGTTACCCCGCCCCTACGGGAGAATGTGTTCTTCGGGCCGCAACCCGGGGAAAGGGCCTCGACCAATATGTCCCGCAGAACCACATTACACCCCCGTAGGCCGCGCCCGTTTTATTATCTTTTCTTATCTTTTATTTTCCTTTCCTCTTGGCCCTCGGCCCTTTTTGTACTTTATGCATTTGTCTTGTCTTTATTCTTAAGCACTTGCTTTTCTTTTCTTTTTACTCGAGCCTTCAGCTCACATTGCCACTGGCAATCTTTCTCACTTTTTCTTTAGTTTTCTAAAAGCATCTCGTCCAACGGGTCACCGCCCAAGGAGTCCTGCTCCCAACCTAACGAGTCTCATCACAATGCACCATCTGCATTTTCTTTCTTTTAGCAATTTGCTTGTCTTGCTTATTAACCAAGTTTTTGCTCTATCTTGAGCAATTTGCTTGTCTTGCTTATTAACCACTTTTTCATCCATTACCCTAGGTCTTGCCTCATTGGTAACTAGAGAGTCACCTGGACTCTTAAACATTTCTCTTTCGTTTATTCAACTCAGATTGAAGTTAAAGTTGCTGTCCATTTGCCCAGACACCCTATGACTTTCTAGGGTTATATTTGTTTAATTCTTTAACCTTGGGATCTTGTCCCACTTTCCTGATTCCTCACTTAATCCTAGAGTTAACTTAACTCTATTTTCCTGCTCCACTTTTAACTTAGAGTTGCACTGACTCTAATTTTCTGTTCCACTTTCATCTTAGAGTTACACTGACTCTAATTTCCTATCTGTGAGTTTAAACTACTCTAGTTCGCCTTAGGTTCTCTTTACCTAAGTTCCATATCATACTCATCCTCGAGTCCCTTGACTCTATATTGATCACTAGTTCACCTTAGGTTCTCTTTACCTAAGTTCCATGTCATGCTCATCCTAGAGTCCCTTGACTCTATGTTGATCACTAGTTCACCTTAGGTTCTCTTACCTAAGTTCCATATCATACTCATCCTAGAGTCCCTTGACTCTATATTGATCACTAGTTCACCTTAGGTTCCCTTTACCTGAGTTCCATGTCATGCTCATCCTAGAGTCCCTTGACTCTATGTTGATCACTAGTTCACCTTAGGTTCTCTTACCTAAGTTCCATGTCATACTCATCCTAGAGTTCCTTGGCTCTATATTGATCACTCTATCCAGTGTCCTTAGGTTATCTCCTAAGACAATGCCACTCGTTCAATCCTAGGATAAGCTCCTAAGTTTTGATTTCACTCAGTGAACCCTGAAACTAGGTTTTCTCCGAGTCTTACTACCAACATGTTCCCTTTCCTTATGTCACATGATTCCTAGGGTTATACCCTAATATGATCACAATCATAAATGGCTAATCACTTTCATGCATGCAATTATTTCCACATCCATCATAAAAATAATATTTATCCTCTACGCATGCAAATCTATCCTCTATCTTTGGCAACCAACAGTTGCACTTTTCATCTGTGTCCTTTTACACATGCACATTTAATCATCTATCACTGGCAACCAACCATTGCACTTTTCATCTGTGTCATCTACACATGCACATTTAATCCTCTATCACTGGCAACCAACAGTTGCACTTTTCATCTGTCTCATCTACACATGCGATCTTAATCATAATTACCTAACGCCTCTAACAGGCTACTATCATGCTTCTAAATTGAAAACAAAGGAGCAAGGGGAGAGGTCACCCAGTTTCGGCAGAATCCCCCACCTTGTGGTGTCCCCAATTTCTTGTAGACACTTGCAATTGGTCTCCTCGTGGTTCCACTTGTTTCCTCGAGCTTGCACGCAAAACGGTGCACACCCCTCGAGTTCGCAAGCAAAATGGTGCACGTCCTCCAGACTTGCACGCAAAACGGTGCACGTTATTAGAACCCACACACAAAACGGTGCGCGCCACTTCAACCGGCACGCAAAACGGCGCGCGTCAATTCAACCTGCACGTAAAACGGTGCACGTACCTCAGGTTTGCACGCAAGACGGTGCACGCTTCTCTTTTAAGGTTGCACGCAAAATAGTGCACGTTCTTCTAGCCCTGCACGCAAAACGATGCAAAATATTAGGGACTGCACGCAAAACGGTGCACGCTAATTCGATCGGCACGCAAAACGGAGCACGTACCTCGGATGTGCACGCAAAATGGTGCACGTTCCTTCTGCAACGTCGCACGTAAAACGATGCACGCTTCTCGAGTTTGCACTTAATATAGAGCACGTTCGTCGAGTCCGCACGCAAAACGGTGCATGTCTTTCGCGAGCTTGCACGCAAAACGGTGCGCGCTGAAATGCCCGGCGACACTTTGCGTAGTGAAATGGCACAGTAGAACTCGGTCCCCATCACGCACAACGGCATGGGGTCAAATCCAACGTCCAAAGAGGAAATCTAAAAACTGCGACAAAAATACCGCAAAATGACATACGGGACCTACCTCAACATCGTCGCGTCGTCCAACGCGTCCACTAGGCTCTTTGGAACACCTTGCGCGCTCCACGAGGTCCACGGCGCGCTCGTGCGCCCTCAAAAACCCCGCCACGGAATCGCCCTCCTCCCCTCCCTGTGCGCTCGGGTGAAGCCAAAAAGGGGAAAAGGCAGAAAAAATGGGGCCATTCGGGCCCATATAGGCCAAAACCTGATTTTCGGGCGCATCTTTCGGGCGCCTGAAAATTTCCGGGCGGCTACAGTAACCGGCCCACCGCGGTCCACGCGTCCACGCAGCGCCAGCTGGGCGGCACGTCACCCTCGCTCGGCCAATGGCGAAGCGACACGTGTCCCTGGACCCGTGCACCGCGACCACGGAACAGCGGCGGCCAATCAGCGGCCGCCACGTGGACCGCACCCATGCCCGCGGTAGGTGCATCGCGTCACGTCAGCGCGTCGCGTCGCGCTAACCGCCCAATGGGAGGCCGACACGTGGCCTCCCCGCTGACACTGCGCCAGGGTCCGCGCGCCTTCCCCGCGCGGCCCTTCCGCCTAGGCTGCTGCGTCCAATGGGGAGACGCCATGTGGCGTCCCCCGGCTACCCCGCGCGCCTCGAGCCGCGTGCCCCAGCGCGCCGCGCGCCCCAGTGCGCCTCGGGATTCACGCCGGTGCCTAAGGATCCGTGCCAACTGCCTCGGGATCCGTGCTAATTGCCTCGGGATCCGTGCGCTACAGTAACTTTCGGGCGCACCAACAACCGGACCGGGCTGCTACAGTGAACCGGGTTCGCTACAGTGTAGCCCGGTTCGCTGCAGCCCGCAAAACCGGTTTGCTACAGTATTTTTCGGGCGCCCGGAACCCACTTTCGAGCGCCCGAAACTTGGGCCCAAGCCTAGTTTCGCCCGTTTTCGTCCGTTCTCATCCGTTTCTCGCCCGATTTCGCTCAAATTTGACAGGCAGCTATGGTTTAACTTGATTTACCTCCAGGTACTTTTAAATTTTTGATCTGGACCAATCTGGGTCGCCAAAAGCCTTACTGTATTCAGAATCGCTGGCGGACCCCATTCTCACTATCCGGGTATCCGATCAACGCGAAACTTTGACTGTGGCCTTAAAACATATTTACGGAGCTCCCGTAATTTTCTTAGAATTTTTCGATACTGTGAATTTTTCACTTACAATCTGGGCCCACTTTCTCATATAAAATTCTAGATCTCTTATTTTAATCCCGATTTGGGCCCAATTCACTCCCATATCATCCTCTACCTCTCTAAGCTCAATAAAAATGGTATTTCCTACCATTTTTATTTATATTTGCTAATGTACCAAGATCTGGTACACTATAGGTGACATGGCCACTTAATTAAGGTGGGTTAATTATTCGTGCTTGACAGCTGGATGAGACCAATTAGCTACTTAATTAATCCATAAAAAAAAACCCTCACTTCACTCCTTTCTAATTTTCTTTCTTTCTTCTTAATCCTCTACTTCACAAACCAAAGCCAACAATTAATTAAATTAATTAATTAATCCCTTTTTAGCCAACTCCAACTCACTTTTTGCCTTCGGGGCCTCCGCATCAGTCCGAAACCTCCCGAACTCCGCTGTAATATGAAAATACACATGTCCAAAGCTTTTCCCCCTCAAAAAGCTGAACTGTGGAGTCGGTGTGCTCAATCCAAAAACCAGTTCCATTAATTGCCAACTCCAACTCACTTTTTGCCTTCGGGGCCTCCGCATCAATCCGAAACCTCCCGAACTCCGCTGTAATCTGAAAATACACATGTCCAAACATTTTCCAATAACCCAGTGCACCACGGCGGAGTCGGTACTCTATCCAATCCAATACTCTACAGGTACACAATGCCCCGAAAATGCAAATACAAGCTGGGGCTTCTGCGTCGATCTGAATCAACCCGAACTCATCTGTAAACATAAATAGAACACACCCCAGGTGATTTCCCCGCACCACGCCATCATTGCGAGGTCGGCGCGCTAAACGAAGTCCCAGTACTCTACAGGTGTCCACGATGTTTTTCATGTTTTTGCTCTGAGAAGGTATGTCTTCGACCCGTCGCACGTCATCGACTTTACCCCACTCGAGATCAGCGAGGACTTGAGGTACGAGGAGCGCCCACTGCGGATTCTGGATCGAGAGGTGAAAGAATTGCGCAGTCGGGCCATGCCCTATGTGAAGATCTTGTGGAGCAACCATGACAAGCGTGAGTCTACTTGGGAGCTTGAGTCGTTGATGATGGACACCAACCCCTACCTGTTTGAGGTTCCGGCTTGAGGTATGACTTTTGTTTCGAGGACGAAAGTTTTCTTAGTTGGGGAGGATGTAGTGGCCCGGATCCCCGTGTAGCTTTCTCCCTTGATTCGTGGTGCGAAACACCTATTATTGGTGTGTCGGGCCCGCAACGCGTCAAATGGACGTGTTAGACGAACTCAGTGAGGATTCTGGATCAAGCCTGCCTTTTGGCTGCTCTCGTCGAATTTTGGAAGTGGTTTTAGGCTAATCGGAGGCTGGATTTGGATTAAGTGCGGAAAAACGTTAAAAAACGGCTATTTCCTTGTATTTTTCTGAGTCCCGATGCTCAAAAAGGGGCACCCGGAAGTAACCGCGCATTTTTGGGTGCACGGGGGAGCCGTGGACCGGCTGGGAGGCCACGTGGCGGCCTCGGATTGGCCGGCCCACGCAGCGCTGTCCATGGGAGCCGCGCGGTGCAGCGTGGACGGGTGGCGCCACGTGGAGGCCCCGGATTGGGCGGTCTATGCGGCGCGGTCCATGGGTGTGACGGGGGCAGGCGGGCAGGTGAGGGGGGCAGGCGGGGCGGCGTGGCCTTTTCCTCTCCTCTCCCTCTCCTTTTCATTTTTTTTGGAGTTTTTTTCGACTGGGGTTTTGGCAGAGGCTTTGTTCACCTGTGTTCTACCTCTTCCAAGAATTTGGAGATTTTTGGAAGCCGTGGCCTCGACGTTTTCTGCGATTCGGCGCACTGCGACGTTCCTCTTCTAGTGGCCTTTTCCGTCTCATTTCAGTCCGCGAGCTCCCCTATACTACCCCGAAGGAATTTTTGGATGATTCTTGCGGCATCGTTTTCATGATAGGTAGGTCTATGTTTTCCATATTTACCATTTCCCTTCATTCCGAATTTTTCTTGGGTTTTGAGGAGCATCTTTAGACCCCCTTTTTCTACGGTAGTTTTTGGACAGCGGAGAGAAGATCCGGCCATATCTAGGCCTACGGGTGTCGGAACTGGAAGTATAAGTACTCGATTTGCATCTACTTTTCACGAGGATCGCAGCGATGATTTTTCTGGAATCTTTGGAGGACTTTTCGCAGGTGAAAATTAGCCATCTTTTGGACTGTTTGCGCAGATAGCATAATATAGTTTTATGGGACTAAGTTTTACACCGTATTCGACTTTGTTACAGTTTCCGCTGAGATTTTGGTGTTGCGCGAGGAAAGGAAAAGTTGATACTTTTCATCACGATCGAGGTGAGCATTTTACTTATTGGCCCCGGATAGAAATTGGGCTTGATTTCGCATCTGCGCCTTTGTCGCGCGTCCGCTGATATTTTTGCACCGCATTGTTGGACAGCGCTTCACTGTTCTGCTCGCCACCGTTGACCCGGGAGGAGTTGTTGGGAGATTCTTACTTCATTGGGACTGTAGGATCTGTGGGGACGCGCACGCTATATTATCAGCCAAGGGACTTCGGATTTGCGCATTCCAGGTGGGTGGTTATTATATACCTCTTTTACGGCTTGCTCACTAGGACTATTAGAGAGACCCTGATTTATTGCTTATTGGCCTATCACCCTATTGGAAATCATACATGCTTAAATAAGCTCTTAGCCTATTTATATGGGGATATTTTTGTAGGGATACATTTGCATGCCAGGCTAGTACTTAGCTTTTTATGCAAAATGGATTATCATTGTGGGATATCGTGATCTAGCCTATGGGAGAGTACTACTTGATGCTTTTCCTTTTATTCTACATGAGAACACTTCCATGCTTGTATGGACATCTAGATAGGCCACTATTTACCGCTACACTATCATATTGGGACTTGACTTTCTTACGGAATTTGAGTTGGCGTATTTCGTGAATTCGGTTAAGTCTTGAAGATTGAAGATAAAGAAGGTTGGATCATGTAACTCAATCTCAAGAAAGAAGAATTCAAAAGGATCAGGTATGTTTAACTAATTATCTTTGGTGATCCGAATACTTCTTATAGTGTAGAAACACTTGGATGAATTTTTAATTGCATAAAAATCAAAAACTGGACATGGGACATGTTCAGGATCCGGATCAGACACTTCGATCCGGATCCCGAAGGGTGTTAGTTCATACGCAAATTCAATCCGGATCGTAGCCTCCTTTGATCCGGATCCCGAACACTGGTTTTTACCGTAATATATGATCGATCCGGATCAGGCATTTCAATCCGGATCCCGAACATTGGTGTTTGGTGAATTGTATGAACGATACGGATCAGGCACTTCGATCCGGATCCCGAACCTTTGTTTTTCTGGAAAATGTCTGTCTCGCTACTGCAATCCGGATCGTCGAAATCCGATCCGGATCGCCGTCCTGAAAATTCCAGAAAAGGTTAGTTTTTGATTCTTATCCTCTTCCAACGGTTTCTAACCTATAAATAGACCCTTCAATTCATCTTTTAGGGTACGACGAAAAATGGAAAAAATATGACCGAAATAGAAAAATCCACAGATAGAGAAGAAAGGAAATACTATATTTAATTCTATGTTTCTTCATCTATTTTATTAATTTGATTCTAGGTTTTCCAAACTCAGATTTTGAGTAGAATCAAATTAATGAATACTTAGATGGTATTTCTGATCTATTTCTAATCTAAGTATTCGGCGGATCATCACCACCCAAAAACAACGATTTCCCCAAAATCGGCGCGTGGACTCGCGTGGCCTTGTGGATTCAAGGTGCTACCGCTCTCGTGGATTCGGAGCGAGGTACGTTCGTGGATTCGAGACGTGCTACTGGGTGAAGACCGTGGATTCGGTCGGACATCGTGGATTCGACGTTGGACGCCGTGGATTCGGCGTTGGACGCAGATCGTGGATTCGAGAAGCGTTGCGGAGCGAGCGGAGAAGATCAACTAGGAGCGTATGGAAAAAGGTTGAGTCGTCTGTGAGTACGGTATATCACCTTTGTACGTGTTATAATTCTAGTGGATTTCACCGTGTTATCGGTCCTGTGGTTTTTTACTCCGGTTTGGAGTTTTCCACGTAAAAATCTCTGCGTGTCATTTATTTTTCCGCATTGGGTTTTATATCACAAAGATTTTTGAGTGTTTATTGTTTACACCTATTCACCCCCCCTCTAGGTGTTTTTTTCCCTATTTAGATCCAATTATACATAACCCAACAAGTGGTATCAGAGCGGGAATAGGGTTGTAAACAATGGTTGAAGGTGGAAACATCAACAGACCTCCGTTCTTCGATGGAACAAATTATGCGTACTGGAAAGTACGGATGAAAGCCTTTTTAATTTCCATCGACGAACGGGTGTGGCAATCAATTGAATTAGGATGGTCTAATCCAACTGAAATTATTGCTGATGTTCGCACCATCAAACCTAGGTCGAAATGGACCAGGGAAGAGATAGATTTTTCTTCTTACAATGGCAGAGGGATTAATGCTCTATTTAATGCTTTGTCTCAAACTGAGTTCTCTCGCGTCTCGGCATGTGAGACTGCGAAAGAAATCTGGGATGTTCTTCAAGTTACACATGAGGGAACCAACCTTGTGAAGATTCATAAACTGCAAATGCTTACGAGCAAGTTTGACTCTATTTTCATGGCAGAAAATGAATCGTTCACAGACTATTACACACGATTGCAAGACATCGTAAACTCATGTGCTAACTTGGGAGAGAAGATTCCAGAATTTAAAGTTGTAAGAAAAATATTAAGAACTCTTCCTGAAAGATTTCGATCCAAGGTTACGGCCATTGAAACTATTAAACACCCGGACGAAATCCGTGTAGAAGAATTAGTTGGTTCATTACAAACATATGAAATGACATTTCCTACTAACTATTCTTCTGGAAAAGCATCCTCTTCTAAGTCTTCAGGTTTAGCATTGAAAACAACAAAAGAAGAAGACGCGGATTCATCCTCCTCAGACGATGACGTAAACCTATCTATGGAGGACTTTGAGAAGCAGCTTGCTCTCTTGACGAGAAGATTTCGCCGAAACTTTCGAAGGGGTAACTCAAGCAAAACTCCATCCTTCGTAAAGTCGAAGAAAGGCAAAGGTTCCTCAAGTTTCAAACCAAGAAAGCAAGAGGGTTTTTATAAGGATAAGAAAAACTCAGAAGGACAAGTCCAATGCTTCAAGTGCCGAGGGTACGGCCATATCTCAACGGAGTGTCCCAATAAGAATCCGTCAAAGAAGAAAGCGATGCAAGCCGTCACTTGGGATGACACCTCATTGTCAAATGAGTCATCGTCAAGTGATGAAGAAGATAACGCAACGGCGTTCCACGCGTCCACATCTTCACCCTTCATGTGCTTAATGGCTAATACATCCGAGTCATTGTCCAACTCCACTGTTGAAAAAATTGCAACGGACGATGAATCGGATAATTCAGAAGGTGAAGACTTTGCTCTTGCCTACCATAAGCTTTTGAGGGATTCAAAGAAACTGGCAAAGCAAAACAAGAGTTTGAGAGGGAGATTGCAGGATCTCGAAGAAGAAGCAAAAAGGGCATCTTCTCTCTCAAACGCTCTTGAAGTGGAAAGGGATAATCTGATTAAAATAAATGTTTCCCTTCAAGAGTCCAATGAGCAATTCGAGAAGAATTATGTAGATATGGTGAACAAAGCGAATTACTTCTTGAAGCTCAACGGCGAGGCTCGACAGGAAAAATTGGAAATGACAGAGACCATTCTCCAACTCAAGGATGACTTACAGCGATTTTCATCAGGAAGGAGTAAGTTGGATAAGCTTCTTGGTCTTGGTCAATCAAACAAATTCGGCCTCGGATACAATCGAACTGAAGACAATTTTAGTTCGGTTGGGACAGTCTTTGTGCCCAAGTCGGTATCTCCTCCTCCGACACTGGAATTGACGACAAACAACGACAACAAACCTACTTCCCCCTCTTCGGAATTGTCAAGCACCAAGGTATGTTTTCGTTGTGGTATTGCAGGGCACATAAGGAGAAATTGCAAGATGGGAGCCAAACGCTCAACTCAAGCACTTCTTGCAATGACTACCAAAAGGGTGATTCCTCGGAAATCAAATGCAAATTATTCGAAAGGAAAAAGCCTCGGTAGTTCATCAAACAAGACGACGACGTCAAGGAAAAGCGATGGATCAAACAAGACACTTTCACCAAAGGTATCAACATCACAATCATTTCCGACGTACACCAAAACTCGAAAGGTTTGGGTACGCAAAGGTGAAACCTTCCCTTGTCTTGTTACAAATATTTCCTTGCATGCATATGATAATTCGTCTTGGTATCTGGATAGCGGTTGTTCCCGTCACATGACCGGTGACAAAAACTGCTTTCAAAATTTTGAGAAAATCTCCGGAGGACTTGTAGTTTTCGGAGACGGTCAGTCTTCCAAAATTGTTGGAAAAGGAACAGTAGCTATTCCAGATGGCCCGATTCTGAATAATGTGTTATTTGTTGATGGCCTTAAGACTAACCTCATAAGTATCAGTCAACTTTGTGACAATGGTTTTTCTGTTAATTTTTCATCTGTTGAATGCATTGTAACTGATAAGGACCATGTTTTCTTTTTAAAGGGGGTTAGATCTGAAAACAATTGTTATGTTGTTCCCAATAAAATTTCTGAAAATTGTAACTTAGCCTCTTTGAATAATGAAACACTTTGGCATTAAAAGGCTAGGTCACATAAATTTTAAGGAACTTGCTAGAATTTCAAACAAAGACGTGGTCAAGGGGGTTCCAAAACATTCACTTAATCAAAACATTGTGTATGGTGGTTGTCAAAAGGGAAAACAATCCAGGACTGCACACAAGAACTTGAACCACGTTGGTACTAATCGGCCCTTAGAATTATTGCATATGGATCTTATGGGACCGACACGTCAACCATCCTTGGGAGGAATCATCTCATGTACCTCCGAGTACTCCATTACCTCAAACGTTATGCATCTCCAAGGATCATCCTGAATCAAACATTATTGGAGACCCACAAGAAGGAGTCAGAACTCGGAAACAGTTGGTTTGTGGATTCGCTTGTTACGTTTCCATGATCGAACCAAAGAACGTCGATGAAGCTCTTCAGGATGACTACTGGATTGATGCAATGCAGGAAGAGCTCCATCAGTTTGAACAAAACAAATTCTGGGAATTAACGACGCCTCCGAAACAACACAATGTGATCGGTACTAAATGAATTTTCAAGAACAAGAAAAATAAGGATGGTACCATCATCAGGAACAAAGCACGTTTAGTTGCTCAAGGCTACTCTCAAATAGAAGGTATAGACTTTGATGAAACGTTCGCCCCTGTAGCTAGACTCGAGTCCATTCGTATCTTATTCGCTATTGCTTGTCACTTTAAAATAAAACTCTTTCAAATGGACGTTAAGAGCGCGTTTTTAAATGGGTTTTTAAATGAGGAAGTTTATGTGGCTCAACCGAAAGGTTTTGTAGACTGTAAACTACCTAACCATGTTTTTCGTTTGAAAAAGGCTCTTTACGGTTTAAAACAAGCACCGCGAGCGTGATACGAAAGGTTGACAAAGCACCTTTTGGAGAAGGGCTATACTCGAGGGGGAGCAGATCGGACTCTCTTTGTGAAGCATTATCAGGATAACTTCATTGTTGCACAAATCTATGTAGATGACATTGTATTTGGAGCAACAAAGGATAATGATGCTTCTAAATTCGCAGAAACCATGGAAAGCGAATTTGAGATGTCTATGATGGGCGAACTGACATACTTTCTTGGATTGCAAGTGAAACAAAATGGTGAAGGCATCTATCTGTGTCAATCCAAGCATGCAAAGGAGTTGGTAAAGAAATTTAGATTAGAAGATTCTAAAGATTTTCCTACTCCTATGGGAACTAGCAATAAGGGATTAGGAAGTGAATCTCTTAGTGATAGTGTAGATGAGAAACTCTATCGAAGTATGATTGGAAGTCTACTCTACCTCACAGCTAGTCGCCCGGACATATCCTTTAGTGTTGGGATCTGCGCGAGATATCAGTCAGCACCGAAGGAGGATCACCTGAAAGCGGTGAAACGGATCATCCGGTACGTCAAAGGAACTGTAAACTTAGGAATTTGGTATCCTATGGGAACAAGTCTTGACATTATACGATATTCAGATGCCGATTGGGCAGGATCAGTGGATGATCGGAAAAGTACGAGTGGTGCAAGTTTTTATCTTGGCCATTGCCTTGTTGCATGGCATAGTAAAAAGCAAAATTGCATTGCACTCTCAACTGCCGAAGCGGAATATATCTCAGCGGGTAGTTGTTCAACTCAACTCATTTGGATGAAAAGCGTGTTGAGCGACTTCCGGATTTCAGCAACTTCGGTAACTGTTTTATGTGACAACACTAGTGCTATAAACATTTCAAAAAACCCTGTGTTGCACTCAAGAACAAAACACATTGAACTTAGATATCATTTTCTTAGAGAGCTAGTTGAATCAAATATTCTTCAAATTTCTTACATTTCAACTGAAGATCAATTAGCTGACTTTTTAACAAAACCTTTGGATCAAAAACGTTTTATTCATTTGCGCAAAGCAATTGGAATGCTTTCCTTGAAATAACCTCTTTTTGAAACTCTTGTTTAGGTTAGGTTTTGTTTTTGTGTTTTTGTTCATTATATATGCTTAGACATAGAACATTAATTGAGCATTAGTTTTATTGACTTTAACTGCATCCTTTTATATGTTTAGAAATTTATTATGCTTTGGATATCATAATAATTCATTTGATGCAATGATCATTTACGTGAATTAAATCATCTTTCTTTTGATCAAAGTCAATTTCTCTCTCGATGATCTCTTGGTATAGTTTTTATCTTATTTGACCATTTAGTCGAGTATGAAATCGAGATCAATATTTGGTTGAATACTTTATATCTTAAATAATTGATAGCCAATTGAGGGGGAGTCAAAGAAAAAGTGTTATGCTCAAAAGATGTGGAAAGAGTTACATCCCAATGAGGAGTGTGAAAACTACCACCATATGGAGGAAAGAGCAACTACCTCGGTCGTCCGAGTACTGTGTGCAGCTACCACATGTATACCAAGCAAGGTTTTTCAAGTTTGATTAAATAAAATGCATGCTGAAATACTTGACTCTGTCAAAATTTCAAGGTTGGTATAAGGTGGGAATTTTAATGAAAGATGCTCAAAGAGCCACTCTCTTTAATAAATTGACTAGATATATTATCTAACTTATCTGGGATTTCAGACATCTATTGATCTTGGTATTTCATTTTCTTTACCGAATTGATGATTTGATAAAGGCATTACTCATAAGATCAAGTTAGATGTAATTGAAGTTGTTCAACTTTAAGGGATTTAATTTTTATAAATCTTCGTTTCGTTATTTGAATATTTTTGATAGATTTGGCATAATCTATTTCTTGTTGTATGAAACGATGATTTTAATTTAAAGTTGATACACAAAAGTGCTTACATACTTTTTCTGGATTTTGTGGAATTTTTCTAAATTTTTTCTGGAGAAAAAGTTGGAGCCGATCCGGATTGGACAAGCCGATCCGGATCCCGAACGCAGGTATTCTCTGCGGGTAGCCGATCCGGATCGGATTCACGAACTGATCCGGATCGCGGCTAGGGTTTTATATAGAACAAAAGGAGTTTGATTTCTTTTTACTTCAATCTTTTGTTCCAAAGTCTCCAGAGCTTCTCTCTCTAGAATTCATCCGTCTTGGAAGCTTACAAACTCAAGTTCTTCGATTCTAAGTAAGTTTTATTGATCAAAATCTCGGTTTTTCACAGTTGTTCATATTCTTCCTCAAAACGTGATGAAATTTATGCATCTTTTTCATTTGTGGATGGTTTTTGATCAAATTTCTTTTGAAATAAGAACTCTGGGTAGATTAGTTTTGATTATATGCTAGGTATTCTAATGATAAACGGATTTTTGGCCTTCGATTTCAAAAATTTCGGTTTTAGGGCATATAATGGGAATTTTCGAAAATCATGCGATTGATCTATTTTTGAAATTCTTTTTGCAAAACTAATTTGGTTCTTAGTCTCTCTACACGATAATGATTGTTTGGGTACAATTTTTCAAATTTTTGAAAATTAACAATTTTTCGTGTTCTTGAGTTGTTGCTCACAGGATTTCTTTTCACAAGTAATAGCAACAATGACGTTTTCATGGATCATCTTTCTGCTAGTTGCAATGGTACACACTCGAGCAACAAACAAACTGAAACGAGCTAAGAAAACTCAACGGAAAGGTGAGTTTCTTCTTGTCAGCGATTCAGAGGCTGAAGAAGATAATCAAGAAGTAGATTGGGACAAATTGTCGGATGATGAATCAATGCCTGATCAACCTAAGTAAAAGACTTTCGACACATCAAAAGGTAAAGCGCCAATGGCATCCTCTATCTCTATGAAAAGAAAGAGACTGGCTCGACGGTTTGGACGAGCACGAGGTTTCGAGATTAACGAACCAATAGTTCCGGATTCTCCACCCCGTGAGGAACAAGTGTTCGTTAATGCGGATCGCCTAAGGGCATTTGAGAATCGTGAATGCATTGGCGAGAGGCATGTTAATATTGAGGGTCTATGAGACCACTCCCCTGAGTTTGGTGTTCTGATTGAACAAGCAAACCTTATTCAAGTATGCCGATTCCCAGAAATGCTTGGATACTGTCTGCATCACGTGAGGACCTTCTATACAAATGCACGGCACCTTCGAGAAAATGAAAACGGTCCGATGGAGTTTTACACGAATATCCAAGGCACAAGGTTTAAAATTACTCCACAATTGATTGGCGAGGTTTTGGGAATGCAAGCCAGCAAGACAGGAGTTAATTACTTGAAGGGAAAGAGTTTGACAAACACGATGTGGCAAATGGTTATAAAGGGAATTTGTTTGGAGGGAACTCAATCAACGGAGAAATCTGTCAAATCCAAAGAACTTCGTCTTGAGTACCGGTTCCTAAACTTCATCACATGTTACAATATCCTTCCAAATATGCAGACGAAAGTCTTGAGATGGGATCGAATGCTGTTTTTGTATCTCTTAGGACATCCGTCAGAGGCAATGGGATTAAATATCAACATTCCATACATTATTTGGAATAGAATGACGAGATATGTTGAGCATCCTCATCCCACTGAAAGAATTCCATTTCCATTGATTATAATGAGGATCTTAAAGAAATTTCAGGTTGATATTAGTTCAACAACTTATCATCACTGCTTGGGCATGATCGATGAGTCCACCATTGTCAAGTCCCTTTATAAGTTGCCCCATGTCACTCCAGTTCCTCCATGCGGAACGAAACCCAGTACCGGCACTTCCGCATCACCATCACAACCAGCACCCGCACCAGCGGATGAAGCATCAGTCTCATCCATCTACAAAGAACAACAATGATTATCCTTTGAGCAGGAACAGATTTCGAAGGAACAGAAGAGAATTTCCAATGAGCTTGAGCTCATCACGGCAGCTCATATTACCATAACTAAGAAGGTCAATTCAATGAACAAGCTGGTGAAAAAGATGTTCTCTAAGATGGGCTGCACGAGCTCTGAAGACTCTGAATCTGATGATTGATTTCCTCTATTTTTTTTTCTTCATTTGCAGGTTGTTAGTTTTAGTCCTTAAGTTTCCTTCAATTTTTGAACTTGTTAACTCTCCTTATTTTGCAATTTTGGCTAACTTTGTGACAAAAAGGGGGAGAGAATATTAGAACAGTTGAACAATGAAACTATGATCGATTGTCCAGTTGTGAACCATGAAGGTAAGTATAACTTCAACTTTTGGTTTTCTTTTGTAATTGCATGCATGCCTTGACTAATTATTCGATTAACTATTTGGGCATGTAATATAACTAACAAGTTGATGCTGACTAACAATGTTGTGACATTTGGATTTTGAATGCATAGAAGATATGTTGGTTTTTAACTATGATCCAATTACATATCTGAATGTATAAATGTCATGGTAAGTATAAATAAGTATAAACTTCATCTCTGTGTGTGGTTTTTGAATGACATAAAATTCTTGAGGTATCTAACGATTTCTTTTGTCAAGAATGATTTCTTTTGCAGAGAGTACAGATGTCTAAGTCTAGAGTCTGTTTTAGGAGTTTAACTCATGTATCTATCTTTATTTGGATCTCATTGTAAATTTTTGTTGTATGGTGATATCAACAAAAATATCTTTTTGAATTTTCTTGAGTGGATTTGTGTTTTGTCACGAAACCGCCAAAGAGGGAGATTGTTACGGAATTTGAGTTGGCGTATTTCGTGAATTCGGTTAAGTCTTGAAGATTGAAGATAAAGAAGGTTGGATCATGTAACTCAATCTCAAGAAAGAAGAATTCAAAAGGATCAGGTATGTTTAACTAATTATCTTTGGTGATCCGAATACTTCTTATAGTGTAGAAACACTTGGATGAATTTTTAATTGCATAAAAAATCAAAAACTGGACATGGGACATGTTCAGGATCCGGATCAGACACTTCGATCCGGATCCCGAAGGGTGTTAGTTCATACGCAAATTCAATCCGGATATTAGCCTCCTTTGATCCGGATCCCGAACACTGGTTTTTACCGTAATATATGATCGATCCGGATCAGGCATTTCAATCCGGATCCCGAACATTGGTGTTTGGTGAATTGTATGAACGATCCGGATCAGGCACTTCGATCCGGATCCCGAACCTTTGTTTTTCTGGAAAATGTCTGTCTCGCTACTGCAATCCGGATCGCCGAAATCCGATCCGGATCGCCGTCCTGAAAAATTCTAGAAAAGGTTAGTTTTTTATTCTTATCCTCTTCCAACGGTTTCTAACCTATAAATAGACCCTTTAATTCATCTTTTAGGGTACGACGAAAAATGGGAAAAATACGACCGAAATAGAAAAATCCACAGATAGAGAAGAAAGGAAATACTAGATTTAATTCTATGTTTCTTCATCTATTTTATTAATTTGATTCTAGGTTTTCCAAACTCAGATTTTGAGTAGAATCAAATTAATGAATACTTAGATGGTATTTCCGATCTATTTCTAATCTAAGTATTCGGCGGATCATCACCACCCAAAAACAACGATTTCCCCAAAATCGGCACGTGGACTCGCGTGGCCTTGTGGATTCAAGGTGCTACCGCTCTCGTGGATTCGGAGTGTGGTACGTTCGTGGATTCGAGACGTGCTACTGGGTGAAGACCATGGATTCGGTTGGACGTCGTGGATTCGACGTTGGACGCCGTGGATTCGGCGTTGGACGCAGATCGTGGATTCGAGAAGCGTTGCGGAGCGAGCGGAGAAGATCAACTAGGAGCGTATGGAAAAAGGTTGAGTCGTCTGTGAGTACGGTATATCACCTTTGTACGTGTTATAATTCTAGTGGATTTCACCGTGTTATCGGTCCCGTGGTTTTTTACTCCGGTTTGGAGTTTTCCACGTAAAAATCTCTGCGTGTTATTTATTTTTCCGCATTGGGTTTTATATCGCAAAGATTTTTGAGTGTTTATTGTTTACACCTATTCACCCCCCTCTAGGTGTTTTTTCCCCTATTTAGATCCAATTATACATAACCCAACAGACTTAGGAGAAACCATGTTTGCTCATTTTCTTCTTTTATCCAGATACATGATTCATGTTGCTCGGGTTCGAGCACGGGTTGGGATAGTGTAGTCGAGGTTGATGAGTCGGGGAAATATTGTACTTGATGTTGGACTTATGGGGTGTTGCGGCAACCGCGGATATTGGGCGGTTGACCGGATGTTTACTTTCGTATCAGATTGGGGATCGGGGTTTCTTTAGTGGATGGATTTTCCCACTTGAGCATAGTCATGATCCAGTCCTGCTATATTGTGATACTTGTCACATAGATACTTTACTCGTGTGGGTCGCTCCCCTCGAGTGCCACTCCGGAGTGTGCGACTATTCCGGGTTGGTGTCGGTCAGTCTTTGAGTTCTTGATTCCCTTATCACATCGGTGTTATGCGTTGGCGGCATACCCGATGATGATGGCAGAGCAGGTAGTATCGATTTTTACTGGTCCATTGACTGGGTTATTTTGGCAGATAGTGTTACTGATGCATGCATACAGTTATTTCATTCGGTATTGCATTAGAGGCATAGTAGTCGTAGTGTTTCCTTATCAGCAGTCTTTTTATCTTACCACTTTATTTCTCCTTTTGCCTCTGGTAGACTTAGTGGGTACGTCGGATCTTGAGGATTTACCCACTGGGGGCTACTATTTTATCAGTGGTTCTCACTCCCATGGTTGTTTTCCTTTTGCTTCCCCTTTGTTTTGCAGAGTCTTCTGCGGGAGCTGCTGTGCCATCGGTGGCTGATCGAGGTAAGGGGATCGCTAAGTAGATAGATCTCCTGTGAGGCTGACAGTCTGGTTAGACAGTTGTTGTACCCTCCACTCAGACTGTTGTATTTTCCTTTTATTTTGGGTCTGGCTTTAGCCAGCTGGTTGTACTTTTTAGTGAGCTGGGAGTTTATTATACTTATTACTGTTGTATTTTATTTCTTGTTTCAGTCTGAGATGTTGTAGTTTTTAGTTCAGCTCTGTACTTGTGCTCTTTTATTTCTTGTTTCAGTCTGAGATGTTGTAGTTTTTAGTTCAACTCTGTACTTGTGCTCTTTTATTGCTTATCTTATATCGGAGCAGGTTTTCGGCGCTTCGTGTACGCAGGAAATTCCGTCTGCATGGCGGATCTGTAGACGGGCCCGGGTTCTGGTTTACACCCGGGTCGTGGCAATGGTACTATGACTAATTCAAGTGGTGGAATGCAATCTTATGAGCATGGTGAACAATTTCTCTTTTGGGTTCAACTTGTAATTATGTTTAATTAGGGTTACATAGCAAGTTGAAATTCAGCTATTAGTTACATGCATGATTCTTGGACAATATTGATACACTTTAATTAAGAGTTGAATGAAAGGATTTAAATTTAGCTTTTTGGGGATCTCTTGATGTTTTTAAGTTTACTAAGAACTTAAGAATCAAATTTAGGTTGTTGTATTAAAGTCTAATGGGACATATATGTTGGGTTATATGTAATATAGATCTAAATAGGGGAAGAAACACCTAGAGGGGGGTGAATAGGTGTAAACGTATAAACACTCAAAAATCGTTGCGATAAAAAACCCAATGCGGAAATAAAAATAACACGCAAGATTTTTACGTGGAAAACTCCATCACCGGAGTAAAAAACCACGGGACCGATAACACGGCGAAATCCACTAGAATTAAAACACGTACAAGGTGATTTACCGTACACACTTACGACTCAACCTTTTCCATACGCTCCTAGAGGATCTTCTCCGCTCGCTCCACGACGCTTCTCGAATCCACGATCTGCGCCCAACGCCGAATCCACGGCGTCCAACGTCGAATCCACGACGTCCGACCGAATCCACGGTCTTCACCCAGTAGCACCCTTCGAATCCACGAACGTGCCTCGCTCCGAATCCACGAGAGCGGTTGAACCTTGAATCCACAAGGACACGGGAATCCACGCGCCGATTTTGGGGAAATCGTTGTTTTTGGGTGGTGATGATCCGCCGAATACTTAGATCAAAGATAGACCGGAAATACCATCTAAGTATTCATTAGTTTGATTCAACTCAAGATGTGAGTATGAAAACCTAGAATCAAACTAATCAATATAGATGAAGAAACATAGAGTATTCTCTAATGATTTCCTTTCTTCTCTATATGTGGATCTAGGCCGTATAAAATGATATTTGATTATGACGGCTCTATCTCGATTAGCCCTAGAAAAAGAGTCATAGGGTCTATTTATAGGTTAGAAACATTTGGAAGGAGATAAGAATCAAAAACCTAACATTTCTGGAATTTTTTACGGACGGCGATCCGGATCGGATTTGGGCGATCCGGATTGCAGTAGCAAGAAAGACGGTTTCCAGAAAAACAATCGTTCGGGATCCGGATCGGAATGCCTGATCCGGATCGTTCATACAATTCAAAAAACTCAACGTTCGGGATCCGGATCGTGAGATGCTGCGATCCGGATTGAAGTAATGTATGAAACAACAACCTTCGGGATCCGGATCGCTGGCTCTGATCCGGATCCTGAACATGTCCGAACACCAGTTTTTGATTTTTATGCAATTAAAAGTTCTTCCAGGTGTTTCTACACTACAAGAAGTATTCGGATCACCAATAAACTTTAGTTAAACATACCTGATCCTTTTGAATTCTTCTTTCTTGAGATTGAGTTAAATGATCCAACTTTTTTCACCTTCAATCTTCAAGACTTGAACCTTTCACGAAACTACGCCAACTCAAATTCCGTAACAATCTCCCCCTTTGGCGGTTTCGTGACAAAACACAGATCCACTAAAGAAAATTCAAAAAGATATTTTTGTTGCTATCACCATACAACAAAAATTTACAATGGAGATCCAAAAATTTAAAAACATGAGATATAAACTCCTAAAACAGACTCTAGACTTAGATATCTGTACTCTCTGCTCAAAGAAATCATTCTTGACAAAAAGAGATCGTTAGATACCTCAAGAATATTTAGCATTCAAAACCTAACAGAGATAGAGTTTATGCTCACCATGACATTGAGTAATTCAGATATGTAATACGATCACAATCAAACATTGACATATCTTCTAAGCAGTAAAATTCCAAATGTCATAACTTTGCTTTGTTAGTAATCAAACAACTTGTTAGTAATAATACATGTCCAAATAGTTAGTCGAATAGTTAGTAGGAACATGCAACAAATCACAAGATAAAAACCAAAGTTGTGATACTTACCCTTCACCAAGGTCAAAGTTGAAGTGATACTTACCTTGATGTTCACACATTCACATCATCATTGTTCAATCATTGTTCAAGTTCTCTCTAAACTCTCTCCCGCTTTTTGTCACAAACAAAGCCAAAATTACAAAAATTTTAAGGAGAGTTAAATAGATCAGAATAAAGAAACGTGAGAGCTGAATAATAACAAAAACGTAAAAACCTGCAAAATAAAGATTAGAAACAAAAATTTATGCAGAGTCGTCGGAGCTGATACACCCAAGCTTCTGAAACATTTTCTTGATCCGTTTGTTCATAGAAGCTTGTTCCTTCTTAACTTCTTTGATATCCTCTCTCATTTCAGCGAAATCAGTAGTCATGCGTTCTTGCTCGTTTGAGAGTCGCTGTTGTTCCTTAAAGATTGAGCTAACCGACGCATCATCATCAGACGTTGATGGAGGTGCTGGTTGTGCTGCTGGTGTAAAGGTTGTTGCTTGTTGTTGTTGTGCTCGTTGGCGGTGAGAAGGTATTATGGGATCATCTGGCTTCGTCGAGAGAGACTTCACAATTATTGTCTCATTAATGGTGCCCAAACTGTACATGTATGAGCTCGCGCTTGTATCGACTTTAAACTTTTTGAGGATGCGCATGATTATCATTGGGTATGGTAGTCTCTCCGTGGGGTGAGAGTGTTCCACATACCGCGCCATCCTTGACCAAATGAGATAAGGAATATTCAAGTTTGCTCCCATCAATGCGGCCGGGTTTCAAAGAAGATAAAGGAATAAGATCCTGTCCCATCGAAGAACCTTCGTATTCATGTTGGGAAGAATGTTGTAGCAGACAATGAAGTTTATATACCTATACTCTGGTCGAAGCTCTTTAGAGAAAACAGAATTTCCGGTTGACAAAGTATTCGGAACACAAATTCCATTAACTACAACTCTCCAGGAGTTGTCGTTGAAGCTTTGAGTTTTTAGGTAATGGAGTCCATCAGCTCTGGCTGTCATACCTAGCACATCTCCAATCAGTTGGGGTGTGACTTTGATTTTGATATTTTTAACCAAAGTGTGAAATTCTCGACGTCCATCAACGTGATCAATTAGACTTGCAGCGTTCTGATAAAATATTCGAACTGAGTGTGGACAGTACCCAGTAGTCTCAGGGAAGTTGCAAATTTGAGCAAGACCAACTTGGTCAAACAGCATCCCAAAGACTGCAGATCGTTCCTTCATTGGTTTGACATTGACATGTCTCTCGCCAATGCATTCCCTCTTCTCAAAATCCTTGATTCTTGCGGAGCTGATGAAGTCTTGTGGAGGAGGCTGTCTAGCAACTAGTTCCTCAATGGTAATTCCCTGAGCACTGCCTCATTTTCTTGCACCAGTTTTTCTTTTTGTTCCAATTGGACTTGGTTGCATTGGCGCTTTCCCGTTTTCAGCTGCAGTGGCCGGAGCCTTTGAGGTTTCAGCAGGGGCTTTCCCTTTGGAGATAATGGGGACAGTTCCCTCGATTTCGATGTTATCCCAGTCAATCGACTCCGTCTCTGATTCAGTGTCAGAATCATCCTTAGTCTTCTTCGCTTTCTTAGCCTTCTTAGGCTTGGCAGTATCCATGACATGTACCATGGCAGCAAGTAGGAAAATAATCCAAGTGATCACCATTTTGATTGATAGTGAAAAATGTTTCCTGTGAAGACCAACTCAAGAACACATGATAAATTGTTAATTTTCAAAGATTTGAAAAATTGTACCCAAACAATCATAATCATGTAGAGAGACTAAGAATCAAATTAGTTTTGCAAAAGGACTTTTAAAAATAGATCAATTGCATGATTTTCGAAAATCCTTATTATATGCCCTAAAACCGAAATTTTTAGAATCGAAGCCTAAAAATCCGTTAATCAGGAGAATACCTAGCATATAATCAAAACTAATCTACCCAGAGTTCTTATTTCAAAAGAAATTTGACCAAAAACCATTCAAAAACGAAAAAGATAGAAAAATCTCATCACGTTTTGAAGAAATAAGAGAAAAACTGTGAAAACCGGGATTTTGAACAATAAAACTTACTTGTATTCGAAGAACTTGAGTTTGGAAAGCTCCAAGGTGTAATAGTTCTAGAGAGAGAGGCTCTAGAGACTTGAGAACAAAAGATTAAGGTAAAAGAAATCAAAACCCTCTTGTTCTTATTAAAACCCTAGCCGTGATCCGGATCGGATCGAGATTTCGATCCGGATAGGCCAGCCGCAGGAAGAAGCCTGCGTTCGGGATCCGGATCAGCTTGCCCGATCCGGATCGGCTCCAACTTTTTCTTCAGAAAAATTTAGAAAAAATTCATAAGATCCAGAAAAAGTATGTAAGCACAATTTTGTATCAACTTTAAACAAAAATCATCGTTTCATACAACAAGAATTAGATTATGCCAAATCTATCAATAATATCCAAAAATGAAACGAGAATCTACAAAAATTAAATCCCTTAAAGTTGAACACCTTCAATTACATCTAACTTGATCTTATGAGTAATGCCTTTATCAAATCATCAGTTCGGTAAAGAAAATGAAATACAAAGATCAATAGATGTTTGAAATCCCAAATATGGTAGATAATTTATCTAGACAATCTGTTGAAGAGAGTGGCTCTTTGAGCATCTTTCTTTAAAATCCCACCTTATACCAACCTTGAAATTTGACGGAGTCAAGTATTTCAACATGCATTTTACTTAATCAAAAATTGAACAACCATGCTTGGTATACATGTGGTAGCTGCACACAATACTCGGACGACCGAGGTGGTAGCTCTTTCCTCCATGTGGTGGTAGTTTTCACACTCCTTATTGGGATGTAACTCTTTCCACATCTTTTGAGCATTTTACATTTCTTTGACTCCCCCTCAATTGGCTATCAATTATTTAAGATATAAAGTATTCAACCAAAAATTGATCTCGATTTCATACTCGACTAAGCAGTCAAATAAGATAATGACTATACCAAGAGATCATTGAGAGAGAAATTGACTTTGATCACTTAGAAGATGATTTAATTAACATAAATGATCATTGCAACTGTGAAATATTATGATGGCAAAAGCATAATAAATTTCTAAATGTGCGAAAAGATGCAATTAAAGTCAATTATGATTTATGCTCAATTAATGTCCTATGTACAAACATAGATAATGAACAAAACAAAACAAAAACAAAACCTATCCTAAGCAAAGGTTTCAAAAATAAGTTTATTTCAAGGAAATCATTCCAATTGCTTTTCGCAAATGAATAAAACGTTTTTGATCCAAAGGTTTTGTTAGAATGTCAGCTAATTGATCCTCAGTTGAAATATATGAAAGTTGAAGAGTATTTGATTCAACTAGCTCTCTAAGAAAATAATATCTAAGTTCAATATGTTTTGTTCTAGAGTGCAACACAGGGTTTTTAGAAATGTTAATTGCACTTGTGTTGTCACAAAGAATTGTTACCGAAGATGCTGAAATCCGGAAGTCGCTCAACACACTTTTCATCCAAATGAGTTGGGTTGAACAACTACCCGCAGAAATGTATTCCGCTTCGGCAGTCGAGAGTGCTATGCAATTCTGCTTTTTACTGTGCCATGCAACAAGGCAATGGCCAAGATAGAAGCATGCACCACTCGTGCTTTTCCGATCATCCACTGATCCTGCCCAATCGGCATCTGAGTATCCAACAATATCCAAACTAGTTCCCATAGGATACCAAATTCCGAAATTAATTGATCCTTTGATGTACCGGATGATCCTTTTCACCGCTTTCAGGTGAACCTCCTTTGGTGCTGATTGATATCTCGCGCAAATCCCAACACTAAAGGATATATCCGGGCGACTAGCCGTGAGGTAAAGTAGACTTCCAATCATACTTCGATACAGTTTCTCGTCTACATTCTCACTTTGTGAATCACTTCCAAGTCCCTTGTGGCTAGTTCCCATTGGAGTCGGAAAATCCTTCGAATTTTCTAAGTCAAACTTTTTAACCAACTCCATTGCATACTTGGATTGACTCAAGTGAATACCTTCATTATTTTGTTTAATTTGCAATCCAAGGAAATAAGTCAATTCACCCATCATGGACATCTCAAATTCGCTTTCCATGGTCTCCGCGAATTTAGAAGCATCTGTGGTGACCCGGACCTTTGCCGGGCTTCTACAGTGTGACCAGCAGCTTCTGGAAGCCTACGTGGCTTGTCGGCGGTGTTCGCGCGCCTATTTGGACACAAGAGATGGACCCTGTGAGCTTTGGGTTGGCGGTATTGGCCTTCGGCTGCTTTTGCCGAATTTTAGGAAAGGATTTTGGCCAAACAGAGGGTGGATTTGGGTTCAGTGCGGAAAAACGCTTGGAAATGGCTTTTTGTTTGCTTAATTCTGAGTCCGGATGCCCAAAAGCGGGCTCCCGGAAGTTTTGGCAGTTTTTGGGGTTTGCGGGAGCCTCCGGCAAATTATAGGTTTGGAATTTGGCAAAATGGACGTCGTTTTTGGAATCAGCGCGCGAAAACGGTCAAGATGGGCTATTTGCTTGATGTTTTTGGGTTGGCGGTTACTGTTCATGCCGGAACAGTACTTCCGGCGATCACCGGCGGCGGCTGGCGGCGGCGGGCAGCGGCGGAAGGCGGCGGAAGGCGCTCGGGCAGGCGGCGCGCGGCCGCGGGCAGGCGCGCAGGGGCGCGGGCAGGCGCGCGGTCCACCGCGGAGGTCGTGCACCGGGGGCGGGCCACGTGGCGCTCTCCGGTTGGCCGGTTCAGCAGGCGCGGTCCACTGAATTTTGGTCCGGGTGCACGGTAGACCGGGTGGACACGTGGCGAGAGGTGATTGGTTCGGTGTTGTGCTCCCGGTCCACACAACCTGTGGAGTTGTTGGCCGGGGCAGGTGCCGTACGCCCGGGGCAGGTGGCCGTACGGCCCGGGTCAGCCGCGACGTGCGCGGTCCACGGCGCGACGTGCGTGGTGCACGGGTTGCCGGGCCACGTGTCGCGCTGCCATTCGCGGGCGCAGGTGCACCGGGTGCAGTGGGGGCCCGGGGGAGTGTGGACTGGGCTGTGTGGTGGACCGGGCCGCACTGTGCGCGCCCGAAAGTTTTGGGCCGGGCCGCACTGTGCGCGCCCGAAAAATTTCGGGCGCCCGGAAAATCGGACAAAATGGGAATTTTCCAATTGTTTTCTTCAGCCTATAAATAGGCAGCCCGAGCCCTCTTCTTTGGCTTTTTCCTCTCAGCCCAAGCTTGATCTCCCCGAGCTCCCTTCTTGGAAGTTTTTCACCTCTAAGTGCTTGATCTTCCTGCCAAGTTCTAGGATTTTTGAAGGCACGAATCCCGAGGTTCCACATTTTACGGTGCGGCGCGACGTTGCTTTCTAGTGTTCTTCTTCGGCGCAGCAGCAGTGTTTTAGCTCCCCTGGGCTACCCCGAGCTCCTTTTTCTGTGATTCTTGCGCCGACAGACTCCTAAGAGGTAGGGCTTCATCTTTCGTATTGATCGCGCTTTCCCGTTGCGAGTTTTTGGCACGGATCCCGAGGCAACACTGTGACCCTTTTTTCTGTTTGGCTTTGTGGGACAGCATCGAGGTGTTTTGGCCATATCTTTGCGCCCAAGCGTCAGCCGGAAATGAGCTTATACAACTTTTTCATCTACAGATCGCAAGGAACGCGCTCGTGTTTTTATTGGATTTTTCTGAGATTTCATTAGAGGTGAGAATCACTGTTTCTCTGTGTACAGTGCTACAGTCTTTTGTGCTGAAATCTTTTGAGTGTACCACCTTGTCGAATTTTTATCTTGACTTACCGAACTCCGATTTGGGCGTACAAGGTACCGTTGCGAAGCTATCGACGCGAGGATCGCTGTGGTATTTTTCTTGGAATTTTCTGGGCACTTTCTGCAGGTGATAATTTAACAGTTTCGGGACTGTTGTTGTATGGGATTATAAGAGTTATATTTGGGAGCCTTTGTGTAATTAGTGAGCTTTGTATTGTGCCAGGAGAGTTACGGGTGTGCTGAACTTATTGGAGCAAGGGATTAGAGTTATCTGGTGTTTTCAGCTGTTGGGCTTTGGACAGTCAGCTTTTCAGGTGGGTGCCTTATTCCCGGAACCGGTGGACGGTTCTCTATATTGTTATATGTTAGCATTGCATGCAGGTGTACGGTACAATAACTGAAATTGGTCGGTAAGTTTAACAGTGAGGATTCTATGGAAATTGCAAGTGAATTTCTCATAGTATGACAATGGTATAATCAAATATTCATGTTGGTGATTAGTGGAAGCCCACCTAAGGCAAGGTTACCATATCAGGATTAATTATCATGCCATATTAGCACATAACCTTTTATGAGGCTGGTTTATGCATTGGGATAGGATTATGTAGTTATGTGCAGGTTCTACTCCAAGGAGTGATTATGGATCGAAAATCATGGATAGGTATGGTCATTGTTAATTCTGGCATGAGGTTTATTTTCTTTATCCTTCTTAAGGACAAATGCATGCTTGTATGGACATATGTGTATGGACATATAGTTAGGCCATCTTTTACTGCTGCACTACATTTTGGAACTTGACTTAGGAGAAACCATGTTATTCCTTTCTCCTTCTTGTTAGTCAGGCGGTCTGTGTTGCTCGGGTTCGAGCAGAGGTTTGGGGTAGTGTAGCTGGGACCTTCGGGTCAGAGACAGGGTGTGCTTGATGTTGGATCGTGGGTTATTGCGGCAACCGCGGACAGTAGGCGGTTGACCGGATCTTGATTATTTTACCCAATTGTGGGTCGTGGGTTATTGCGGCAACCGCGGACAGTAGGCGGTTGACCGGATCTTGATTATTTTACCCAATTGTGGGTCGTGGGTTATTGCGGTGACCGCGGACTTTGGGCGGTTGACCGGATGTTGACTATTGCATCAGATTGGGTATCAGATTTGTTCTAGTGGATGGTGTTTCCCACTTTTTGAGTACTATTGCGTCAGATCGGGGTTTTGTTAGGGGACGGAGTTTCCCACTTTGATCATAGTCTTGATCCAGTCCTGCTATTATGAGACAGTGGTTACAGAGATACTTGTGATACTGATGACAGAGTTACTTTACTCGTGTGGGTCGCTCCCCTCGAGTGCCACTCCGGAGTGTGCGACTGGACGGATCGAGGCCAGTCTGTTACTTACTTTTGTGTGCGATCGGACGGTTCGATGCCGATCTATTACTTACCTTGGGATGCGACCGTACCAGCAGAGCAGGCAGTACCAGTGATTACTGGTCTATCGATTGGGTTATTCAGGCAGATACTTTTTGTTACACTCGTGCCTGGGGGACCGAGTGGAGTCTAGTAGCTGTGTTTAGACCAGTGCTAGTATTGTTGGGAACCGTTCGGGGTTTGACGGTGGCCCCGTGGTCGTTGTGAGTTCTTTGACCATTGTGTGAGAGGTTGAGCATCTTGAGTCTTTCCGTTCTGAGAGAGAGAGGGCATGGATTTGACTATAGCCTGCATGAGCCACTACTCGATAGCGAGTTAGTCCGTTTGGACGCCCTACGTAATTCCTGCCCGTCAGCGGGAGGTGGTTGTAGGTGGGCGCAGGTTTGACTGGACCCGATGTGGCAGTCAGCTCGATTGGGTCGATTGAGCACCTCGTGTGCGAGTGTTGCATATCTTCATCAGAGTTTCCCCATTTGAGCATTTGGATAGAGGCATGGTAGCTGTAGAGTGTTTCCAGCTTCTTCTTTCAGTTTTACTGCATCGGTTATCTTTTGCCTCTAGTAGTCTTGGTGGGCAGATCGTCGGGCCTAGTGCGATACCCACTGAGAACTCCCTTATTGCGTAGTTCTCACGCCCGTTGGGGGTTTTCCCCCTTTTGTCCTTTCTCATCTTTGTTTTGCAGAGTCTTGGCGGGTGTTGCCGTTCTGTGGTTGCTGTGCGTGGTGAGGGAGTAGCGAGCTAGATCCAGACCCATCTTTGGAGAGTAGCGGTACCCCCTTTGGAGGAGATCTTCAGTATAGTCGGTAGAGTGGTATTTATTTCCTCTTTTGAGAGACTGATGTAGTGAGGATATGATGTATTGAGAGCTTGTACACTGATGTTTTATTTGAGATATCTCCCTGTTGAGCTATGAGTTTTGTACTCGAGGTTATTGTATGATTATCTTTTGGGGAGAGGGACCTTGTTGTTTTATCTTCAGTTGTACAGTGGTTGATTTTATTTCTATAGCAGTTTATCTTTTAGCTCTGATATCTGTTAGCTGTAGTTCTTTTGCAGGTAGGACGCTTCGCCTATGCGGGTTTGGCATAGGTGGCGGATCTGTTGGCGAGCCCGGGTCGCAGTTTCGACCCCGGGGCGTGACAGATTAGGTGGTATCAGAGCCTAGGTTGTAGGTCATGGTGGACTTAGAAACCCTAGGCTTGTGGTTGGACCCTAGGATGACTTCGTGAGAGTCGTGATTTGTAGCGAGAGTCCTGATTGAGTTTTACACCTCTCCCGAGGGACGGGATGAGTGATTGGCATGTTTATTCTCCTAAGTAGTTATGTTGGCTGCAGACAACATAACGCTGTGGAATGGGTGACATGCTCTAGACTTTCGCTGGATTGGGTCGAGCGTTGTTGTGTGCTGATTTGTGGTTTCGTCGTGGCGAGCGGTGTCTCCCCGACGCTGGGTTTGGGGACCCTTGTGCATCCTGTCATGGCAGTTGAGCTTGAGTGGTTGGTTTTGGGCCGGATACCCGGATTGAGGTCAGAGAACTCCGGACCCAGATGACAGGATTGTCAGAGGCATATCAGCGGCAGAGTGAGCAGCTAGTTTGGTGACGCAGTTGTCAGAGCAGTGGGCAGCCCGACTGTACTTTTCTTTTGAGACCACCAGGATGTAGTACCCTCAGCGGCAGGAATTTCTGTAGTGCCAATAGAGCGAGTGGCCCCCTCCGTGCCAATGTTTAGTGCCAAGGCACTGAGGTAGGGTGGATGGTTGACAGCTGAGGAGCTGTGGGGCATGTTTGATTTAGCAAGCCAGATTGGCAGATGAACCACCCCGACTCGTAAGATTGAGCTTGGAGCCTTTGGAGGCAGAGTCGTGGTTGGGGGTGATGGAGTGATCAATTGAGAGCCTCCCTGTGCTAGAGAGTTTATGCAGTTGTTGAACTGGCGCTCCAGGTTTCGAGGGACGAGGCACATAGGATAAGTGAGATTGGGAGTGGATTGCGCCAGGATACTCCTTAGTTTCTTTCGGTCCCTCCTGTTCGGGTTTCGGACTGTGGATGCCTCGTCGGAGTAGGCATTGTGTTTGGAGCTGGACACTGAAGTTCCTTGGATGGGGATCTGCCGCTAGAGGCGAGTTCTGGAGGGAGGCGCTTGGCGCTAGGTGATGGAGGACAGATCGGCAGGCAGAGACATTTTCGTTTTGCTTTCCTGGGTGGTGGATATCCTTGTGGATGGTTAATGTAAAGCTTACCCAAGGGGGGATGTTACCCTGTGTGATTGATAACTGGCATGTTTGGGGTGCGATATATGTGATTGAGGGGTAAGCTTAGTAAGGATAATTGTATAAGGAATTGCATGAATCAATTGTGCTTGGTCGTATGACGATGATACCCAGGTGGATTTCTGAGACGTCAGGGGTTGGGTGGACCCCGATGACAGCAACAACCCTTTCATCAGAGTGGCGCAGCGGTAGCGTGGATTGGTTGTTTGCGAGAGACCACGTTCGGCATCTCAGTGTGAGCATGGACAGAGGTCGTGCTCCCTTTGTGATTGGGTCTAGATATTTGGCAGGCTGAGCGACGACCACTTGCATCGAGCGGATGAATCTGTGCCGCCCGGTTGGAGGGCGCCACGGTAGTGGATTGAGTTGTCGCAGGTGTGATTTTTTTCACAGCAGTCGGAGTTAGGACATGTTGCGTTCCTGCATGGGCTAGCGGTAGAGTCGTTACCACTTGCACTTGAGGTACAGGTTACTGTTGGCATTGTGCAAGTGGAGGAGGCTTGTCCAGTGCAGCTGAGGCCGTAAGTTATGCCGGCAGACTTATTGGTTTCTACGGCAGCTCAGTGTTATGACCCAGTGCTTGGGGATCGGTTGGCATAGTGCCACAGGATGTTTGACTGCTGAGAGAAAGGACTTTGACTTTTTGCGAGGCGGATAATGGAAGGCATTTTGTTTGTTGAGACTTTTTGAGCACACAGGTTACAACGTCCGTGTGAGAGGTGCCTACGGCGGCAGCGGGACTTAAGGATGTCCCTATTGTCCATGAAATCCCAGGTGTAAGTCCACCTAAGCCGATGATTAGGGCCGCCGGAAAGGAAGATTAAGATTGCGATTGACGTGATTCTGGAAACCGCGCCAACTTCATTAGCCCCTCATTGGATACCGCCTTAGAGCTACGAGAGTTGAGTTCTTAGGTGCGTGGATTTGATGGATAGAGGGTCTGTTGACCTAGTGCCACGTCGTTGATACACGACGGTGAGAGCCCTTTGGATCGGAGTCCAGGCAAGTCCAGGTATTATTTAGAACCTTTTGAAGGAGGTATATTTCGGCAGATATTGTGTGATGCCTGCGCCAATTTGGAATTTCAGCTGAGGGCACTGTCTAGATGGTGTTCAGGACACAGTAGGGGCATTACGAGTACAGTGAAGCCAATGGATTGACTAATGCCCTGTTGCCTCTAGATTGAGGAATTTTGTATTTCTGTTGGCCTTGAACGGTTTGATAGCGGCGTTCTCCTGGGATATTTTGGTTTTACCCCCTCCCTGAGTGGTTAGAGCTTGTGCAGCTTTTGTAGTCGTTGTGACAAGTCTGTGGGGATGAAGCTTTATGCCTAGTCGTTGTGGTACAAGTTTTAGCTTCGAGAGCTTATCTTCCTGGATTACCTTTTCTAGCCGAAGGGGCGGCGGTGGAAATTCGGCCAAAGTGGATGCTATTTAAGGCTGGCCGAGATCGACGGTCACTGTTGGGGTGAGGAGTTTTGGACTGGATAGTGCCAGCAGAGCTTGATGACCGGGTGATGAGATTGGGTACCAGCGCCGATTCTAACCTAGTCAGTGGTGGGAGATGGATTTGTGAGTTATAGTGATACCTCCCGTAGTGGCTGTAGAGCCACCCATTGGATTTTGTGAGCATCCAGTATCACCCCGACAGAGCCACTGTGGTGGCGGATGCCTGGAGCCGAAGAGCTATTTGGGAGTCGAGTTTGACGGTTCCATAGCTGGCACTGTGTGGGGCTATCCTTGTGTGCAGGGTTTGAGTTGAGTCCCTGAGGATCCCTTTTGATGAGAGGCTGCGGCTGAGCAATCCACTTAGGTGGTTAAGTGTTGAGGGCGACCGAGTGTGAACCCCTGCTTGTTTGGGCCCCTTTTTCTGTGCAGGTGTTTGTGTGGTTGTGTTTCGGGTCGCTTGGGTTGAGCTGGCTCTTGGGAGTGATTTTAGAGCGTGTTACTCAGGCTGTTCGTTCCTTTCCCCAGTCTTTTGTTGGTGTTTGGAGGTTTTTCTGCGTCTCAGCTCAAGAGTGTTATGTTTTGACCCCTCACCCGTGATGACTCGTTCCTTTGGGGTCTGTGAGAGTTTGGAGTACGAGGGACGCCCGTTGCGAATTCCGACTCGTGAGGTGAGGGAATTGCGCAATCGGGCTATGCCGTACTGGTTGTTGCTGTTGTTGTTGCTGAGGAGTAATCACGGGGAGTGATGGTGACTTGGAGCTGGAGACGCGGTGTTTGAATTTTGACCCCTGGTTTCTAAGACTCATTGGGAGTTGCTCTAGTTTCGGGGACGAAACTTTCTTTTAGTAGGGGAGGATGTGGTGACCCGGACCTTTGCCGGGCTTCTACAGTGTGACCAGCAGCTTCTGGAAGCCTACGTGGCTTGTCGGCGGTGTTCGCGCGCCTATTTGGACCAAGAGATGGACCCTGTGAGCTTTGGGTTGGCGGTATGGCCTTCGGCTGCTTTTGCCGAATTTTAGGAAAGGGATTTTGGCCAAACAGAGGGTGGATTTGGGTTCAGTGCGGCAAAAACGCTTGGAATATGGCTTTTTGTTGCTTAATTCTGAGTCGGATGCCCAAAGCGGGCTCCCGAAGTTTTGGCAGTTTTGGGGTTTGGGGAGCCTCCGGCAAATTATAGGTTTGGAATTTGGCAAAATGGACGTCGTTTTTGGAATCAGCGCGGCGAAAACGGTCAAGATGGGCTATTTGCTTGATGTTTTTGGGTTGGCGGTTACGGTTCATGCCGGAACAGTACTTCCGGCGATCACCGGCGGCGGCTGGCGGCGGCGGGGCAGCGGCGGAAGGCGGCGGAAGGCGCTCGGGCAGGCGGCGCGCGGCCGCGGGCAGGCGCACAGGGGCGCGGGCAGGGCGCGGTCCACCGCGGAGGTCGGTGCACGGGGGGCGGGCCACGTGGCGCTCTCCGGTTGGCCGGTTCAGCAGGCGCGGTCCACTGAATTTTGGTCCGGGTGTGCACGGTTAGAGGGTGGACACGTGCGAGATGGTGATTGGTTCGTTGTTGTGCTCCCGGTCCAACAACCTGTGGAGTCGTTGGCCGGGGCAGGTGCCGTACGCCCGGGGCAGGTGGCCGTACGGCCGGGTCAGCCGCGACGTGCGCGGTCCACGGCGCGACGTGCGTGGTGCACGGGTTGCCGGGCCACGTGTCGCGCTGCCATTCGCGGGCGCAGGTGCACCGGGTGCAGTGGGGGCCCGGGGGAGTGTGGACTGGGCTGTGTGGTGGACCGGGCCGCACTGTGCGCGCCCGAAAGTTTTGGGCCGGGCCGCACTGTGCGCGCCCGAAAAATTTCGGGCGCCCGGAAAATCGGACAAAATGGGAATTTCCAATTGTTTTCTTCAGCCTATAAATAGGCAGCCCGAGCCCTCTTCTTTGGCTTTTTCCTCTCAGCCCAAGCTTGATCTCCCCGAGCTCCCTTCTTGGAAGTTTTTCACCTCTAAGTGCTTGATCTTCCTGCCAAGTTCTAGGATTTTTGAAGGCACGAATCCCGAGGTTCCCCATTTTACGGTGCGGCGCGACGTTGCTTTCTAGTGTTCTTCTTCGGCGCAGCAGCAGTGTTTTAGCTCCCCTGGGCTACCCCGAGCTTTTTCTGTGATTCTTGCGCCGACAGACTCCTAAGAGGTAGGGCTTCATCTTTCGTATTGATCGCGCTTTCCCGTTGCGAGTTTTTGGCACGGATCCCGAGGCAACACTGTGACCCTTTTTCTGTTTGGCTTTGTGGGACAGCATCGAGGTGTTTTGGCCATATCTTTGCGCCCAGCGTCAGCCGGAAACGAGCTTATACAACTTTTTCATCTACAGATCGCAAGGAACGCGCTCGTATTTTTATTGGATTTTTCTGAGATTTCATCAGAGGTGAGAATCACTGTTTCTCTGTGTACAGTGCTACAGTCTTTTGTGCTGAAATCTTTTGAGTGTACCACCTTGTCGAATTTTTATCTTGACTTACCGAACTCCGATTTGGGCGTGCAAGGTACCGTTGCGAAGCTATCGACGCGAGGATCGCTGTGGTATTTTTCTTGGAATTTTCTGGGCACTTTCTGCAGGTGATAATTTAACAGTTTCGGGACTGTTGTTGTATGGGATTATAAGAGTTATATTTGGGAGCCTTAGTGTAATTAGTGAGCTTTGTATTGTGCCAGGAGAGTTACGGGTGTGCTGAACTTATTGGAGCAAGGGATTAGAGTTATCTGGTGTTTTCAGCTGTTGGGCTTTGGACAGTCAGCTTTTCAGGTGGGTGCCTTATTCCCGGAACCGGTGGACGGTTCTCTATATTGTTATATGTTAGCATTGCATGCAGGTGTACGGTACAATAACTGAAATTGGTCGGTAAGTTTAACAGTGAGGATTCTATGGAAATTGCAAGTGAATTTCTCATAGTATGACAATGGTATAATCAAATATTCATGTTGGTGATTAGTGGAAGCCCACCTAAGGCAAGGTTACCATATCAGGATTAATTATCATGCCATATTAGCACATAACCTTTTATGAGGCTGGTTTATGCATTGGGATAGGATTATGTAGTTATGTGCAGGTTCTACTCCAAGGAGTGATTATGGATCGAAAATCATGGACAGGTATGGTCATGTTAATTCTGGCATGAGGTTTATTTTCTTTATCCTTCTTAAGGACAAATGCATGCTTGTATGGACATATGTGTATGGACATATAGTTAGGCCATCTTTTACTGCTGCACTACATTTTGGAACTTGACTTAGGAGAAACCATGTTATTCCTTTCTCCTTCTTGTTAGTCAGGCGGTCTGTGTTGCTCGGGTTCGAGCAGAGGTTTGGGGTAGTGTAGCTGGGACCTTCGGGTCAGAGACAGGGTGTGCTTGATGTTGGATCGTGGGTTATTGCGGCAACCGCGGACAGTAGGCGGTTGACCGGATCTTGATTATTTACCCAATGTGGGTCGTGGGTTATTGCGGCAACCGCGGACAGTAGGCGGTTGACCGGATCTTGATTATTTTACCCCATTTGGGGTCGGGGTTATTGCGGTGACCGCGGACTTTGGGCGGTTGACCGGATGTTGACTATTGCATCAGATTGGGTATCAGATTTGTTCTAGTGGATGGTGTTTCCCACTTTTTGAGTACTATTGCGTCAGATCGGGGTTTTGTTAGGGGACGGAGTTTCCCACTTTGATCATAGTCTTGATCCAGTCCTGCTATTATGAGACAGTGGTTACAGAGATACTGTGATACTGATGACAGAGTTACTTTACTCGTGTGGGTCGCTCCCCTCGAGTGCCACTCCGGAGTGTGCGACTGGACGGGAGAGGCCAGTCTGTTACTTACTTTGTGTGCGATCGGACGGTTCGATGCCGATCTATTACTTACCTTGGGATGCGACCGTACCAGCAGAGCAGGCAGTACCAGTGATTACTGGTCTATCGATTGGGTTATTCAGGCAGATACTTTTTGTTACACTCGTGCCTGGGGGACCGAGTGGAGTCTAGTAGCTGTGTTTAGACCAGTGCTAGTATTGTTGGGAACCGTTCGGGGTTTGACGGTGGCCCGTGGTCGTTGTGAGTTCTTTGACCATTGTGTGAGAGGTTGAGCATCTTGAGTCTTTCCGTTCTGAGAGAGAGAGGGCATGGATTTGACTATAGCCTGCATGAGCCACTACTCGATAGCGAGTTAGTCCGTTTGGACGCCCTACGTAATTCCTGCCCGTCAGCGGGAGGTGGTTGTAGGTGGGCGCAGGTTTGACTGGACCCGATGTGGCAGTCAGCTCGATTGGGTCGATTGAGCACCTCGTGTGCGAGTGTTGCATATCTTCATCAGAGTTCCCCATTTGAGCATTTGGATAGAGGCATGGTAGCTGTAGAGTGTTTCCAGCTTCTTCTTTCAGTTTTACTGCATCGGTTATCTTTTGCCTCTAGTAGTCTTGGTGGGCAGATCGTCGGGCCTAGTGGCGATACCCACTGAGAACTCCCTTATTGCGTAGTTCTCACGCCGTTGGGGGTTTTCCCCCTTTTGTCCTTTCTCCTCTTTGTTTTGCAGAGTCTTGGCGGGTGTTGCCGTTCTGTGGTTGCTGTGCGTGGTGAGGGAGTAGCGAGCTAGATCCAGACCCATCTTTGGAGAGTAGCGGTACCCCTTGGAGGAGATCTTCAGTATAGTCGGTAGAGTGGTATTTATTTCCTCTTTTGAGAGACTGATGTAGTGAGGATATGATGTATTGAGAGCTTGTACACTGATGTTTATTTGAGATATCTCCCTGTTGAGCTATGAGTTTTGTACTCGAGGTTATTGTATGATTATCTTTTGGGGAGAGGGACCTTGTTGTTTTATCTTCAGTTGTACAGTGGTTGATTTTATTTCTATAGCAGTTTTATCTTTTAGCTCTGATATCTGTTAGCTGTAGTTCTTTTTGCAGGTAGGACGCTTCGCCTATGCGGGTTTGGCATAGGTGGCGGATCTGTTGGCGAGCCCGGGTCGCAGTTCGACCCCGGGGCGTGACAGCATCATTTCTCTTGTTGCGCAAAATACAATGTCAATCGGACATAGATTTGTGCTACAATGATGCAATTGCCTTTGAAATGCTTCACAAAGAGGAAGTCATGCCAGCTCCACCTCGAGTATAGCCCTTCTCCAAAGGAGCTTGTAAAACCTTTCGTACCATGCCGCGGGTGCTTGTTTCGACCGTTAAAGAGCTTTTTCAAAGAAAAACATGGTTAGGTTGTTTATGGTTCTACAAACCTTTCGGTTGCATATGCCAATAAACTTCTCATTTAAAAACCCATTAGAAGACGGCTTCTTAAGGTCCATTTGAAATATTGATTTTAAAATGACAAGCAATAGCAAATATATACGAATGGAACCGAGTCTAGATAAGGGGCGAATGTTTCATCAAAGTCTCTACCTTCTACTTGAGAGTAGCCTTTTGAGCACTAACGTGCCTGGTTCTGATTGATAGTATACATCCTCATTTTCTTGTTCTTGAAATCCATTTGGTACCTATCACATTATGTTGCTTTGGAGGCTCGTTAATTCCCAGACTTTTTTTCGCCCAAATGATGGGCACTGTCCTGACAGCTTTTAATCCAGTAGTCATCCTAAAGAGCTCATCTATGATTTCTTTGGTTAGATTACAGATACGTAGCAAGCGAATCCACAAACCAAATGCCTCCGTTTCAATCCTTGTGGATCGTCCAATAATATTCGATTCCGGATGATCTTGGAGATTCTTAGGTTTGTTGAAAACGATTACTCGGAGGTATATGATAGGATTCCTTTTCCACAGATAAACTTGAAGAACATCGATGCACTCATTAATATTGGAAAGTATTATTTATGAGAAGATGCAAAAGGGGGCAGGGATGTGAATCATCATCTAAGAGATTCGAGGGTAGATTTTCCAGATTCAAAGTGAAAAGCGTTCATCTACTTGAACATTTATAGATTCTACGTCGTCTTAGATTCCAAAGGTAAATACTCGATATGCTCTATATTATTGATTCGGTTTGGGTGTATAGGGTGCAGCAGAATTCATGCTTACTTATCCGTTTGAAGTGCAAAAGTCAAGAATTTAGAGTTAACGAATCTCCACCTCATCACTTCAAAAAGAATGATCTTTTCATTCTTCAATCATAATACGAAGGCAAATCTCGTGCCCCAAAGAATCAAAAGTACAGATTATTCTCTTTTAAATGCTACACAAAATATCGATAGAATCATCAATCATCAAGGAAATCTACCATTTACCTCCCAAAGACGGTCGACGAGTTGGCAAAAGCAAGAAAAATAGTCTTACATAACTACACAACAGTTGATCGTAGAACGATTTAAAGGTACAAGGAAGGATTTCACCTTTGATACCCAAACCTTTGAGTGTTGGAGTATGTTGGCAATGGTAGAAATTTCCTTGATGAAGACGTGCTTGTATGATTGATCGTTGTTCTTTTGCATCGTCTTGTATTGAAGTACACCAATGTCTTTTCTTTTGAAAAGTCCTTCTTTGAATCCGGGGAGTGAACTTATTTCGAGTAGTTGAAGATGTGGTGATTTGAATATGAGCTCCAAATCTGCAATTTCTTTCAAATGTGCCCTGCCAAAGTTACAACGAAAACATATCTTAGTACTTGACGATCCCAGGAGGATGAAGTAGGCTTGTTGTCGTGCTTGTTGTTGTAGTTCGGTGTGTAGGAGGAGGAGATACCGACTGGGGCCGAAAACTGTCCCACTCGAACTTGGACGTTTCCAGTTTGAGTGTAACCGAGGCCGAACCGATTCGTTTGACCAAGGACCAAGAAGCCTATCCAACTTACTCCTTCCTGAAGAGAATCGCTTGCAAGTCATCCTTTGAGTTGGAGAATGGTCTTTGTCATTTACCGGTTATCCTGTCGAGCCTCGTTGTAGAGCTTTGAGAAGGATACGCTTTATCCACAGCTTGTATGTTCTTCTCAAAAAGCTCATGGACTCTTGAAGGAAACATATACTTTTATCATTTCCCTTCCAATTCAAGAGCGTTTAGAGAGAAGTTGCCACTTTTTGCTCTTCTTCAAGACATGCATCTCCTCTCAAACTCTGTTTTGCTTAGCACTTTCTTATGAATCCCTCAAAAGTCTGTGGTAGGCTAGAGCAAAATCTTCACCTTCCGAATCATCCGATTCGT
>CM055060.1:31386723-31419802 GCA_029204045.2 Tillandsia leiboldiana
CTTAGGGATAGGTCAATTGGGACTTAGGAAACCCTAGGCTTTTGGCAGACCCTAGGAAAGGCAGGGCGTGAGTGACGTGACATTATGCGGAAGTCGGCAATTTGGTCATATATTATTTGACTCTTCCAGGGAGTGAAGAGGGATTGGCATGTCCTGTTTCTGGCGAACTATTATGTTGGCTGCAGACAACATAAGGTTACAGAAATAGGAGGATGCCTTTGACTTTCGCTAGATTGGGTCGTGTGTGGTTTCGGTACTGATTTGTGGTTTCTTGTGTGACAGGATGCCTCCCAGGCGGCGGATTCCTACCGGGTACCCCTACACCCCCGGAGGGGCCGGAGCAGTCCGGACCTTCAGAGATTGCTGAGTTGAGGGCCATGGTGGCCCAGCTGGCGGAGGGTCACCGCCGGCAGGAGCAGAGGTTTGAGCAGCTGCTTGCTCAGGTTGGGGCCCCTCCCCCTACTACTACTGAGGCCCCCGCACCACCTGTTGTACCACCGGCTATACCGCTTGTGCCTACGGCACCATCTTCGAGCAGCGGGGCCCCGGGAGCGTTCCGACCTTTGGCTCCCGAGGAGGAGCAGGAGTTTACTGATAAACTCACCCATTTCTGCAAGCGGGGACCGCCTAGATTCTCGGGGCGGAGCACTCACCCTTGGGAGGTTGGGACGTGGCTTTCAGCAATGGAGAAGTTGTTCCGAGACTTCTTCATCGATCAGAAGTACCGGGTACACATGGCTGTGCATTGTCTGGATGGAGATGCGGACACGTGGTGGCGTCGGGTGGAGCCCCTGGAGTTTCAGATCACCCGGCAGCTACCTTGGGCAGAGTTCAAGAGGATGGTCCTGGACACTTACTTTTCCACCAGCGTGAAGAAAAAGGTAGAGGATGACCTGAAGAATCTCCAGCAGGGCGACCGGTCGGCATGGGACTACTTTCAGGAGTTTTCGCGACTGCTCAGCTGCGTTCCCTACGTCGCGAGGGATGGACCACATCAGGTGGAGCTCTTCGAGTCGGGCCTGCGCCGGAGCTCTATACCTTGGTGCATGCACAGAGATTACAGACCCTGGAGGAGGCGGCCGAGCATGCACAGTGGATCGAGAGAGGAGACCACGTTGTCGCCAGACGTGGGGGCCTGGCCGCTCAGGGATCGGACAGGAAGCGGCCAGCGCAGGATGATGGGGGACAGGCCAGCTCCTGGAGGCCGCCCCGACCCCCGCCGCCTCAGTTCTCAGGCCGCGGGCGTTCGGAGCGGCGAGGGCATGGTGGATCTCCGAGGCCCCACAGCACCAGCAGCAGCACTCACGACAGCAGCAGCATTCCCAGCAGCAGAGGTCGCAGTCCCGGCACCAGGGATCTCAGCGGCAGAGGCAGCAGCAGCAAGGGAGGCAGCCCCAGACCCCAGCCAGGTGCATTTTCTGCCAGGGACAGCACTCTCCTGATACTTGTGACCAGAGGTTTGGCCGCTGTTACCGGTGCGGACAGTCGGGCCACGTTCGAGCTACTTGCCCTTATGCGCCAGCACCGGCTCCTTCCTCAGCATCAGCCCCACCGCGCCCCAGCAGCGGTCCTATGCTCCAGCAAGCAGGGCCCCTTCTTCCCACCCGGCAGATCACCGACCACCGGCACAGAGCGGGCGGGTTTATGCCGCCCAGGTTGCGGACTCCCTGGCAGCCGACCACGTGGTGGCAGGTATCGTTTTACTTTCTGGCAGTAGAGCTCGCACCTTATTTGATACCGGGGCATCACATTCTTTCATCAGTAGAGCATTTGCATCATCTCATGGACTAGAGTTAGGTCGGTTGCCACGTGCGTTAGAGGTACGGGTTCCCGAGCATACTTTACTTGTAGAGGAGTGTTGTGGTCTTGCCCTGTACAGATCGAGTCGTGGATCTTGCCAGCGGACCTGATGGTCCTGAGTCAGCTGCGAGACTTTGATATGGTACTTGGGATGGACTGGCTGACTCGCTATTATGCGACTATTGATTGTGCCGCGAGGACGGTGACTTTTAGCGAGCCAGGCCAGGAGGTGATTGTGTACAGAGGATGCCAGAGTACCTTCTTCGCCGCGATAGTTTCGACTTCTCGTGCGAGGCAGATGATGCGCAGCGGATGCGTGGCCTTTTTGGCCAGTGTGGTTGAGGGGCCTGCGGCGGCACCGGGACTCGCGGATATCCCTATAGTCCACGAGTTCCCGGATGTTTTCCCACCAGAGCTGATTAGTATGCCGCCGGATAGGGAGATCGAGTTTTTGATTGACGTAAGTCCCAGGAACTGCGCCAATCTCTAAGGCCCCTTACCGAATGGCACCGGCGGAGCTGCGGGAGTTGAAGGCGCAACTCCAGGATTTATTGGATAAGGGTTTTGTGAGGCCGAGTGTATCACCTTGGGGAGCACCGGTGCTGTTCGTGAAGAAGAAGGATGGTTCACTTCGTCTTTGTGTGGATTACCGAGAGCTGAATAAAGTGACCATCAAGAACAAGTACCCTTTGCCGCGCATCGACGACTTATTTGATCAGCTGCAAGGGTCTTGTGTCTTCTCTAAGATTGATTTACAGTCTGGTTACCACCAACTGAAGGTGAAGACCGAGGATGTTCCTAAGACAGCATTCAGGACTCGGTACGGGCATTACGAGTTCACCGTCATGCCTTTTGGATTGACTAATGCCCCTGCCGCATTTATGGATTTGATGAACAGGGTCTTTCGACCTTATCTGGACCGGTTTGTAGTAGTGTTCATCGATGACATCCTGATTTACTCTCGGAGCGATGTGGAGCACGAGGAGCATCTGAGGATAGTGCTGCAACTTCTGAGGGAGAAGAAGTTGTATGCCAAGTTGTCTAAGTGCGAGTTTTGGCTTCGAGAGGTTGCCTTTTTGGGCCATGTGATTTCAGCCGCGGGAGTGGCGGTAGACCCGGCGAAGATTGAGGCGATCCGGATTGTCCCCGACCGACGACGGTAGCAGAGGTTCGCAGTTTTATGGGCTTGGCAGGTTATTACCGTCGGTTTGTGGAGGGTTTCGCGAAACTTTCCGCACCCCTCACTCGTTTGACGCGCAAAGGAATCAAGTTCATCTGGAGTGAGGATTGCCAGAGAAGCTTCGAGGAACTGAAGACCAGATTGATGTCAGCTCCTATCCTTTCCCTCCCTGTTATGGGGAAAGGATACGTGATCTACAGTGACGCATCGCATAGTGGACTCGGGTGCGTGCTGATGCAGGAGGGTAAGGTAATCGCTTATGCTTCGCGACAACTCAAGGATTATGAGAAAAATTACCCTACCCATGACTTGGAGCTAGCGGCTGTGATCTTCGCACTGAAGTTGTGGCGCCACTATCTGTATGGGGAACACTGCGAGATTTACACCGACCACAAGAGCCTGAAGTATCTGTTCACGCAGAAGGAGCTCAATCTGAGGCAGCGCAGATGGTTGGAGCTGTTAAAGGATTACGATGTGGACATACTTTACCATCCCGGCAAGGCAAACGTGGTCGCTGATGCCCTGAGCAGGAGAGCAGTGCAGAGCTTATCTATGATGATCACCGATCAGGCGCCATTATTGGAGCAGATGAGGCGGTTAGAGCTTGAGGTGGTGTCCCCAGGGGTTTCTGCTAGACTATTGTCCTTGGTCGTGCAGCCCACTCTGTTGGACAGGATTCGGGAGAAACAGAGTGAGGACCCCCATCTGATGAGGATTCGAGAGCAGATTCCGGCTGGAGAGGCAGGGGATTTCTCAGTTGATGCTTCGGGAGTACTACGGTACAGGGACCGAGCTTGCGTGCCTATGGACTCGGAGACTCGAGAGCAGATCTTGCGAGAGGCTCATTATACACCTTATACCATCCATCCTGGTGGGACTAAGATGTATAAGGACCTCAAGGCACAGTTCTGGTGGAGTGGCATGAAAAGAGATATTGGCAGATTTGTGGCGCACTGCTTAACTTGTCAGCAAGTAAGGCTGAGCATCGTGTACCTGCTGGCAAGTTGCAGAGCCTCCCGATCCCTGAATGGAAGTGGGATCATATCACTATGGATTTTGTCACGGGATTGCCGAGAGCTCAGACTGGAGCGGATGCGATCTGGGTGGTCGTGGACAGACTCACCAAATCCGCTCACTTTATACCAGTTCAGATGACTTGGCCATTGGATCGACTGGCACAGGTGTACTTGGCCGAGGTGGTCAGATTGCACGGGATACCCATTTCCATCGTGTCGGATAGGGACTCGAGGTTTGTCTCGCACTTTTGGAGGAGTTTACAGACGGCCCTAGGGACACGGCTTCACTTCAGCACAGCTTTTCACCCACAGACGGACGGACAGTCAGAGCGCACCATTCAGACTCTCGAGGATATGCTACGAGCATGCGTTCTGGACTTTGGGGCGGGTGGCACCGACATCTGGGATTGGTCGAGTTTGCGTACAACAACAGCTATCAAGCGAGCATCCAGATGGCTCCGTTTGAAGCGTTGTATGGGCGCAAGTGTCGGTCACCCCTATATTGGAGTGATGTGGGCGAGAAGAAGACCTTGGGTCCTGATCTACTATTGGAGGCAGAGGAGAAGGTCAGACTGATTCGACGACATCTGGAGACAGCTCAGAGCCGGCAGAAGAGTTATGCTGACACCCGACGACGAGACTTGGAGTTTCAGGTGGGCGATCATGTCTTTTTGAAAGTCTCGCCGTCGAAAGGGATTCGGAGATTTGGGATTCGTGGAAAACTGAGCCCTCGTTATATCGGACCTTTTGAGGTATTGGAGCGCATCGGGCCAGTTGCCTACCGGCTTGCACTTCCTCCCAGATTGGCTAGTGTTCACGACGTGTTTCATGTATCCACCCTGAGGAGATATGTTCATGACCCGTCGCACATCATTGATTTCGTCCCACTGGAGGTTGCGGAGGACTTGAGCTATGTCGAGCGGCCACTGCGGATTTTGGACCGCGAGGTTAGAGAGCTGCGCAGCCGGGCCATCCCTTATGTGAAGGTTCTGTGGAGCAACCAGGGCGAGCGCGAAGCTACGTGGGAGCTGGAGTCAGCGATGTTGGATGCCCACCCCCAATTGTTTGAGGCCCCGACTTGAGGTATGATTTTAGTTTCGAGGACGAAACTTTCTTTTAGTGGGGGAGGATGTGATGATCCAGGTTTCCATGCACTGTTTTCCCGTGAATCCAAGTGTGAAACACCTAATGATGGTGTTTGATCCACAGTGTGTCAAAGGGACAGCACAGGTGGGTCCGTGGCAGTGTTTATTGTTAGTTTGGCCTTCGGCGGGGTTTGCCGAATTTTAGAAAAATTTCTAGGCCAAACGGATGGCGTATTTGGATTCAGCGCGGAAAAACGCTTGAAAACGGCTATTTATTTGCCGGATTTGGAGTCCGGATGCCCAAAAACGGACTCCCGGAAGTTTCTAATGTCTCCTGGTGCATGGGGGAAGGCCGTGGACCGCCGGATGCCACGTGGCGGGCCTTCATTGGCCGGCCCGCGGCGCCCGGTGCATGGAACGGCTCGGCGGGGTGCACGGACCCGGGCGCACCGACACGTGGCGCATGGCTACTGGCGGGTTCTTGGGACTCGGCGCAGGGGACAACGCCTGCGGCCGGTCAGGCGGCGCCTGCCCCCGCGCCTGACCGCACAGTGCGTGGGACGCGCGTCGCCTCGCCATTGGCGAGCGACTGCGGGGCTGACCGCGCGGTCGGGACGCGCGTCGGCCGCTGGCGCGCCCCGCACGGCTGTTCGCTGTGCGGGATGCGCGCCGATCCCCTGTGGGGACGCGCGTCGCGTGCTGATTGGTTCCGCCCGGTCGGACGGGACGCGTCCGACCCGCCCTGGCGGATCCGGGCCCAAACGTGGCCCGAATCCAATAACTTGGGTTTGTTTTTCTCCTTCTTAATTCTCTTAGGGCATTGGAAGCCCGATTTCTCTCTTTCTGGTTGGAACCACTCCGAACCCCCTCTTAGACATTTCTTCCTCTCCCAATCCTTCATCCACTGTAGTAATCTCAAGAATTTTGAAGGCTCGGATCCCAAGGTTTGCATTTATCCGGCGCGGCGCGACGATCGTTCTACGGCTACCAGATTCGTCGCATTTCGGTGTTCTTGCTCCCCCGGCTCACCCCGACATCCTGTTTTTACGATTTTTGCGCCGTCGGATTCTTGACAGGTAGGGCTTCACTTCCTCTTTTATGAGTTTCTCTTGATTCAGAGGTTTTGATGGTGATTCTGTGGCTTCTTTCTGACCCTTTTTCCGTCGCGGAGTTTTGGGACAGCACCACCTCGTTTTGGCGATAACTTCGCGCTCGAGCATCGAAACAGGGCGACTCAAAAGGGGATTTGCATCTACGCGTCACGAGGAATCTCCTGGAATTTTCGTGGATTTTTGTGGAATTTCCCTGAAGGTGAGGAATCCCTTTTTACAGAATTTTATATCGCTGTTTTGGGATGAATGTATTGTTTGAGGTGGTCCTCTTGTCGATTTTCGTTCTCAGCACAGAAAAATCGTGGGAAAACGTGCAGGTACTTGTTTCGACCGGATCGTCGCGTAGATCGCAGTGTATATTTTTCTGGGAATTTTGTGGGCACGTGTCACAGGTAAAAATGGCTGAACAGTAAATCTGAATTTGGGAGACAGATTTTGGGTTAAACTTGAATTGTAATTTGTGTGTGTTCTTTGGGATCTTTGGCACAGTGTTGCGGGGTTTTTCCGGAGCGAGCGCGGACTTAGCCTTTGAGGACCGGATTTAGCGCTCGAGGTGGGTACCGTTGTTTACCTCCTACTTATGATGTCCCCACTAGGCCTATTGGAGTGCTTCACTGTTATGTTGCTAAATGAACCGGAATAAGTTAAAATGGCATCTTGGTTGAGAATTGGACTTATTGCTTGGGCTACATCTTAAAATGGACTAAGTATTAATGAATGGATGATTCTTATATTAATATGTCGTTTAAACCTCACGGGGGGGGGAGTTTTGCTATAAAGGACTATCTTACTCGTACACTTTGGGACCTCTTATGCTTATGTGATAAATGGATATGAGATAACTTAGCAAATGAAAGTTTAACTAGTGGCATACCTCTCTATTGGGAAGGATAATAATATTTAAACCCTGTTTTTATATAAAGGACTTTGCATGCTTAAATGGACATCTAGTTAGGCCACCTTTTTCTGCTACACTATCATGCTGGAATTGACTTAGGAGAAACCATGCTTTTCTCTTCTTTTATTTATATTCGGGGGATAGTGCGCTCGGGTTCGAGCAGGGACCGGGATAGTGTAGTCAGACAGTTGTGGGCTTTGGGACAGGCAGGCTGTGAGGGCCGGGCATTGCGGCAACCGCGGATCTTTGGCGGTTGACCGGACAGTAGTTATTGCATCAGATTGGGATAGAGGATTTGGATTTCTTTTAGTGGATGGGTTTTCCACCGTGATCAGAGTCATGATCCAGTCCTGCTGATTTGGTACTTGTTACCCAGGCATTATACTCGTGTGGGTCGCTCCCCTCGAGTGCCACTCCGGAGTGTGCGTTTTTACAGGCTTCGAGTCTTCGAGACTCCCTTTTCCTATCGGTGTTATGCGTAGGCTGGCATACCCGATTTGGCAGGCAGAGCAGGCAGTACCAGTGCTTACTGGTGTATCGATTGGGTCTAGACAGGCAGGCGTTGACATTCTGATGCATACATATAGCTAATCTAACAGTTAGCTCATTAGAGGCATGTAGTGGTAGCTCTATTCATCATCAGCAGTTTTAATTACAGCTTACCACCTTTGTTCACCTTTTCTGCCTCTTATAGTCCTAGTGGGCACATTTGTGTTGAGGTCTACCCACTAGGAGGAGGCTACTGTTTTATAGTAGTTCTCACTCCCCACTGCTTTTCTTCTTCTATTCCCCTTTGTTTTGCAGAGTCGTCTGCGGCTGTTGCAGGACCCTCCACTGCGGACCGAGGTAAGAGAATCGCGGACTAGATAGCGGTCCACCCAGGCACCAGTTCTATTATTAGATGTACCCCGATACTCTCAGATACTCTACTATTCATTTCTTTTTGGGTCTGGCTTCGGCCAGCTGGTTGTATTTGATTAGTGAGATGGGAGAGACATATGTATTATTGAGAGTTACCTTCTGCACTTCACTTTTCTGCTTCATCTGAGATGTATTAGTTACTGTTTAGCTCTGTTTATGCTCTTTTTTTATATCATCTCTACTTGAGCAGGTTACCAGCGCTTCGTATACACGGGAAATTCTGTGTATACGGCGGATCTGTAGACGGGCCCGGGTTCTGGTTTACACCCGGGGCGTGACAGCCGGGTCCGCGGTTCTGGCTGCCGATGCGTGCGCCGGGTGCACGCCTGGAGCGTGCACCGCGCACGGTGTGCAGCCCGGCGCACGGTTTCGTGCGCCGGGTTTGCACCTCCGGGGCTGCGGGGCGTGCACCGGGTGCACGCAGGGGCCTGTGGACCGCGGCTGAAGCATCCGTACTGCGATGAACAGGGATGCCCTTTTTCGCGATTTCTTCTCCGTTTTCGCTCCCGTGCGACTCCGGCGACGACCCCGCGAACATGGTAACGGCGGCGGCGGCCTCCCGTCTAACAACGGCGGCGGCGGCCTCCCGTTCGACACCACGCCTTGCACGCAACACGACAAGAAGGAAAACCCTAAATCGAAAAAGATAACCGGGAAGGCCCGAACCGTTTACCTTGTTTTCGCCGGTGGGGGAGGAAGGAAGAGGATCGTCCCGCTCTCGTTCGCCGGGTTCCGCAGGGCGTGCGATCGTCCTTCCTTCTCCTCGTCTCCATCTCGGTTCCTCACGCCCTCGGTTGAAAAGAGAGGAAATATGGATTGGGGTTTTATTTTCCCCTTCCCTTTCTTAAGGGGGCCGCCTTAAACCCTAGCCGTCAAGAGAGAAAACCTAAATTAACCGAAATAAAATAATAAAAAAAAACGACTGCTAAGATTGTCCCGAAAAGCGTGTCAATCGCTCGCACGGATCACGGAGCACACAGAAAGGGGCCCAAACTTCAAAAATTTATTCTGGGAGATCCGGGAGTCGGAATTCGAATCCGATCGCGTCTCCGTTCACCGTTTTGCGAGCTCTAGCACCAAAAATTATCCGCAAGTCCCGACGACCAGCCCAGAATTTCTCGAATTTCAACCCCTCCTTAATCAACTGAAAACATTCAGTTAGGACCCAAGATGGAAAACCGGAAGGTCGAAGTATCCCCACATAAATAAAATAACCCAGTGCCATAAACAGATCAGAATTCCGATCACAGCAGGTTCCCCGTCCGATCGCCTCGAAGAACGTGCCGGCCACTTAACACGGATTCCGATGCGCCACTCAAAGGCAAACGCTTTGACCCCCATTTCGGGAGATCCGTAAATCGGAATCCGAATCCGTTCGCTTTGCCGCCCTCCGTTCTTCGAGCTCAATCGCAGAAAAAATACTGGCGGCCCCGGTCAGTCCATTGCAGAAGACGGTGGAAAGTTTACCTATCAGTCCCGTCAAAATAAAAGGGAGGTACACAAGGGCAAGGGAACGCCAGGACTCTACATCACTCACCACAAAAAAAAAGTTTCGTCCTCGAAACTTAATCCTGGTCCGCAACGCATAAAACTGAGTAGCACTCCTCCATCTTTGACTCCCGTTCCTAAGTCGCTTCGCGTTCTTCTTGGTTGTTCCACAGCACCTTCCCATAGGGGATCGCCCGGTTGCGCAATCCTTTTTGTCCTCTCGTGTTAAGGTCTGCACCGGTGTTCCGTCGAAGCTCGGGTCCTCTCTAGGCTCAAAGGCAGTGACCATCCGTCACCCAAAATCAAGTAAGCAGGTTCAGAGCACCTCTTCGAGAATCCGTCTTATTCGCTCGGGCTGTCCGCCGGTCTGGGGGTGAAACGCCGTGCTGAAGTGTGGTTTAGTCTCTAGAGCTCGTTGCAGACTTGCCAAAGGTTCGACACCAGCCGAGTGTCTCTAGTCCACCAAAATTTCTGCTTGAGGTCCTCGTACATCTTCATGTCACCTGGATGCGCTGCAGAGGGAGCGCCGTGCGCCTCTGACGGTAACTCCTTCTTCAATACTAGCAGTTCGGGCACGCAAGTCCGCCCTCGAAAGCGTATTGCGTTGTTCGCACTCGCCGAAAAGTCGCTTGCGTGGTCCGGGGGTCTTGTTTCGAATAAGCTGTATCCGTACGCCTGTTATTCTGACCCTCCAAGATTTCTCTAACAGGGTTGGCTTGATCATTAAGGACAATAGGTCGCGCGACGGTACCGGTCCTGCTGAGTACTCGCGCTCATCGATTTCCTCCCCGATTTGACCCTTCTTGCTCAAAACATCCGCTCATATTCTCTGTGATTCCCGTCGCTGACACGATGTGCCCCGAGAGTCCATTTCGCGAAGTCAGAACTCGCATCTCTTAACCTTAGCGACCAGCTCCTGGTCCCTGAAATTCTTGCAGTTGATTAAAGAGGTCGTCAGTCCTGGGTCGTTCTTCACTGTAACCTTGCTTATCTTCCTGTAGTCGATGCGTAGACGTAGACTTCTGTTCTTCTTTCGCACGAAAGCACGGGTGCGCCCCAAGGCGTCACCCCCGGTCTAAAAAAAAAAACCCTTTATCCGGAAGCTCCTAGTCGTGCCTGGTAGAACCGTAGGGTGCCGTCGCCTTCCACTATAAAATCGCCCTCTTGGTCCAGGGAGATCTTGTCTCATACGCGCTGCAGGTGTGAGTCAGTCTGTTGTCCTTCCCGGAGTGGTATTGAATCGTCAAGTCGTAATCCTTCAGTAACTCTAGCTACCACCTCCGCCGCAGGTTTAATTCCTTTTGGGTAAAAATGTACTTAAGACTTTGGTGATCCGAGAAGACGTTACAGTGGACTCCAAAGAGGTAGCGCCTCCACAATTTTAAAACGAAGTCCATTATGGCCAGTTCTAAGTCGCGTATCGGGTAGTTCTTTTCGTAATTCTTCAATCGCCTGGAAGCATGGGCTATTACTTTTCCCCTTTTCTAGTCAACCGGTTTAAAGGGGCAGCAATCTTCGTGAAACCTTCGAAGAAGCGTCTGTAACATCCGGCCAGGCCTAGGGACTACGGACCTCTGTCACCGTCGTCGGCGGCTGCCAGTCGACCACTGATTCCACTTTCTTGGGGTCCACGGCGATTCCCTTCGCCGAGGTCACATGCCCTAGGAAACCCACTTCGCGTAGCCAGAATTCACACTTCTTGAGTTTAGCGAACAACTTCTGCTCTCTAAGAGTCTGGAGAATCATTCGCAAACGGTCCTCGTGCTCCTCGTCGGTGGGTGAATAGATCAGGATGTCGTTGAGGGTCGGGTAACTAAGTCCACCGATGCTAAGTAGGCCACACACCCACCCTCTACCAACCTTCTGGCCCGTGTCGCTGAGATGACCGCCGGGAAGGAGATGCTCTTGCCCGCCATATACTCATGCTCAGGAAAGCCCGGTTCTTATAGTCGCACCTGTCGTTTCTCACAGTCAAACTTGGGCGTACTGTCACTGGGGGCCCGTAACTGGCGCTGGGTTGCATGGTGCATGGAAGAAACAACTTACCAGCCGAGGCCTGTTTCGGCTTGGTCCGAAGAGGACAGCTATGAAGGACCTCGGAGGTAAGGGAGGAAAAAGGAAAGAAGCCGTGGGTAAAGCCGAACAGTCTTCCGTGGGTGTTCGCCCCCCCCCCCCCCCCCCAAACGCGTGTGGGAGTCGAAACGGTCAAGGAAACCGAAAGGTAAAACAAAAGGCACAAGGTTCGCAAAGGTCAGACAGGGGCGGGTTGCTCCGACCCGAGGGGGTACTCCTATCTAGGAAGAGGAAAGGAAAAAGTAAAACAAATAAAAAAGGTACTTGTCATTCCCCAATTTGGGACGTCGCGTCGTCCGCCAGGGCGGCCGGGGAGGTCCGCCCGCAACCCTTGGGCCAGCGACGTATGGCGTGGCGGGGTGGGGATCCCGTGTTGTTGGGGTTCATCGCGCGTGGGCCCTCCGGTCGGTCCCTATGCCGGTCGGGGGCCGCGGCATTCTCTCGTCTCTCCGATTGCGGTGCCGGGGGTCTAGTGGTAGCCGGCTTCAGAGGGCACTCGTAACGCGTGTGGCCCGGCCTGCCACATCGGAAACAGTGTCCGTCCCGCCATGGGCATCTCGTCACGGGGTGCGCGTCGCCACATATGACGCACGGCTTCGGTGGCCTAAGTCCTTCCTTCGTCGTCTGCACAAGGTTCTGCCCGGTTCTCGGGCGTTTGTTCGCCCGGCCCTTCCGATAGGGGTCCTCTGCCGGACGGGGGTAAGGGTATTCCTGCCGGGCGCACTCTAGCTCGGGATGCTCGGCCAGGTTAACCGCCTCCTGGAAGGTGGGAGGGCCCATCTGTGGCATCCCGCGAGGGGCGACGTCTCTGGTGCCGCATCGGAAGTGATCGACGCCCTCGAGTTCCCGTATCAGTATGCTCAGGTGCTCCGCGAGGGTCAGTAGTTGCCCAGCCACGTCGCGCAGCTGGTTGCGGAGCAGGCGATTTGCTTCGTCGGCGATGTCCATTTCCGTCGTCAGTTGCTCGCTGAGTCTGACCTCTATCTGTACACACACAACAAGAGTCAACTTTAGACTTTACTTACAAAACAACGAACCCCTTAGCGAGAGAAAGGACTCGGACTCTTCCCCCCCTTCGATCACTCGCGTTCTACCTTCCTATGCCCTACCCATTTCATTCACCTGTAGGCAAGTGAGGTATCCCCACGGATGTTGGCACTAACTGTTGTGATTGAAAGAACCTCTCTGATACCATTTAATCTGTCACGCCCCGGGGGTTTGTTTTAGCGGAAACGATTCACAAAAGTCAAGCATTTGACGTATAAATTTTTTTGATAAAGGAGAACCCCTCTTCCCCGGCGCGTGCCCAGACCCGCCACACATACAGGATCACTCTGTAAACGGACAGAGCCTCCCCTGTATATGCCCGGCGTGAAGTTCAGTACATATTCCAAACATACACATCCATTCAATCACAACAATTGTTCATATACCACCAGCATTCTAACTTACTTAAAAACGTATGGCCGATCAATTTGGAAAGGATAAATCCACAGTTTTAAAAGAGCGCCTACCCGGCGCTTTCGTTTTGAAAGCGAGTTTCGAAATCAGCATAAAACCACAAGGTTTTGAAAACGGTGCCTACCCGACACCCAAGTTTTGAAATCCATTTCGCAATCCATAAATCCACAGAGTTTTGAAACCAGTGCCCACACGACACTTAGATTTTAAAAACGGTTTTCGCAATCTTTTCTTTGGCTTTTGCCCTTTTTCATTTCAAATGGCCAACAGAAATAAAAGGAAGAGTAACGCATAAGAGGATAATTAAATGCAACTCGTACCGACATCCACTGTGACGCCCCACTTCCCAGGGGGTCACCCATCCTAGAACTACTCTAGCTCTAGCACGCTTAACTCTCATGTTCCTCTTGGATCTTGCTACCATCCAAAATGCTATAGCCGGGTTAGAGATTTTAGTCCTATTATATCATTTATATAGAGGACTAATCCAAATTCCGGGGGTGTCACATTCTTCCCCCCTTTAAGCCCTGACGTCCACGTCAGGCTCAAGCACACTCACAAGCACCAGGCGATGTGAGACTCGTCTCGCTAGCCTTAGCCGACCTTGTGAGGAGCTGCACTCCACTCACAACGGTCATTAGCCGGGGAGCCTCGCTCTACCCGCTATATAACCCTGGCTCAGCCGAGACTCATCTCACATTTCCGGCTGGTGAATGGCTCTGATACCAACTGTGACGCCCCACTTCCCAGGGGGTCACCCATCCTAGAACTACTCTAGCTCTAGCACGCTTAACTCTCATGTTCCTCTTGGATCTTGCTACCATCCAAAATGCTATAGCCGGGTTAGAGATTTTAGTCCTATTATATCATTTATATAGAGGACTAATCCAAATTCCGGGGGTGTCACATCCACGCCGACCCCACGAGGGTATCGAGAACCTCTCACATAACTACAATGTAAATGAAATGCAAGAATGAAAGAAGAAATACAGTCCAGGGTCCCCAGCGACCCAGCTGCTCCTGCCCCGTCCTCACCACCGCCTACATCTCCCCCCGTCTGAACCCTGTCACGAAGTGGAAAGTCAGTGACGCAAAAATAGTACAGCAGGAGAATATAATAAAACAAACCGTGAAGACAACCGGAGCAACCACCCTCTCAAGGAGGAAAGGCAACCTGTACACCTGTATCCTGTAATACCCGGACACGTCGGACAACTAAACCGACGGCCCATACCGTACCTGCAGAAACCCGACCACGTCGGACAACTAAACCGACGGGTCGCACCGCTCGCACCTCGGCGCCTCAAACCCCATAACTAATAAGGGGCCCCACTACGTCACCTCGTGGGTATACACGGGTCATAGACCACTTTTCCGGAAAAGCGCACCCTTTGCGGTGGCCAAACCGCGGGTGCGCGTGTTGCAGCCTCGAGCCAAGTAACCATAAACACCATCATGTCAGCATCATAATATATGTAACAAGAGTAAAACGGCAACATGTATACTCAAAAGTAAAACCGTAGCATATGCGATCGAAAGTAACCCGCTATCATGTATAATCAAAGTAAAGGCAATAATACGTGCACTCGAAGGTAGCCCGCCAACATATAATTATCAAAAGGAGAACGACCGTCGGAGACCGACGCTAAACACTATGACGAAACCCACCACATAATAAACCTGATCATAACGACATTACGCATAAAGGGATTCTAAGGGTGTACCCACCTGAAACATGAAGAAAGTGTGTGGAAACTTCAGTTAAAATGCTCCTACCTTGAGCCCGAAAAGAACTACAGTAAGAAGTATCGTTAATAACATCGTCGGGGTCAAAAACACTCAAAAACGGGGCGAAACGGGCCAAAAACGGAGCTTCTGGGCTCTTTGGCTGAAGGCTGGTGCACGGTCCAGGCGTGGACCGGGTTTACGGCGTCGGCGGTTGCGCGGCACGCGCCGGGTGCACGCAGGAAGCGTGCACCGCGCATCCTGGGCCGGGCCGGTGCACGACACGAGCGTGCACCGGGCTCACGGCCGCAGGGGCTTGCGGTGCGCATCGGGTGCACGAAGTAGCATGCACCGCGCCCAAGCGGGCCGGGCCGGCGCACGCAAGCGTGCGCCGGGTCCGCGGTTCTGGCTGCCGATGCGTGCGCCGGGTGCACGCCTGGAGCGTGCACCGCGCACGGTGTGCAGCCCGGCGCACGGTTTCGTGCGCCGGGTTTGCACCTCCGGGGCTGCGGGGCGTGCACCGGGTGCACACAGGGGCCTGTGGACCGCGGCTGAAGCATCCGTACTGCGATGAACAGTGATGCCCTTTTTCGCGATTTTTCCTCCGTTTTCGCTCCCGTGCGACTCCGGCGACGACCCCGCGAACATGGTAACGGCGGCGGCGGCCTCCCGTCTAACAACGGCGGCGGCGGCCTCCCGTTCGACACCACGCCTTGCACGCAACACGACAAGAAGGAAAACCCTAAATCGAAAAAGATAACCGGGAAGGCCCGAACCGTTTACCTTGTTTTCGCCGGTGAGGGAGGAAGGAAGAGGATCGTCCCGCTCTCGTTCGCCGGGTTCCGCAGGGCGTGCGATCGTCCTTCCTTCTCCTCATCTCCGTCTCGGTTCCTCACGCCCTCGGTTGAAAAGAGAGGAAATATGGATTGGGGTTTTATTTTCCCCTTCCCTTTCTTAAGGGGGCCGCCTTAAACCCTAGCCGTCAAGAGAGAAACCCTAAATTAACCGAAATAAAATAATAAAAAAAAACGACGGCTAAGATTGTCCCGAAAAGCGTGTCAATCACTCGCACGGATCACGGAGCACACAGAAAGGGGCCCAAACTTCAAAAATTTATTCTGGGAGATCCGGGAGTCGGAATTCGAATCCGATCGCGTCTCCGTTCACCGTTTTGCGAGCTCTAGCACTAAAAATTATCCGCAAGTCCCGACGACCAGCCCAGAATTTCTCGAATTTCAACCCCTCCTTAATCAACTGAAAACATTCGGTTAGGACCCAAGATGGAAAACCGGAAGGTCGAAGTATCCCCACATAAATAAAATAACCCAGTGCCATAAACAGATGAGAATTCCGATCACAGCAGGTTCCCCGTCCGATCGCCTCGAAGAACGTGCCGGCCACTTAACACGGATTCCGATGCGCCACTCAAAGGCAAACGCTTTGACCCCCATTTCGGGAGATCCGTAAATCGGAATCCGAATCAGTTCGCTTTGCCGCCCTCCATTCTTCGAGCTCAATCGCAGAAAAAATACTGCCGGCCTCGGTCAGTCCATTGCAGAAGACGGTGGAAAGTTTACCTATCAGTCCCGTCAAAATAAAAGGGAGGTACACAAGGGCAAGGGAACGCCAGGACTCTACAACACCCCCCAATCTGATCCGTGATGCGTCGCAGTATACCTCAAAGTCCTCTCCAGGCGTCGGTAGCGCAGGTACAGGTGCTGTTGTTAGCCTTTTCTTGAGTTCCTCAAAACCATCTTGGCCATGGGCCGTCCAAATGAATTTTTCTCCTTTTCCAGATCAGGCGGTTCAGGGGGGTTGCAATCTTCGAGAAGCCCTCGACAAAACGTCTATAATACCCTGCAAGGCCCAGGAAGCTGCGGACCTCCGTTACCGTAGTCGGTTGGGGCCAGTCGGTCGCCGACTCCACCTTCTTGGGATCTACCGCAACTCCCGCTGCTGAGATGATGTGCCCCAGAACCCCCACCTCGCAGAGCCAAAACTCGCACTTCTTAAGTTTGGCGAAAAGCCTCTGGTCCCTGAGAGTTTGCAGACGATTCGTAGGTGCTCGTCGTGCTCCTCGCAGGTGGTGGAGTAGATCAGGATGTCGTCGATGAAGACCACTACGAAGTGATCCAGGAAGGGTCTAAAAACTCGGTTCCTCATGTCCATGAATACCGCTCGGGCGTTGGTAAATCCGAACGGCATTACTGTGAACTCGTTGGGCCATATCGGGTCCGGAAGGCCGTCTTCCGAATATCCTCTTCTTGCACTCTGAGCTGATGGTAGCCTAACTGCACTTCAATCTTGGAGAAGACTGTTGCTCCCCTCAGCGGATCGAAGAGGTCATCAATTCTGGGTAAGGGGTATATGTTCTTCACTGTGACCTTATTTATCTCCCTGAAGTTGATGCGTAGACGTAGGCTTCCGTCCTTCTTTCGCACGAAGAGTACGGGTGCGCCCCAAGGCGACACACTCGGTCTGATGAACCCTTAGAAGCCCAAAACAACTAACCCGGCGACAAGGGAAAAACCCACGCTACGCCCCCACAAGGCTCCAAGAGGTGCCAACAACATAGGCTGGGTTACTAACTACCAGAAAATTCTCCCCTGAGAACCACGAACTAACCTGTCACCAACACGGACCGCTCCCACCCGTCACCAACACGGGCCACCTCCACCCGTCACCAACACGGGCCATCTCCACCCGTCACCAACACGGGCTACAGGCTCGGAGCATATCGATCGTCCCGGATTACCCGCTCTGACGGTCCGTCCAACCGGGGCGACGGTCAAAACTAACGTTAGTTTTCAGCTCTAAGACCTGTGGGTTATGGGCCCACAACGCTTCCGCTGCGCCACTCTGATTAACCACTAACGCTCGGTCCAAAACCGCTGCCCCACCCCCCCCCCAAAGCACCGGGCATCGAATCGAGCGGTAACCCTCCAGACCAAATAGTGACACTCCCAACTAGGAGAAATCTAAGCTCTAGGTCCGCTCAACGATGACCTCCAGGTACAGTAGACTATCCATCCGAAGCCTAAAGGGTCGGAAGACGACAAGCAACGAAAGCAGCGAGAAGAACCTTATCAAAAAGTTGCTTAAGTTCACCAAACGCACTCGAGGGATCACGCACCAACCCCCCAGTAAGAAGTCGCCACTTACGCACACTTGTGCGAAGCGAGACACGGCCTCTCTAACCGAAATCGAGCCCCAACCGAAACGATTTACTGGCTCCGGTGGTTTCCCCTTCTAACCCAAAGGGGCACCCCGAGACCCCAACACGATGATTTCTACCACCATCGCAGTGTTTACGGTAAAAAGCCGAACTAGGGGTAACAACCAAAGGGGAAGAATCCTCATATGCAAAAGAATCGGTCGACTATCTGCTGCAACCTAAAACCAGCGCACCTAGAAGGTGCAAATTTTGACAAGAGACTACCCAGTTACTAACGATCGACAAAACGGCCGACTCACCAAGGAACACCGGTGGGTTACACTACCACGCGTCACTGTTGCAGACGACGACCCGAACGTCGGCAGAGGAAGAGGTTCGGAAAGAGAACAAAAACCGACGCAACAAACTGCTGTGTTAACAGCTACACCTAGTACATAAACACCGTCAGCAGACCCACAGTATCCTGTGCTGGTTGCCCAGTCCCTTGACTCATAGCAACCATCAAGGCCCCGGTGGCAGCCGGCCCCGATCGCAACCTCCCGTAGCTGCAGCCTCGGGAGCTGGTTCTCCGCGGTCGCTGACCCTGCAGCGTCCGCCCCTGCATCCCCAGTGGTGGATCTAGTTCTGGTCCTGATCTTGAACACAAGCGCAAAACAAGTTACTTCTAAACTAAAGTAACACCCCACAAGCTGGCACTAAAAAGGGATTCTACTAAATTCCCCTCCCCCACGAGCACTCGCGTTCTACTTATCTACCCCAAGTTCACTTTATTAATCACTAGTTAGTATATTGCGCCCCGTGGATGTTAGGCCCCGACTGTTGTGGTTAAAGTTTACCTCTCTGATACCATCTTAATCTGTCATGCCCCGGGGGTTCGAACGCGCGGAAGAGGAGCCACCGATGCTCCTAATTCGGCTATACATTTTTTTTTTTGAAAACTATTACTCCCCGGCGCGTGCCCAGACCCGCCGCATGTACAAACTCACTCTGCAAATGGGCAAAATTTCCTTTGTATATGCACGGCGTCTCAACTACAAGGTGCCTCACAAACTACATCACATACCGTCTTTAACCACACCAGTTGGAGTCTCGCACACATACAACCAATCATCTGACATAATCTACTAGTTCAAACATCTAACAACGAGGCCGTTGATTTGAAAGGATAAATAATCACAAGGTTTTGAAAGCGGCGCCCACCCGACGCCGTTGTTTTAGAAAAACCGTTTGAAAGCCGCATAAATCCACAGAGTTTTGGAAACGGCACCCACCCGATGCCGAGGTTTGAAAAGCCAGTTAGAAACCACATAAATTCCACAAGGTTTTAAAGATCCGGTGCCCACACGGCGCCCACATTTTAAAAGCGGTTTTCGCAAACGGTTTTCTTTGTTTGTTTTCTTTTCAATGTTTAAAACGGCCAAGCAAGGAAAGGAAATAGTTATTTAATCGCATATGTGAGAAGAAGTACATCCACTTCGACCCCACGGGGGTGTCGCAATCCACAACTAACCGATATGAATAATAAAAGAAAGAGGGAAATAAGAGTCACTGTATCTGAAGTCGATCAATGTCAGAACAGCACTCTCGCGGCCTCACCGGTGCCCTAGCACTCGCCCCTGGGCGAACCTGTCACGAAGTGGGAAGTCAGTGACTAGAAATAGTATGATAAGCAAAAAGGACTAAGACATAGCAAACCACAATAACCGGAGCAACCGTTTCTCTCATAAACCGTCAATGATAATCACACCCTGTACCAAAACAACACCGGGCACCATTCCCGAACACCACACCGGGCCCCCTGCCCCGGTGTCCCTCGCCGAGCACCTGCCTCGACATCACCGCTCACACCCCCCACCCATGAGGGCCCCCATTCCTAACGCCACCGTCGCGTGGGGTACACGGGTCAACGTACCACTTTTCCGGAAAAGCACACCCTCGCGGTGGCCAAACCGCCGGTGTGCGTGTAGCAAAACAAGAGCCTCAGATCGACAGTAAGTAAAATAATATAACAGGGTTAGTACATAAACAGGAGGAGACTTACTATTCACCTTTGCCCCAAACATACTATTTCTATCATTAAATTCCTATTCCCACAATCCCGGGGAATGTACCCACCTCGTGCGTGTCGTCCTGGGCTCGACTCGTCCGTGCCTGTGCGCCTGTTGCTAAAAACGTCCCGCACTCCTGTAGGAACAAGGCATGTCAAGACTAAAGGTCCGAACACCGACACTGACTCTAGGCCGAAAAGAACGGTTGACGTGATCCCCGAACTCCGTGCAGTGGGGGTTCCCTGCACGGCACCGACCCGTGCAGTGCGCACTTCGTCTGCGTATCGCCCCAACGGTTCCAACCCGTTGCGGCGGCCAGACGACGCGTTTGCCGCGCAGCGGGTGGCCTGCGGGTGGCCCGCGCAGCCTCAGCCCGCGCGGCGCCCTCCCGCGGCAGCACCCGCGCGGCGCGCCCATCGTGCGGTGCCCCACCTGCCGGCGGCCCGCGCGGCACCTGTCCGCGCGGTGCCTGCCTGCGGGCGGTGCCCGCGTGGCGCCTGCCGCGCGGCGCCCTGCCTACAGGCGGCCCGCGCGGCACTTGCCTGCGGGCGGTGCCCGCGCGGCACCTGCCTGCGGGCGGTGCCCGCGCGGCGCCTGCCGTGTGGCGCCCCGCCTGCAAGCGGCCCGCGCGGCACCTGTCCGCGAGGTGCCTGCCTGCGGGCGGTGCCCGCGCGGAGCGCCTGCCGCGCGGCGCCCCGCCTGCAGGCGGCCCGCGCGGTGCCTGCCTGCGGGCGGGTGCCCGCGCAGCGCGCCTGCCGCGCGGCGCCCCGCCTGCAGGCGGCCCGCGCGGCCCCTGCTCGCGCGGTGCCTGCGTGCGGGCGGGTGCCCACGCAGCGCGCCTGCCGCGAGGCGCCCCGCCTGCAGGCGGCCCGCGCGGCCCCTGCCCGCGCGGTGCCTGCCTGCGGGCGGGTGCCCGCGCAGCGCGTCGCCCCGCCTGCAGGCGGCCCGCTCGGCGGCAGCGGCGGTGATTGCCCCCCCCAAAAACCACGAAACGTCCCCCCCCCCGAATGCTACGAAAACAAGAACTCCAAGGAAAAACGTACCTTGCCTTGCGAGGGAAAGAGGAGGAAGAGAGATTGCCCGCCTTCGTCCGCAGATCCCCGAAGGAGCTTCGCGCCGCACCTTGGATCGCAGTCGGGGGAAAACTAGGGTTCCTCTTTTCTTCTTGCTCGCACATCCAAAACGCATAGGGGTGGGGGTCCCTTATTACTGTACGCCCCTTTCCTTTAAATCAACTCGTCTGACCTAACCTGGTTAATGGGGTCAAGCCGATCGAAGGGTTAAAACCCCGAATCACCGCCCATCCCACAGTCAAAACAGAACTAGGGTCTGGATTACCTCGATTTCCGTGCAAGTCACCAGCACGGTTCCCAGAGCGCCTACGGGGGGTCCAGACTTCTAGAATTAATTCTGGATGAACTGGGAGTCGGAATCCAACACTAATCGCGGCCTCACGCTCCGTTTCGCGAGCTCTACCACCTAAAAATGTCCGCGAGTCCCGACGGGCTGTCCGGAAAACACCAAAAATTAGACCCCCAGTCGGACCTCAAAAGAAGGCATAACGGGAAAAGTCAAGGAAAGGCCAGGTCTTACAACCAATAAGTCTGCCGGTAACTCGCAGTCTCAGCTGCACTGGACATGATCCAAAAGCCTCCTCCACATGCACAACACTAACAGGAACCTATACCACTAGTGCACGTGGTAACAAATCTGCCTCTACTCCACGCAGGAATGCAACATGCTCTAACTCCGACTGCTGTGATGAAATCACACCTGCGACAACTCGATCCACTACCGTGGCGCCCTCCAACCCGGCGGCACAGATTCATCCACTCGATGCAAGTGGTCGTCGCTCAATCTGCAAGGAAATTCTAGACCAAACACAAAGGGTGTTACGGCTTTTTGGTGTTGGCATATTTCGTGAGTCAAGTCAGTAAGTTGAGTCGGAGTCTTAAAGGGATCAAATTGTCAATCAGCAATCAAAGACTTAGAGAAGATTCAACAAGAGCTCAAGTTGACACTCAGTGTCTTGAGTCTTGAAGATTGAAGTTGAAGAATTGTGGATCAGTTACATCAATCTCAAGAAGAAAGTATTCAAAAGGATCAGGTATGGTTAACTAAATAATTTTGGTGATCCGAATACTTTCTTATAGTGTAGAAACACTTGGATGAATTTTTAATTGCATAAAAATCAAAAACTGGACATGGGACATGTTCAGGATCCGGATCAGACAGTCCAATCCGGATCCCGAAGGGTGCTTGTTCATTGGCAAATCCGATCCGAATCAAAGGTCATTTCGATCCGGATCCCGAACATGGGTTTTTGCTAGAATATATGAACGATCCGGATCGGGCATTTCAATCCGGATCCCGAACCTTGTTTTTCTGGAATAGCCTGACTCGTTACGACGATCCGGATCACAGTAAATCCGATCCGGATCGCCATCCTGAAAATTTCCAGATAAGGTAAGTTTTTGATTCTTATCTCTTTCCAAAGGTTTCTAAACTATAAATAGACATTTAGGGTTTCTCAAAAACGTGGGGAGCACGGCCGATCAATTGATAAAACACTTGAGAGCAACCCTAGAGGCTAGGTTTTTATCGTTCTTCTTTATAGCCTCTTTTAGGTCAATTCGACGGTTCTTTCAAGAACATATCTTTTGTCGAATTGATCTAATCTTTGCTTAGAGATTTTTCCCATGGATCTTCATTGATAATCTAAGCAAAGGATCACCATCGAAGCCAATATTCTTACCGGCTGAGTTTGCGTCGTGGATTCGACGTGGCATCGTGGATTCGGTGTGCTAAAGGCGTTTCGTGGATTCGAAACGTGTGCTCGTGGATTCGAGTGGTGTTCGTGGATTCGAACGTGTGCAGTGGACGTGCAATCGTTGGAGCGCAAGGTCCGAAGAAGTTGAAGGAGGGGTTAAATCCGTGGAGACGGTAATCACCTTGTTATTCTTCTTTTCTTAGTGGATTGTTATTGCGGGGACATCCAATCGGTGAGCGCAATGTCCGAAGAAGCTGAAGGAGGGGTTTGAGTCCGTGGAGTCGGTAATCACCTTGTTATTCTTCTATTCTTAGTGGATTGTTATTGCGTGTTGGTCCCGTGGTTTTTCTCCTGGATTGGAGTTTCCACGTATATCTCGGTGTGCTGTTTTTATTTTCCGCATTGGTTTTTATTTTGCACTGAGATTTGGTTTTATAAGTATTACACCTATTCACCCCCCCTCTAGTTGTTTGATAGTACCTATTTAGATCCTTGTGGATCCTTAAAAACCGACAATTGGTATCAGAGCGGGTTTTAGGTTTATCTATCATGTTGGGTGAAAGTGGTAATATTTATTGACCTCCTCTTTTTGATGGGACTAATTATGCTTATTGGAAAGTGCGGATGAGAGCTTTTCTCATCGCAATTGATGAGCGGGTATGGCAATCCGTGGAATACGGTTGGGTGCATCCTGTTGAGGATGTTGAAAATTCTACTACCCCAAAACCTCGCTCTAGATGGTCCAAAGAGGAATTTGAAAGATCTTCTTACAATGGGAAAGGTATGAACGCTTTATTTAATTCTCTTTCCTCGACTGAGTTCACACGAATTTCCGCGTGTGAAACCGCGAAGGAAATTTGGGATATTCTCAAAATTACACATGAGGGTACTAATCTTGTAAAAATTCAAAAGCTCCAGATGCTTACAAGTCAATTTGACTATATTCATATGGAAGAGCTTGAATTGTTTACAGATTATTACACTAGACTTCAAGATGTAATCAATACTTGTGCTAATTTAGGAGAAAAGATCCCGGAGTCGAGAATTGTAAGAAAGATACCTCGGACTCTTCCGGAACGGTTTAGGGCAAAGGTTACCGCCATTGAAACCGTTAGTCATCCGGATGAGATGAGTGTAGAGGAATTTGTAGGCACTTTGCAAACTTATGAAATGACTTTTCCTACTAATCAAGTTTCTTCCAAGTCTTCTTCTAAGCTTACAGGTATTGCATTCAAATCAACAAAGGAAGAAGATAGCGAATCGAGTTCCGACGATGAAATCTCTTTTGCCGATTTTGAAGAACAATTAGCGCGGATCACAAAGAAATTTCGTCGGAAATTTTCGAAGAATCGAACCGATGGATCTTCATCCACGAAACCATCTAAAGGATCATCGGGTTCTAAATCCTCTAATCTCAAAGGCGTTGCAAAACCTTCTAAAGAAAAAGAAAAAGATGATTTCGAAGGGGAAATCCAATGCTATAGATGCAAAGGCTACGGCCATTTTTCAACGGATTGTCCTTCTCCGAAATCATATAAAAAGAAGGCTTTGCAAGCGAAAACTTGGGACGATTCTACTTCTAATGAATCGACCTCAAGTAAAGAGGAAAAAGCCGTTGCCTTACATGCCTCTCAAATTCCCTCCTCTAATGTTTGCTTATCATCATTAATCACTGACTCTATTCCTTTGATTTTGCATGAAACATCAACATCCGGCGGAGAGTCATCTAGTGAGGGGGAGTCGGACGAAGAAGAACTCGTTGAGGAATATCAACAACTTCTTGCGGAATCTAAGAAGATGGCCAAGCATATCAAGAAGTTGAGGAAGCAACGACTTGAGAATCAAGACGAGAATCATGCTTTAAAGATAAAACTTCATGATCTCGAGGAGGAACGAGAACGCTTATTGGATAATAATAAAATCCTCCAAGAAAAGCTAAACCAATCGGAGACAAACGCTACATCATATATGGACAAGATTGGTTTTCTAGAAAAGCAGTTTGAGGAAATTCATGTCACCAACCAAGCTTTGACCAAGCAAGTTCATCAACTCAAATCCGACATACAAAGGCTTTCAAACGGTTTCAAAAACCTTGACGATATGTCCGGATTAGGTCAAACAAGCAAGGTTGGTTTGGGTTTTAAAAAGGATCAAACTGTGCATGCTTCAAGTTCCACATTCAAATTGAAAGGAAGAACGTGTCACCTTTGTGGACTTGAAGGACATTTGGTGAAGACGTGCCTGAAAAAGAGAAAGAAGAATTCTTCGGCAACTTCATCTACGGAGCGAACTCAACGGAATCAAAAGACACATCAAGTCAAAGGAGTTCACTCAACCCACCAAAGGTCCGAGCCACATCATCAATCATACAAGTGGATCATTACGAGGCAAAGACCTAAGGTGGACCAACAGTCAAAGCTATCATCTCCCAACCACAATGAATCAAGACAACCCAAAATTCGACAATTTTGGATTCGGAAAGGTGATATCTTTCCTTGTCTTAAGTTCTAAATAGCTTATGACTGTATGTAATGCTTTGATTGGTTTTCTTTTCATATTTTTCTGAATCTCTGCATTACATGTTTTCAATGCTCTTCGTTTTTATGTTTTGTTTTTTTAAACAAAGGATTTTAACGAACAAGTGCATTGAATAAAAAGGGTTTTCACTTTCAATCACTCCAATTTAATTTTATTTGAATTATCAACTTTACTCCGTAATCATAATTCTTGAAGATATTTCATTATAGGAGTTTTTGATAATTATATTCATCAAATTTTAGAAATCATGTGTGATCTTTAGATGATTATTCTATCTCGGTTGTGTGAATTCATTGTGATAAACGTGAGACAACCGATAGACTAAAATTTGGGATTTAATTCTTTCACGTAAGAGATAGCATTCTTACAAGGGTAAATAAATGAATTGTAAAAGATGTGGAAAGAGTTATATCCGAAAGGAGTGTGAAAACTACCACCACATGTTGGAAAAAGTTGCCACATGTTTTGGATGCTTGAAAAATATTTTATGAAATTTTGTTTAGTTGAAGCATTCGGAGATTCATATTCAAAGTTCTTATATTCTGAACAATCTCCTGGTTGGTAAGGTGGGATAGTTGAAAGATGCTCAAAGAGCCACCCTTAGGTATTTTAGTGCTTATCTCAAATTTGAAAGGGTAAGAAATCAAATTGATGTCATTTGGAAATCTCTGTAAGTCATCTTTGTACATCCGTTACATCTTGATAGACTTTGGATCTCAAGATTATTTTTGATGACTTGTGTTTGACGTATATAATGTGAAAATCGGTTTATAATGTTTTATCTTTGTTTTTCATGATTTCGGAGTAAATCTTTTTAATTTTTGTGAAATTAATTGGATTGAATGACATCTATGTGATCTCATATTATTCTCAAGCACTTAAATTGTTTTCTTGATGGAATACAAATCGGTAATTCAAATATTTCAAAATCTGGACTTGTTTCAAGAAATTATTTGATTTTTTCGTTCGAGTACCGGTACGCAATCTATGTTTTTGTTATATACCGGAACTGAGCTTTTATCTCTCTTTCACTATGGACTAATGCTGTTAGTGATTTCCTTTTGTCTAGTATGTTCACTGTTTGACAATTTGTGACAAAAAGGGGGAGAAGAGAAATAGGGGAGAAGAGAGAAATAGGAGAGAAGAGATCATCGAGATAGGGGGAGACAGAGATGAGATCATCGAGATAGGGGGAGACGGAGATGAGATCATCGAGAAAAAGAAAGGAGATGAGAAAAAGGAGCCGAAACACAAAAGAACCAAAAGGACGAATCAAATGTAGGATTTACATTTAATTTCTAACGACTGACTTTTGATTTGTTTGGAGTTTTGTTTTTGCAGGATCTACATCACTTTAAGACTCCAAGTCCTAAGTCATAGAGTTTGTTCTAAGACTGGTTCAAATGTATTTTTGTTTATTGGATCTTTCACGCAAAGAAAGTCAATGTTTTGGTGATGACATTGAGTTTCGATTTTTTGGTTTAAGATGAGTGACTTGAGCGCTTTTATGTATTTTTGGGTTTTGTCACGAAATTGCCAAAGGGGGAGATTGTTACGGCTTTTTGGTGTTGGCATATTTCGTGAGTCAAGTCAGTAAGTTGAGTCGGAGTCTTAAAGGGATCAAATTGTCAATCAGCAATCAAAGACTTAGAGAAGATTCAACAAGAGCTCAAGTTGACACTCAGTGTCTTGAGTCTTGAAGATTGAAGTTGAAGAATTGTGGATCAGTTACATCAATCTCAAGAAGAAAGTATTCAAAAGGATTAGGTATGGTTAACTAAATAATTTTGGTGATCCGAATACTTTCTTATAGTGTAGAAACACTTGGATGAATTTTTAATTGCATAAAAATCAAAAACTGGACATGGGACATGTTCAGGATCCGGATCAGACAGTCCAATCCGGATCCCGAAGGGTGCTTGTTCATTGGCAAATCCGATCCGGATCAAAGGTCATTTCGATCCGGATCCCGAACATGGGTTTTTGCTGGAATATATGAACGATCCAGATCGGGCATTTCAATCCGGATCCCGAACCCTGTTTTTCTGGAATAGCCTGACTCGTTACGACGATCCGGATCGCAGTAAATCCGATCCGGATCGCCGTCCTGAAAATTTCCAGATAAGGTAAGTTTTTGATTCTTATCTCTTTCCAAAGGTTTCTAAACTATAAATAGACATTTAGGGTTTCTCAAAAACGTGGGGAGCACGGCCGATCAATTGATAAAACACTTGAGAGCAACCCTAGAGGCTAGGTTTTTTATCGTTCTTCTTTATAGCCTCTTTTAGGTCAATTCGACGGTTCTTTAAGAACATATCTTTTGTCGAATTGATCTAATCTTTGCTTAGAGATTTTTCCCATGGATCTTCATTGATAATCTAAGCAAAGGATCACCATCGAAGCCAATATTCTTACCGGCTGAGTTTGCGTCGTGGATTCGACGTGGCATCGTGGATTCGGTGTGCTAAAGGCGTTTCGTGGATTCGAAACGTGTGCTCGTGGATTCGAGTGGTGTTCGTGGATTCGAACGTGTGCAGTGGACGTGCAATCGTTGGAGCGCAAGGTCCGAAGAAGTTGAAGGAGGGGTTAAATCCGTGGAGACGGTAATCACCTTGTTATTCTTCTTTTCTTAGTGGATTGTTATTGCGTGGACATCCAATCGGTGAGCGCAAGGTCCGAAGAAGCTGAAGGAGGGGTTTGAGTCCGTGGAGTCGGTAATCACCTTGTTATTCTTCTATTCTTAGTGGATTGTTATTGCGTGTTGGTCCCGTGGTTTTTCTCCTGGATTGGAGTTTCCACTTATATCTCGGTGTGCTGTTTTTATTTTCCGCATTGGTTTTTATTTTGCACTGAGATTTGGTTTTATAAGTATTACACCTATTCACCCCCCCTCTAGTTGTTTGATAGTACCTATTTAGATCCTTGTGGATCCTTAAAAACCGACAATTGGTATCAGAGCGGGTTTTAGGTTTATCTATCATGTTGGGTGAAAGTGGTAATATTTATAGACCTCCTCTTTTTGATGGGACTAATTATGCTTATTGGAAAGTGCGGATGAGAGCTTTTCTCATCGCAATTGATGAGCGGGTATGGCAATCCGTGGAATACGATTGGGTGCATCCTGTTGAGGAAGTATGAAATTCTACTACCCCAAAACCTCGCTCTAGATGGTCCAAAGAGGAATTTGAAAGATCTTCTTACAATGGGAAAGGTATGAACGCTTTATTTAATTCTCTTTCCTCGACTGAGTTCACACGAATTTCCGCGTGTGAAACCGCGAAGGAAATTTGGGATATTCTCAAAATTACACATGAGGGTACTAATCTTGTAAAATTCAAAAGCTCCAGATGCTTACAAGTCAATTTGACTCTATTCATATGGAAGAGCTTGAATTGTTTACAGATTATTACACTAGACTTCAAGATGTAATCAATACTTGTGCTAATTTAGAAGAAAAGATCCCGGAGTCGAGAATTGTAAGAAAGATACTTCGGACTCTTCCGGAACGGTTTAGGGCAAAGGTTACCGCCATTGAAACCGTTAGTCATCCGGATGAGACGAGTGTAGAGGAATTAGTAGGCGCTTTGCAAACTTATGAAATGACTTTTCCTACTAATCAAGTTTCTTCCAAGTCTTCTTCTAAGCTTACAGGTATTGCATTCAAATCAACAAAGGAAGAAGATAGCGAATCGAGTTCCGACGATGAAATCTCTTTTGCCGATTTTGAAGAACGATTGGCACGGATCACAAAGAAATTTCGTCGGAAATTTTGGAAGAATCGAACCGATGGATCTTCATCCACGAAACCATCTAAAGGATCATCGGGTTCTAAATCCTCTAATCTCAAAGGCCTTGCAAAACCTTCTAAAGAAAAAGAAAAAGATGATTTCGAAGGGGAAATCCAATGCTATAGATGCAAAGGCTACGGCCATTTTTCAACGGATTGTCCTTCTCCGAAATCATATAAAAAGAAGGCTTTGCAAGCGAAAACTTGGGACGATTCTACTTCTAATGAATCGACCTCAAGTAAAGAGGAAAAAGTCGTTGCCTTAAATGCCTCTCAAATTCCCTCCTCTAATGTTTGCTTATCATCATTAATCACTGACTCTATTCCTTTGATTTTGCATGAAACATCAACATCCGGCGGAGAGTCATCTAGTGAGGGGGAGTCGGACGAAGAAGAACTCGTTGAGGCATATCAACAACTTCTTGCGAAATCTAAGAAGATGGCCAAGCATATCAAGAAGTTGAGGAAGCAACGACTTGAGAATCAAGACGAGAAATCATGCTTTAAAGATAAAACTTCATGATCTCGAGGAGGAACGAGAAACGCTTATTGGATAATAATAAAAATCCTCCAAGAAAAGCTAAACCAATCGGAGACAAACGCTACATCATATATGGACAAGATTGGTTTTCTAGAAAAGCAGTTTGAGGAAATTCATCTCACCAACCAAGCTTTGACCAAGCAAGTTCATCAACTCAAATCCGACATACAAAGGCTTTCAAACGGTTTCAAAACTTTGACGATATGTCTGGATTAGGTCAAACAAGCAAGGTTGGTTTGGGTTTTAAAAAGGATCAAACTGTTCATGCTTCAAGTTCCACATTCAAATTGAAAGGAAGAACGTGTCACCTTTGTGGACTTGAAGGACATTTGGTGAAGACGTGCCCGAAAAAGAGAAAGAGAATTCTTCGGCAACTTCATCTACGGAGCGAACTCAACGGAATCAAAAGACACATCAAGTCAAAGGAGTTCACTCAACCCACCAAAGGTCCGAGCCACATCATCAATCATACAAGTGGATCATTACGAGGCAAAGACCTAAGGTGGACCAACAGTCAAAGCTATCATCTCCCAACCACAATGAATCAAGACAACCCAAATTCGACAATTTTGGATTCGGAAAGGTGATATCTTTCCTTGTCTTAAGTTCTAAATAGCTTATGACTGTATGTAATGCTTTGATTGGTTTTCCTTTCATATTTTTCTGAATCTCTGCATTACATGTTTTCAATGCTCTTCGTTTTTATGTTTTGTGTTTTTAAACAAAAGGATTTTAACGAACAATTAGTGCATTGAATAAAAAGGGTTTTCACTTTCAATGACTCCAATTTAATTTTATTTGAATTATCAACTTTACTCCATAATCATAATTCTTGAAGATATTTCATTATAGGAGTTTTTTATAATTATATTCATCAAATTTTAGAAATCATGTGTGATCTTTAGATGATTATTCTATCTCGGTTGTGTGAATTTATTTGTGATAAACGTGAGACAACCGATAGACTAAAATTTGTGGATTTATTCTTTCACGTAAGAGATTGCATTCTTACAAGGGTAAATAAATGAATTGTAAAAGATGTGGAAAGAGTACATCCGAAAGGAGTGTGAAAACTACCACCACATGTTGGAAAGAGCTGCCACGGTGTTTTGTTGAAGCTAAAATATTTTATGAAATTTTGTTTAGTTGAAGCATTCGGAGATTTATATTCAAAGTTCTTATATTCTGACCAATCTCCTGGTTGGTATAAGGTGGGATAGTTGAAAGATGCTCAAAGAGCCACCCTTAGGTATTTTAGTAGTCTTATCTCAAATTTGAAAGGGTAAGAAATCAAATTGATGTCATTTGGAAATCTCTGTAAGTCATCTTTGTAATCCGTTACATCTTGATAGACTTTGGATCTCAAGATTATTTTTGATGACTTGTGTTTGATGAATATAACATGAAAAACGGTTTATAATGTTTTATCTTTGTTTTTCATGATTTCGGAGTAAATCTTTTTAATTTTTGTGAAATTAATTGGATTGAATGACATCTATGTGATTCATATTATTCTAAAGCACTTAAATTGTTTTCTTGATGGAATACAAATCGGTAATTCAAAATTTCAAAATCTGGATTTGTTTCAAGAAATTATTTGATTTTTGCGTTCGGTACCGGTACGCAATCTATGTTTTTGTTATATACCGGAACTGAGCTTTTATCTCTCTTTCTCTATGGACTAATGCTGTTAGTGATTTCCTTTTGTCTAGTATGTTCACTGTTTGACAATTTGTGACAAAAAGGGGGAGAAGAGAAATAGGGAAGAGAAATAAGGGGAGAAAGATCATCGAGATAGGGGAGACAGAGATGAGATCATCGAGATAGGGGAGACGGAGATGAGATCATCGAGAAAAAGAAAGGAGATGAAAAAGGAGCCGAAAAACAAAAGAACCAAAAGGACGAATCAAATGTAGGATTTACATTTAATTTCTAACGACTGACTTTTGATTTGTTTGGAGTTTTGTTTTTGCAGGATTACATCACTTTAAGACTCCAAGTCCTAAGTCATAGAGTTTGTTCTAAGACTGGTTCAAATGTATTTTTGTTTATTGGATCTTTCACGCAAAGAAAGTCAATGTTTTGGTGATGACATTGAGTTTCGATTTTTTGGTTTAAGATGAGTGACTTGAGCGCTTTTATGTATTTTTGGGTTTTGTCACGAAATTGCCAAAGGGGGAGATTGTTACGGCATTTTGGTGTTGGCATATTTCGTGAGTCAAGTCAGTGAGTTGAGTCGGAGTCTTAAAGGGATCAAATTGTCAATCAGCAATCAAAGACTTAGAGAAGATTCAACAAGAGCTCAAGTTGACACTCAGTGTCTTGAGTCTTGAAGATTGAAGTTGAAGAATTGTGGATCAGTTACATCAATCTCAAGAAGAAAGTATTCAAAAGGATCAGGTATGGTTAACTAAATAATTTTGGTGATCCGAATACTTTCTTATAGTGTAGAAACACTTGGATGAATTTTTAATTGCATAAAAATCAAAAACTGGACATGGGACATGTTCAGGATCCGGATCAGACAGCCAATCCGGATCCCGAAGGGTGCTTGTTCATTGGCAAATCCGATCCGGATCAAAGGTCATTTCGATCCGGATCCCGAACATGGGTTTTTGCTGGAATATATGAACGATCCGGATCGGGCATTTCAATCCGGATCCCGAACCCTGTTTTTCTGGAATAGCCTGACTCGTTACGACGATCCGGATCGCAGTAAATCCGATCCGGATCGCCGTCCTGAAAATTTCCAGATAAGGTATGTTTTTGATTCTTATCTCTTTCCAAAGGTTTCTAAACTATAAATAGACATTTAGGGTTTCTCAAAAACGTGGGAGCACGGCCGATCAATTTATAAAACACTTGAGAGCAACCCTAGAGGCTAGTTTTTATCGTTCTTCTTTATAGCCTCTTTTAGGTCAATTCGACGGTTCTTTCAAGAACATATCTTTTGTCGAATTGATCTAATCTTTGCTTAGAGATTTTTCCCACGGATCTTCAATGATAATCTAAGCAAAGGATCACCATCGAAGCCAATATTCTTATCGACTGAGTTTGCGTCGTGGATTCGACGTGGCATCGTGGATTCGGTGTGCTAAAGGCGTTTCGTGGATTCGAAACGTGTGCTCGTGGATTCGAGTGGCGTTCGTGGATTCGAACGTGTGCAGTGGACGTGCAATCGGTGGAGCGCAGGTCCGAAGAAATTGAAGGAGGGGTTGAATCCGTGGAGACGGTAATCACCTTGTTATTCTTCTTTTCTTAGGGATTGTTATTGCGTGGATGTCCAACGGTCAGCGCAAGGTCCGAAGAAGCGGAAGGAGGGGTTGAGTCCGTGGAGTCGGTAATCACCTTGTTATTCTTCTATTCTTAGTGGATTGTTATTGCGTGTTGGTCCCGTGGTTTTTCTCCTGGATTGGAGTTTCCACTTATATCTCGGTGTGCTGTTTTTATTTTCCGCATTG
>CM055060.1:31419852-31472023 GCA_029204045.2 Tillandsia leiboldiana
AAACACTTGGATGAATTTTAATTGCATAAAAATCAAAAACTGGACATGGGACATGTTCAGGATCCGGATCAGACAGTCCAATCCGGATCCCGAAGGGTGCTTGTTCATTGGCAAATCCGATCCGGATCAAAGGTCATTTCGATCCGGATCCCGAACATGGGTTTTTGCTGGAATATATGAACGATCCAGATCGGGCATTTCAATCCGGATCCCGAACCCTGTTTTTCTGGAATAGCCTGACTCGTTACGACGATCCGGATCGCAGTAAATCCGATCCGGATCGCCGTCCTGAAAATTTCCAGATAAGGTAAGTTTTTGATTCTTATCTCTTTCCAAAGGTTTCTAAACTATAATAGACATTTAGGGTTTCTCAAAAACGTGGGGAGCACGGGCCGATCAATTGATAAAACACTTGAGAGCAACCCTAGAGGCTAGGTTTTTATCGTTCTTCTTTATAGCCTCTTTTAGGTCAATTCGACGGTTCTTTTAAGAAACATATCTTTTGTCGAATTGATCTAATCTTTGCTTAGAGATTTTTCCCATGGATCTTCATTGATAATCTAAGCAAAGGATCACCATCGAAGCCAATATTCTTACCGGCTGAGTTTGCGTCGTGGATTCGACGTGGCATCGTGGATTCGGTGTGCTAAAGGCGTTTCGTGGATTCGAAACGTGTGCTCGTGGATTCGAGTGGTGTTCGTGGATTCGAACGTGTGCAGTGGACGTGCCAATCGTTGGAGCGCAAGGTCCGAAGAAGTTGAAGGAGGGGTTAAATCCGTGGAGACGGTAATCACCTTGTTATTCTTCTTTTCTTAGTGGATTGTTATTGCGTGGACATCCAATCGGTGAGCGCAAGGTCCGAAGAAGGCTGAAGGAGGGGTTTGAGTCCGTGGAGTCGGTAATCACCTTGTTATTCTTCTATTCTTAGTGGATTGTTATTGCGTGTTGGTCCCGTGGTTTTTCTCCTGGATTGGAGTTTCCACTTATATCTCGGTGTGCTGTTTTTATTTTCCGCATTGGTTTTTATTTTGCACTGAGATTTGGTTTTATAAGTATTACACCTATTCACCCCCCCTCTAGTTGTTTGATAGTACCTATTTAGATCCTTGTGGATCCTTAAAAACCGACAATTGGTATCAGAGCGGGTTTTAGGTTTATCTATCATGTTGGGTGAAAGTGGTAATATTTATAGACCTCCTCTTTTTGATGGGACTAATTATGCTTATTGGAAAGTGCGGATGAGAGCTTTTCTCATCGCAATTGATGAGCGGGTATGGCAATCCGTGGAATACGATTGGGTGCATCCTGTTGAGGAAGTATGAAATTCTACTACCCCAAAACCTCGCTCTAGATGGTCCAAAGAGGAATTTGAAAGATCTTCTTACAATGGGAAAGGTATGAACGCTTTATTTAATTCTCTTTCCTCGACTGAGTTCACACGAATTTCCGCGTGTGAAACCGCGAAGGAAATTTGGGATATTCTCAAAATTACACATGAGGGTACTAATCTTGTAAAAATTCAAAAGCTCCAGATGCTTACAAGTCAATTTGACTCTATTCATATGGAAGAGCTTGAATTGTTTACAGATTATTACACTAGACTTCAAGATGTAATCAATACTTGTGCTAATTTAGAAGAAAAGATCCCGGAGTCGAGAATTGTAAGAAAGATACTTCGGACTCTTCCGGAACGGTTTAGGGCAAAGGTTACCGCCATTGAAACCGTTAGTCATCCGGATGAGACGAGTGTAGAGGAATTAGTAGGCGCTTTGCAAACTTATGAAATGACTTTTCCTACTAATCAAGTTTCTTCCAAGTCTTCTTCTAAGCTTACAGGTATTGCATTCAAATCAACAAAGGAAGAAGATAGCGAATCGAGTTCCGACGATGAAATCTCTTTTGCCGATTTTGAAGAACGATTGGCACGGATCACAAAGAAATTTCGTCGGAAATTTTGGAAGAATCGAACCGATGGATCTTCATCCACGAAACCATCTAAAGGATCATCGGGTTCTAAATCCTCTAATCTCAAAGGCCTTGCAAAACCTTCTAAAGAAAAGAAAAAGATGATTTCGAAGGGGAAATCCAATGCTATAGATGCAAAGGCTACGGCCATTTTTCAACGGATTGTCCTTCTCCGAAATCATATAAAAAGAAGGCTTTGCAAGCGAAAACTTGGGACGATTCTACTTCTAATGAATCGACCTCAAGTAAAGAGGAAAAAGTCGTTGCCTTAAATGCCTCTCAAATTCCCTCCTCTAATGTTTGCTTATCATCATTAATCACTGACTCTATTCCTTTGATTTTGCATGAAACATCAACATCCGGCGGAGAGTCATCTAGTGAGGGGGAGTCGGACGAAGAAGAACTCGTTGAGGCATATCAACAACTTCTTGCGAAATCTAAGAAGATGGCCAAGCATATCAAGAAGTTGAGGAAGCAACGACTTGAGAATCAAGACGAGAATCATGCTTTAAAGATAAAACTTCATGATCTCGAGGAGGAACGAGAACGCTTATTGGATAATAATAAAATCCTCCAAGAAAAGCTAAACCAATCGGAGACAAACGCTACATCATATATGGACAAGATTGGTTTTCTAGAAAAGCAGTTTGAGGAAATTCATCTCACCAACCAAGCTTTGACCAAGCAAGTTCATCAACTCAAATCCGACATACAAAGGCTTTCAAACGGTTTCAAAAACTTTGACGATATGTCTGGATTAGGTCAAACAAGCAAGGTTGGTTTGGGTTTTAAAAAGGATCAAACTGTTCATGCTTCAAGTTCCACATTCAAATTGAAAGGAAGAACGTGTCACCTTTGTGGACTTGAAGGACATTTGGTGAAGACGTGCCCGAAAAAGAGAAAGAAGAATTCTTCGGCAACTTCATCTACGGAGCGAACTCAACGGAATCAAAAGACACATCAAGTCAAAGGAGTTCACTCAACCCACCAAAGGTCCGAGCCACATCATCAATCATACAAGTGGATCATTACGAGGCAAAGACCTAAGGTGGACCAACAGTCAAAGCTATCATCTCCCAACCACAATGAATCAAGACAACCCAAAATTCGACAATTTTGGATTCGGAAAGGTGATATCTTTCCTTGTCTTAAGTTCTAAATAGCTTATGACTGTATGTAATGCTTTGATTGGTTTTCCTTTCATATTTTTCTGAATCTCTGCATTACATGTTTTCAATGCTCTTCGTTTTTATGTTTTGTTTTTTTAAACAAAAGGATTTTAACGAACAATTAGTGCATTGAATAAAAAGGGTTTTCACTTTCAATGACTCCAATTTAATTTTATTTGAATTATCAACTTTACTCCATAATCATAATTCTTGAAGATATTTCATTATAGGAGTTTTTTATAATTATATTCATCAAATTTTAGAAATCATGTGTGATCTTTAGATGATTATTCTATCTCGGTTGTGTGAATTTATTGTGATAAACGTGAGACAACCGATAGACTAAAATTTGGGATTTAATTCTTTCACGTAAGAGATTGCATTCTTACAAGGGTAAATAAATGAATTGTAAAAGATGTGGAAAGAGTTACATCCGAAAGGAGTGTGAAAACTACCTCCACATGTTGGAAAAAGTTGCCACATGTTTTGGATGCTTGAAAAATATTTTATGAAATTTTGTTTAGTTGAAGCATTCGGAGATTCATATTCAAAGTTCTTATATTCTGAACAATCTCCTGGTTGGTATAAGGTGGGATAGTTGAAAGATGCTCAAAGAGCCACCCTTAGGTATTTTAGTGCTTATCTCAAATTTGAAAGGGTAAGAAATCAAATTGATGTCATTTGGAAATCTCTGTAAGTCATCTTTGTACATCCGTTACATCTTGATAGACTTTGGATCTCAAGATTATTTTTGATGACTTGTGTTTGACATATATAATGTGAAAATCGGTTTATAATGTTTTATCTTTGTTTTTCATGATTTCGGACTAAATCTTTTTAATTTTTGTAAAATTAATTGGATTGAATGACATCTATGTGATCTCATATTATTCTCAAGCACTTAAATTGTTTTCTTGATGGAATACAAATCGGTAATTCAAATATTTCAAAATCTGGATTTGTTTCAAGAAATTATTTGATTTTTGCGTTCGAGTACCGGTACGCAATCTATGTTTTTGTTATATACCGGAACTGAGCTTTTATCTCTCTTTCACTATGGACTAATGCTGTTAGTGATTTCCTTTTGTCTAGTATGTTCACTGTTTGACAATTTGTGACAAAAAGGGGGAGAAGAGAAATAGGGGAGAAGAGAGAAATAGGAGAGAAGAGATCATCGAGATAGGGGGAGACAGAGATGAGATCATCGAGATAGGGGGAGACGGAGATGAGATCATCGAGAAAAAGAAAGGAGATGAGAAAAAGGAGCCGAAACACAAAAGAACCAAAAGGACGAATCAAATGTAGGATTTACATTTAATTTCTAACGACTGACTTTTGATTTGTTTGGAATTTTGTTTTTGCAGGATCTACATCACTTTAAGACTCCAAGTCCTAAGTCATAGAGTTTGTTCTAAGAGTGGTTCAAATGTATTTTTGTTTATTGGATCTTTCACGCAAAGAAAGTCAATGTTTTGGTGATGACATTGAGTTTCGATTTTTTGGTTTAAGATGAGTGACTTGAGCGCTTTTATGTATTTTTGGGTTTTGTCACGAAATTGCCAAAGGGGGAGATTGTTACGGCTTTTTGGTGTTGTCATATTTCGGGAGTCAAGTCAGTAAGTTGAGTCGGAGTCTTAAAGGGATCAAATTGTCAATCAGCAATCAAAGACTTAGAGAAGATTCAACAAGAGCTCAAGTTGGCACTCAGTGTCTTGAGTCTTGAAGATTGAAGTTGAAGAATTGTGGATCAGTTACATCAATCTCAAGAAGAAAGTATTCAAAAGGATCAGGTATGGTTAACTAAATAATTTTGGTGATCCGAATACTTTCTTATAGTGTAGAAACACTTGGATGAATTTTTAATTACATAAAAATCAAAAACTGGACATGGGACATGTTCAGGATCCGGATCAGACAGTCCAATCCGGATCCCGAAGGGTGCTTGTTCATTGGCAAATCCGATCCGGATCAAAGGTCATTTCGATCCGGATCCCGAACATGGGTTTTTGCTGGAATATATGAACGATCCGGATCGGGCATTTCAATTCGGATCCCGAACCCTGTTTTTCTGGAATAGCCTGACTCGTTACGACGATCCGGATCACAGTAAATCCGATCCGGATCGCCGTCCTGAAAATTTCCAGATAAGGTAAGTTTTTGATTCTTATCTCTTTCCAAAGGTTTCTAAACTATAAATAGACATTTAGGGTTTCTCAAAAACGTGGGGAGCACGGCCGATCAATTGATAAAACACTTGAGAGCAACCCTAGAGGCCAGGTTTTTATCGTTCTTCTGTATAGCCTCTTTTAGGTCAATTCGACGGTTCTTTCAAGAACATATCTTTTGTCGAATTGATCTAATCTTTGCTTAGAGATTTTTCCCATGGATCTTCATTGATAATCTAAGCAAAGGATCACCATCGAAGCCAATATTCTTACCAGCTGAGTTTGCGTCGTGGATTCGACGTGGCATCGTGGATTCGGTGTGCTAAAGGCGTTTCGTGGATTCGAAACGTGTGCTCGTGGATTCGAGTGGCGTTCGTGGATTCGAACGTGTGCAGTGGACGTGCAATCGTTGGAGCGCAAGGTCCGAAGAAGTTGAAGGAGGGGTTAAATCCGTGGAGACGGTAATCACCTTGTTATTCTTCTTTTCTTAGTGGATTGTTATTGCGTGGACATCCAATCGGTGAGCGCAAGGTCCGAAGAAGCTGAAGGAGGGGTTTGAGTCCGTGGAGTCGGTAATCACTATGTTATTCTTCTATTCTTAGTGGATTGTTATTGCGTGTTGGTCCCGTGGTTTTTCTCCTGGATTGGAGTTTCCACGTATATCTCGGTGTGCTGTTTTTATTTTCCGCATTGGTTTTTATTTTGCACTGAGATTTGGTTTTATAAGTATTACACCTATTCACCCCCCCTCTAGTTGTTTGATAGTACCTATTTAGATCCTTGTGGATCCTTAATAACCGACAAAGGGAGCACGACCTCTCTCTCTGCTCACACTGAGGCGAGGAATAAGGTCCTCCGCAGATAACAAATCCACGCTACCGCTGCGCCACTCTGATATAGATGCTGATGCTACCATCGGGGTCCACCCAATCTCTGGCATCTCGGGAACCCGTTATCCTGGAAAAAGAAATCAGAAATGCCTCTGCCGGTCGATCTGTCCTCCATCACCCGGCGCCAAGCGCCAATATCCAAAACTCGCCCCTGGCGGCAGATCCCTATCCAAAGGAACTGCAGCGCCACGCTCCATACACAATGCCTACTCCAACGAGGCGTCAAAAACCTATAACGGAGGGACTGAATAAACTGAAAGGTATCCTGGCGCAATCCACTCCCAGCCACACATATCCTATGCGCCTCGTCCCTCGAAATCTGGAGCGCGCAGTTCAACAACTGCAAAAACTCTCTAGCATAAGGAGGCTCTCAAGTAGTCACTCCCTTACCCGCCAACCACGACTCTGCCTCCAAAGGCTCCAAACTCAATCTTACGAGTCGAGGTGGTTCATCTGCCGAATCTGGCTCAATAGATCGATCATGTCCCAAAGCTCCTCTGCTCTCAACTATCCACCCTACCTCGGTGCCTCGACACTAAACATTAGCAGGACTGGATCAAGACTATGATCAAAGTGGGAAACTCCGTCCACTAAAGAAACCCCAATCCCCAATCAGATGCAATAGTACTCAACAAGTGGAAAACTCCATCCACTAGAGAAATCTGATACCCAATCTGATGCAATAGTACTAAAAAAGTGGGAAACACCATCCACTATAGAAATCTGATACCCAATCTGATTCAATAGTACTCAAAAAGTGGGAAACACCATCCACTAGAGAAATCTGATACCCAATCTAATGCAATAGTAAACATCCGGTCAACCGCCCAATGTCCGCGGTCACCGCAATAACCCACAACCCACAATCGGGTAAAATAATCAAGATCCGGTCAACCGCTTACTGTCCACGGTTGCCGCAATAACCCATGATCCAACATCAAGTACACCCTGTCTCTGACCCTAAGGTCCCGGCTACACTATCCCAAACCTCTGCTCGAACCCGAGCAACATGACTCGAAAGTCTAAATAAGAAGGAGAAAGAAAGCAATCATGGTTTCTCCTAAGTCAAATCCCAATATGATAGTGTAGCAATAAAATAGTGGCCTATCTAGATGTCCAAACAAGCATGCAAAAGTCCTCATGCAATGTGAAAGAGAGAGAATGTCAAATAACAGTTCTACATGTGTAACAATTAATAATATCCACATAAATATCACAATCATGCTAAAATCATCGGTCAACTACACCTGTATAATCCCTGATCCATAATAAAACCCAAAGTGAAACCCGCACATGGATATGTCATCATGTCCCATTAATTAGTCCATTTAACCATCTTTTAGCAGATCCATGTGCTAATACGGCATATTAATTATCAGATTTAAACATGTCCCCGCAATCATGTTTCCATAATAATATTATCCCAATAATCTTTCCAACATGCGCGCGGGCGCGCGGGAAGGTGTGCGGTCCACGGCGCCGGCGTACACCGGAGGGTGGACACGTGGCGGCCTGCGGTAGGTGCGGTGTAGCGCGCTCGGTGCACCGAGCTGGTGCGGCTCGCCTCGGGGCACGTGCCTGGCACAGTGCACAGGCGGCGCTGGCAGCGCGCACGTGCGCGCGCCAGGCGCGCGTTGACCGGAGCCTGCCACGTGTCGTCGTCCGGGGCGGGCCACGTGGCACGAGCTGGGTGGATCGGCGCCGCTGTGCGCTGTTTGGCGGGCGACGTGGAGGCCCAGGGAGGATTCGGGCACGCACAATGTTGGGCCGGGCCCAACACTATAGCGGCCCGAATCGCGCGGGCGCCCGGAACCGGGGATACGACGGGTATTTCTGGATTTGTTTTCTTTGGCCTATTTAAAGGATCCGAGCCGCCTTGTTCACCCCTTTTGCCGCATTTTTGAGCTTCCCCTCACCGCGAGCCCTTAAGCAAAGTTGCTTCCCTTCATGTTCTGCATCTTCTGGAGGATTTCTAGGATTTTTTGTGGCACGCACTTCGAAGTTCCTATTTTCTTCGGCGCGTCGCGACGTTCCTTCGCCGGTGTTTCTTCCGTCGCGTTTCGGTGCGCGAGCTCCGCTGGCCTACTCTGACCACCTTTTCAGGCGATTCTTGCGCCGTTGGATCGGCGACGGACAGAGCTACGATCTTGGTATTTTCTGCTTCCCCTCATTTCGCGCTTTTTGAGGTGTTTTTCCTTGTTTATTGTGACACTATTTCTGTGATGGAGACTTGGACAGCGGCGTGGCTTTTCGGCAATATCTCCGCAACCGGGCATCGAATTGATACGCTCCTATGTACTTTTTGCATCTACTCGACGCGGGGATTATCACAGTATTTTTCTAGGATTTTTCTGAGGCTTGCCCGGAGGTATAATTTTCTTCCTTAACTGCGCATGGATTTACAGTCATGTTGTTGTGAGGTTGTGAGCACCCTGTGTTGTGGAATTTATAACTTGGCCTACGGTGCTCGGAATTGGACGTGCAGGTACCCGTTTCGAAGGTCTTGACGCGATGATCGCGATACTATTTTTATCGGATTTTTTCGGAGCCCTTTCTGCAGGTGAATAATTGCATCTTTGGGACTGATTTTTAGACTGCGTGTATTTGGTTAATTGTTGGAATGAAGTGTAACTGTGAACCCTGTGTTGTACCCAGGAGGAGTTGTTCTGGGATTTTGGGACTGTGGATTATTGGTGGTTGCTGCTCCTGGTGTTTTCAGCTGTTGGATCTTGGACAATTAGCATCTTTAGGTGGGTGGCCTTGTCTCCAAGTTTGATGGACTGGACATTAAATCTGCTATAGTAGGACCATGCATGATAGTGGATTCTTGTGTAGCATGCTAGAATGTAGGAATTGTTATTCCTTGTATTTATCTGATGATCTTATGATCTCTTTTGCTTGCTACCACCTGTTAAACTATAGTTATTGGAACTTGACCTAGCACCCCCGCCATATGTTGCATGTGTAACCAGACCAGTAGAAAACCCTCACTTGGGCTAGGGTTATTTATGTTTAGACATCCACACATTATGTTTCATTCCTGGACTTATTGTTATCCTCGCCCGGGTAGTGGGCCGAGCGGTCGGGACTTCTTTTTAGTGTGGGATGCATTTACACCCGTGCTTGGGAGCAGAGTGGAGTCTGGTAGATGTAGTTGATCGCTTGTCTGTGCCGGGAACCGTTTGGGGTAAACGGTGGTCCCGGGAGGTCTTGTTTCCCCTGTTTGGGTTGTCGCCACTGTGTTAGTGGCAGTAGTGTACTAGTGTTAGCCGGACCTAGAACCCATAACCCTTTTCGACATACACATGATTTTGGCCTACCAATGTTTTCTTCCAAGCGTCGAAGGGCTGCTGGAGTCTGTTCTTGTTTGATTGGACAAAGGCATCAGCCCTTCGGGGTTTGGGTAAAATACTTGTGTTCTAACTGTTTTTCTAAAAGAACTAAAAATCATAAAAAATGGGTTTCTCCTCAAACCAAGATAGTTTTTCAAAAAAGGGTACTACTTTTAGTCCTCACCCCGCGTGGGTCGAGTGGAAATGGTTTTCAGTAACAAATGTCACCTTTTTCCTGTAAACCTCCCCACTCGAAAGGATTCGAGTGGTCTGGGTTTTAGGGGCCGTTCCTTTGTCGGGACGAAAGCCACAGGGGCCGAGTCTGGAACCCGTTCTTGTTTGATAGGGTTGTAGGTGTAGGTCTCCCGGAACTTTCGGGCCCTGGTTGGTGTTTTCTTCGTGTTGTACCGAGGTTGTCGTGTTCCCGAACTATAAGGGGGTCAGGAACTTCGATAGGCGGAGCCTAGAGTCTGTTCTTGTTTGATAGGGTTCTAACCACCGGCCTATCGGGTTTCCGAACCCTTTTGGTGTCGGTCTTTCCTGTGAGTTTAGTGTTCTGTTGTGGGAGCCGTCTGGTGGACGGTGGTCCCGGCTGTGTGGTTTTCCAGCCTGTGAGTGAGCATTGGTGTTGTTAGTCGATCTTGTTGATCGTGGTTTGGACTATAGCCTGCATGAGCCATATTGAGCTCGACAGAGATGCGCGGATACTTTCCTCGGTGGGGTCGCGCCCCTCGAGCGCCACTCCGGAGTTAGGCCTGTTACTTGCTATTGCGACTTGTCGACGCAGTCCCTCTGGCTGGGCCAATTTTGGCAGCCACGGACACCCTACGGTAGACCCGTCCTGTTGAGGATGTGAGGCAGTAGGTGGGCGCAGGTTTGACTGGACCCTTTGCGGCAGTCAGTGTAGATTGGGTGACTGTACTTTGAGTGTTAGTAGATGCATCATGTTTCTATCTGTTCCACTTTTTGAGCATCTAGATAGAGGCATAGTAGCTGTAGAGTTACTTTTCCAGCCCTTTCATTTCAGTATCATATTATTGTTACTTTATGCCTCGGCACCCACTGAGGACTACTGTGGGATGTAGTTCTCACACCCGTCGTGGTGTCTTTTTCCTCAGGGACTTCTGCTCCTGTTCCTGCTGATCCAGTTGTTGATCCGGCTGATCGAGGTAAGGGAGTCGCGAGATAGATCCCTACCAGTCGTCGTCCAGAGAGTAGATGTACCCCCTTACCTTTTGAGAGTTCATGCTGAGAGACCTTTGTAGTGAGGTATAGAGTTGTATTTTATTTTTCTGCTTGAGAGACTTTTGTTTTTGGGGAGGATTTTGAGTTGTATATATTTTCATTTTTAGCAGTTTACTTTCATCTCTGATATCTGTATAGTATAGTTGATCTTTTGCAGGTTAGTCGCTTCGTCTATACGGGGCTTTCCGTATGGGCGGCGGATCTGTTGCCGAGCCCGGGTCGCAGTTTCGACGCCGGGGCGTGACAATATGTCCCATCTATCTCACATAAGCATGCAAATATCGTTCAAATGGTGGAATTAGCTTTCTAATATGGAAGACACTCCAATAAGCCTAGTGGGTAGTCAAAAGTAAGAGATTCGCAACAACACCCAACTCGAACGCTAAATCTCTGTCCAAAAGTGAAGTCCTCGCCCAAGTCAGTCAACCGCCACAAACTCTATACAACATGCCCCAAAAACATACACAATTAAACATACAAAGCTCCAACAAAAATCTGTCCGAACACAACAGTCCAGTGTTGCCCTGTTTTCACCTGCGGAAAATGCTCGGAAAATTCCAAGAAAAATACTGTCACGATCCTCGCGACGAACCGGTCGAAAAGAGTACCCGCAAGTTCAAATCCGAGTTTCCTACCCTGAGGTACAAATTCGACAAGGGAACCACCCCGAAATAAACCCATCTCAAAATCTGTAGCACAAGGTTCTGTAAAAAGGGTTTTTTCACCGTCGGAAAATACTCAGAAAAATCCCAGAAAATTCGAGGTTGTTTCTTGCGCTGTGTAGATGAAAAACGCCTATTGGCACGCCTCAATCCGACGCCTGTGCGCAAAGATATCACCGAAATACCACAGTGCTGTCCAAAACTCCGCGAAAGAAAAAGGGTCAAAAGGAAGCTCGGGAAACTCCAAGATAAACTCGAAAAGAGAGGGAGCTAAAAATAGAGAAGTCGGAGCCCTACCTGTCGTGAGTCCAACGGCACGAGAATCGCCTGAATCGAAAGTCGGGGTAAGCCGGGGGAGTCCGCGCACTAAAATGCGACGAAACGGGTCGCCGGTGTGGAAGCGTCACTGTGTGCCGAGTCGCAGAAAATGCCGAAGTGGTGACCTCAAAAAATCCTCAAAGTCCTCCAAAGTCTAAGTCACTGTGAGAGGAAGAAATCTCCTTAAGCTCTCTCTGCGAAAAGAAGCACAGAAAAGAGAAAAAAAGCCCTCAAGAAGCCTATTTATAGGCCCAGCCCAATAGTGCATTTGGGCCGGATTCGAGCGCACCATTCGGGCGCCCGAATCCGCAGGCTGCACCAAATCCCGTCCGACGCAGCGCCCGGAACCTCCTGCGCTCGCCACGTGTCCCCGCACAGCGGACAGCATGTGCAGGGCGGCTGGGAGTCGGCCGCGTGTCCCTGCCCAGTCAACCGCGGTAGGTACGGCCCGCCAACGGCAGGGCGACACGTGGCCCGCATTCGAGCGCGGGCCACGTGCGGCCGACAGCGCCGCCTGGGCACTGTGCGCGCACGCACCCCGAGGCATTCCGCCGTGCACCCGTGGACCGTGCCTACGAGAGCCAGCCAATACCAGGCTGCCACATGTCCTACACCCGGTCCACCAAAGCCGCGCAATTTTCCCTGGACCGCTCCGCGTGCGCCATCCATTCCGGGCACGCCACGTGTCTTGCGCCGGGCTCACGCACCCAGCCGCGCCTCCCCGTGGACCGAGCTGCATGAGCCGGCCAATGACAGGCCGCCACGTGGCTCAGACCGGTCCACGGTCTCCCCCCATGCACCAGGGACCACTAAAAACTTCCGGGAGTCCGTTTTTGGGCATCCGGACTCAGAAATTAACAAGCAAATAGCCGTTTTTAAGCGTTTTTCCGCGCTGAATCCAAATCCGACCTCTGTTTGGCCCAAAACCTTTTCTAAAATTTGGCAAATGCAGCCGAAGGCCAATATGACAATAAATACCTCAATGGGTCCATCTGTGCTATCCCTTTGATACACTATGGACCAGACACACCCTCAACAGGTGTTTTACACATTGGATTCACGGGAAATATAGCATGGGAACCTGGACCACTACATGCTCGGTCTCTATACCTCCGTACTCCCGAAGTATCCACTAGAAAGTCCCCCGACTGATCACTCGAAATCTGATCTCTAATCCATAAGCCGTCGGGATGTATAAGCAATTACCCTACTCTCCTACATCAACATGCATCCAAGTACGGTTGAAAAATCCAGTTCATCAAATCCATAACTACAGCAGGGGAATTAGTCAATCCAAAAGGCATGACTGTGAACTCATAATGCCTGCACCGTAACTTGAAAGCCGTCTTCGAAATGTCCACAGCCTTCACCTTCAGTTGGTGGTAACCAGATTGCAAATCAATCTTCCAGAAGACACAAGACCTTTGCAGCTGGTCAAACGAATCCTCCATGCTCGGCAAAGGGTACTTGTTCTGGATGGTCACTTTATCCAATTTCCGGTAATCCACACAGAGAGCCGAAGTGAACCATCCTTCCACATCACGAATAGCACCGGCGCCCCCCCAAAGGCGACACACTAGGCCTAACAAAATCCCCTATCCATCGAATCCTGGAGTTGTACTAGGCTAAACAACACTGATAGGAAAACATCCAGGAACTCGCAACCAATGGGGGTATCCCCGAGTCCCGGCGCCGCCGTAGGCCTCTCAACTATGCTAGCCAAAAAGGCTACGCACCAAAGCGAATCACCCGCCTCGCTCGCGAAGTCAAAACCACAGAGGCAAAGAAAGCCCTCCGGTATCCCCGGTACACAACACCTCCTGGCCTGGCTCCCCAAGAAAACCGTCCTAGCGGCACAATCAACCGCCGTGAAAAGAATACCGAGCCAGCCAGTCTAACAAAGTACCACAACAACGTCCCGCAGCTGAGTCAAGACCATCAGGTCTGCTGGCAAAATCCAGGACTCAAACTGCCCCGGGCAGGACCAACAACACTCCTCCACGTGCCAAGTGTGATCGGGAATATAAGCCTCCCGTGAACGTGGTGACCGTCCTACCCCTAACCCATGCAACCACGCAAATGCACTACTAACAAAGAAGGGAATACTCCTGTATAAAATAAGATACGAACCCTAATGCCCGGAGCAACTGAAACCTGCCACCACACTGTCACGCCCCGAGCCCGCCAATTTGTACGGTTCGGGCACGCCAACAGACCCGTCAATCGGGTAAGACCTTTTCCTACCCGAAAGGAACGATAACATCCATAATAACACAACAAGTGTATGCGGAAGCTCAATATCAGAGTACTAAAAATCACTACAAATTTAAAACTTTCATTTAATAACAAACAGTTAATGCGGAAATGAAAGCATACAAGAGTGAACCATGCATTACTTTATTACACTTTACATCTCTGAACTTGCAAATAAAATTATCACAATTCTTTTACATAAATTCCTCACCATACAAGGTTCACTCAAGAAATATATAAATGGGATACCTCTGTTAGACCCTCTAGGTCTCTATGCTGCTGGGCCCTTGCCCCTGTCGCATACCTCGCCGTCTGCATCTGAACCGTCGCAACCGCTGCATCCATACCTGAACCTGTGGGGGGGTCACCCAAGGGGTGTGAGAACTACAACTGAGTTCCCAGTGGGTTCAACCACCGAGAAAAAGTGTCCTACACCACTTGGTCCAATGGAAGCAATAATAGTAGTGCTAGGAAACTAAAATCCTCAAAATCATAATGCTACTATGCATATACTGGCCACTACACTATCTGTGTATACTCACCAATCCATCACTACTCTGTCTAGCCACACTAGGCAACTAACCAACAACTCGGCCACTATGCCGCTGTATACTGGGTTACACTAACCCGACCACCTTGGCCACTCTCTGTTCTTTTTATTCTTTACCTTATGGTGGTTTAATTTAAGTTAACCCTCAGAAATTCTTATCCAACGGGCCCCAGCCCGGTAGTCCTGCTACCATCAGATAAGATTTCTAAGGTTGCCGATAACACTCGCAAGTGTTACCCCGTCCTGCCGGGGGGACATGTCATACGGGACACTGCCCGATAGGGTCACTGCCCAACTCTGACAAGAGTACTCTAGAACCTGTCATACGGGTCGCTGCCCGGGAGAGGGACCCTGTCCAACTCCGACAGTTGTACGTTCGCCCCCGGAGGTACGCCCGTTTTATCTTTTTCTTTTCTTTTCTTTCTCTTTTCTTTTTCTTTCTCTTTTCTTTTTCTTTTACTTTAGCACTTGGCCTCTTTGCTCTTAACACTTACTTTTCTGTCTTATACGAGCTCCCTTTTTGCCACTGGCAATCTCTTTCTCTTTCCTTTAAGCATTTAGCTCTTTACATTCACTTTTAGCCTTTCGAAAGTACCTCGTCCGACGGGTCACTGCCAAGGGAGTCTTGCTCCACAATGACGAGTCTCAAATTCGAAGGCGCCATTTACATTCTTGATATGCTCTTTTAGCCGCTTTTAGCTTGCTATTAAACTTTACCTTTTGCATTTATTACCTCTTATCCTAGGTCTTGCCATAAGGATAATTAGAGAGTCTCCTGGACTCTTAAACATTTCACCTTCATTTATTTAACTCAAATTGAAGTTAAAGTTATTGTCCATTTGCCCAGACACCCTATGACTTTCTAGGGTTATATTTGATCAACTCTTTAACCTTGGGATCTTATCCCACTTTCCTGATTCTTCACTGAATCCTAGAGTTAACTTAACTCTACTTTTTTCTGTTCCACTTTTATCTTAGAGTTACACTGACTCTAATTTTCTGTCTGTGAGTTTAAACTCCTCTGGATCACCTTAGGTTCCCTTTACCTAAGTTCCATATCATACTCATCCTAGAGTTCCTTGACTCTATGTTGATCACTAGTCCACCTTAGGTTCCCTTTACCTAAGTTCCATGTCATACTCATCCTAGAGTTCCTTGACTCTATGTTGATCACTAGTCCACCTTAGGTTCCCTTTACCTAAGTTCCATGTCATACTCATCCTAGAGTTCCTTGACTCTATGTTGATCAGTAGTCCACCTTAGGTTCCCTTTACCTAAGTTCCATGTGATACTCAACCTAGAGTTCCTTGACTCTATGTTGATCACTAGTCCACCTTAGGTTCCCTTTACCTAAGTTCCATGTGATACTCATCCTAGAGTTCCTTGACTCTATGTTGATCACTAGTCCACCTTAGGTTCCCTTTACCTAAGTTCCATGTGATACTCATCCTAGAGTTCATTGACTCTATGTTGATCACTCAATCCAGTGTCCTTAGGTTATCACCTAAGACAATGCCACTCGTCCAATCCTAGGATAACTCCTAAGTTGATGTCACTCGTCAAACCCCTATACTAGGTTTTCTCCTAGTCTTACTACCAACAAATGTTGTTCTTTTCCCTGATGTCACATGATTCCTAGGGTTATACCCTAACATGATCACAATCATAAATAGCTAATCATTTTCATGCATGCAATTATTTTCATCTTATTCATAAAATAGTAATTACTTCTACGCATGCCTATTCCTCATATATCTTTGGCAACCAACAGTTGCACTTTTCCTCTGTGTCCATTTGCACATGCAAATCTATTCCTCTATCTCTGGCAACCAACAGTTGCACTTTTCATCTGAATCCATCTACACAGGCAATCTTAATCATAATTACCTAACGCCTCTAACAGGCTACTATCATGCTTCGAATCGAAAAGCAAAGGAGCAAGGGGAGAGGTCACCCATTTTCGGCAGAATTTCCCACCTTGTAGTGTACCCAATTGCTTGTAGACACTTGCAATTGGTCTCCGCGCGATTCCACTTGTCTCCTCGAGCTTGCACGCAAAACGGTGCACACCTCCACGAGCTTGCACGGAAAACGAGGCGCGTCCAAAACGCCCGCGAAACTCGCGCAGTAAAACGGCACAGAAAGTTGGGTCCCTAACATGCACGTGGGCAAAGGGGTCAAATCCAAAATCCAAAAGGAAACTTCAAAACTGTGCCCAAAAACACCACAAAAACGACACACGGGCCTACCTCGACAATGCCGTGACGTCCATCGCGCCCATTAGCCTCTTTGGAGCACCTTGCGCGCTCCACGGAGTCCACTGCGCGCTCGTGCGCCCTCGAAAACCCCGCCTCGGAGTCACCCTCTCCCTCTCCTGGTACGCTCGGGTGAAGCCAAAAGGAGAAAAGGGAGGAAAAAGGAACCGTTTGGGCCTAAATAGGCTGAGCCCGAACTTTCGGGCGCAACATTTCGGGCGGCTACAGTAACCATCCCGCCAAGGTCCGCGGGTCCACGCCATGCCAGCTAGGCGCCACGTCAGCACCACTTGGCCAACCAGGGGACGACACGTGTCCCTAGACCCGTGCACCGCGACCACTGAAATATGGCGGCCAATCAGGGGCCGCCACGTGGACCGCACCCAAGCTCCCGCTGACACCGGCCGCAGCGACGCGTCGCGTCAGCGCGTCGCGTCGCGCTAACCGACCTATGGGAGGCCGACACGTGGCCTCCCCCGCTGACACCGCGCCAGCGCCCGCGCGGGTTCTCGACGCGCCCCCGCTCCCTCGGTCAGGGCGACCAATGAGGAAGCGCCACATGGCGCTCCCCACCTACCACGCGCGCCTCGGGCCGCGCGCCATAGTGCGCCGCGCACGCAGCCATGCCTCGGGATTCGCACCCGTGCCTCGTGATTCGCGCCCGCCACCTCGGGATCCGTGCCAACTGCCTCGGGATCCGTGCCAACTGCCTCGGGATCCGTGCCAACTCGGGATTCGGGCGCTGTTACAGTAACTTTCGGGCGCACCTCATTCGGACTGGGCTGCTACAGTGAACCGGGTTCGCTACAGTGCAGCCCGGTTCGCTGCAGCCCACAAAAGCTGGTTTGTTACAGTACTTTCAGGGCGCCCGGAACTTATTTTCGGGCGCCCGAAACTTGGGCCCAAGCCCAGTTTCGCCCGTTTTCGTCCGTTCTTGCCCGTTTTCGTTCAAATTTGACGGGCAGCCACAGTTTAACTTAATTTACCTCATGGTACTTAAACTTTTCATTTTGGACCACCTCTGGATCGCCATAAGTCCTACTGTATTTAATTTCGCTGGCGGAGCCCGTTCTCACTATCCGGGTGTCCGATCAACGCGAAACTTTTACTGTGGCCTTAAAACACATTTACGGAGCGCCCGTAATTTTCTCGAAATTTTCCGAAACTGTGAATTTTCCACTTACAATCCAGGCCCACTTTCTCATGTAAGATTCAAGATCTTACATTCTAATCCCGATTTGGGCCCAATTCGTTTTCAGGTCATCCTTTACTTCTATAAATTCAATAAAATAGCATTTCATACCCTTTTATTTACATTTATTTATATACCAAAATTCCGGTTCATTACACACACCGTCGAATGTAACCTGTGTGCTCTAACTGTCTCCATAAGCAAACCTCCTCTTGTCTGCCTCTAGTCCATGCAGGAATTCAAAATGCTCTAACAAAGACTGCTAAAAAGAAATCATACATGCGGCATCCCGACCCACTGCCGTGGCGCCCTCCAACCGGGCGGCACAAACACATCCGCTCGATGCAGGTGGTCGTCGCTCAGTCTGCCTGCAAATATCAAGACTAACCACAAGGGAGCACGACCTCTGCCTCTGCTCACACTGGGGCGACAAAGGTGGCCCTCCGCAGATAACACATCCATGCCACTGCTGTTGCTGATACTGATGCTGATGCTGCCGTCGGGGTCCACCCGACCTCTAGCGTCTCAGAAATCCACTACCCTGGGGAAAGAAATCGGGAATGCCTCTGCCGGCTGATCTGTCCTCCATCACCCGGCGCCAAACGCCTCTATCCAGAACTCGTCTCTGGCGACAGATCCAAATCCAAAGGAACTGCAGCTCCACGCTCTATACACGACGCCTACCCCATTGCGGCGTCCTAAATCTGTAACAGAGAGACCGAATGAGCTGAAAGGTATCCTGGCGCAATCCACTCCCAAACACACATATCCTATGCGCATCATCCCTCTACACCTAGAGCGCGCAGTTCAACAACTGCATAAACTCTTGACACAAGGAGGCTCTCAAGTAATCTCTCCATCACCACCGAACGCGACCCTGCCTCCAAAGGCTCCATACTCAATCCCACAAATCGGGGTGATTCATCCACCGCGCTGGCTCACTCGCTCGATGGTCCCACAGCTCATCTGCTGTCAACTGTCCACCCTGCCTCGGTGCCCTATCACTAAACGTCAGCACGGGGACTGCTCGCTGCTCCGACAACTGTGTCACCTCGCTGCCCACTCCGCCGCTGATATGCCTCTAGCACTCCTGCCATCTGGGTCCGGAGCTCTCTGACCTCAAACTGGGTATCCGGCCCGAAACAAACAGGTCAGACCCAACTGCTGCAACAAGGTGCACCCGGGTCAGAACCCAGCGTCGGGGAGACACCGCTCACCACGACAAAAACCGCAAATCAGCACACCACAAACACTCGACCCAATCTAGTGAAAGTCAAGGACATCCCCCTATTTCTGTAACTTTATGTTGTCTGCAGCCAACATAACTGTCCCAGAGAAATAGGATATGTCGATCCCTCTTCACTTGCAGGAAGAGTTAAATAAATAAATCACCGACTTCCACAAAATATCATGTCTCTCACGCCCTACCATCCTAGGGTCCGCCAAAATCCTAGGGCTTCTTCAGTCCCAACTGACCTATCCCTAAGCTCTGATACCACCTAATCTATCACGCCCCGAGTGAAAACCAGAACCCGGGCCCGTCTACAAATCCGCCGTGCACACGGAATTTTTCGCGTACACGAAGCGCCAACAACCTGCTCAGATATAAGAGATAATAAAAGAAAGAGCATAAAACAGAGCTGAACTAAAAACTAATACATTTCAGACTGAAACTGGAAGTAAAATACAGTACATCTGTAAAATAATACATCTAGCTCTCCCAGCTCACCAAAAATATACAATCAGCTGGCTAAAGCCAGACCTCAAAAGTAAAAGTACAACAGTCTGAGTAAAATGGGTACAACCAAAGTCCAGCTAAACTCTCTGATCCTACCATGAGATCTATCTACTCATCAATCCCTCACCTCGATCCGTCGCTGAAAGCCCAGCAGATCCCGCAGAAGATTCTGCAAAACAACAGGAAGAAAAGGAGGAAAGGAAGAATGGGGGTGAGAACTACTAGTAAACCAGTAGCCTCTGCTAGTAGGTAAAGCCTCAAACTCCGACGCACCCACTAGGTCTACCAGGGGCAAAAAGGGGAAAGAAGAGTGGTAAGCAATAAAGACTGCTGATGAAAGAAAACACCACTGCTATGCCTCTAAATGCAATCCCATAATAGAAGAACCGAATATATGCATCAGTAACCCAAAACCGTCCAGATAAACCCAATCTATCCACCAGCAAAAACTGGTACTGCATGCTTTGCTGTCGAACTCAAGAACTCATCCGCGGGATACAGGCCAGCTACTGACCGCCACGGTCGCATCCCAAAATAATGAACAGAACGGCTCCTGTCTGGCACGGTCGCACACTCCGGAGTGGCACTCGAGGGGAGAGATCCACACGAGTAAAGTATCTCTGTAACAAGTATCATAAGTATCTCTATCGCAAGTATCACGATAATCCAAGTGGGAAAATCAAAGTGGGAAAATCCATCCACTAAAGAAAACCCGATCCCCAATCTGATGCAAAGTAAACATCCGGTCAACCGCCCAATATCCGCGGTTGCCGCAATATCCCATAATCCACAATCAGGTCCAACAACCGACCTCCGGTCAACCGCCCAATATCCGCGGTTGCCGCAATACCCAGCCATCCACGATCATGTCCCTCAACCGACATCCGGTCAACCGCCCAATATCCGCGGTTGCCGCCATACCCCACAATCTACAACCATGTCCCACAACCAACATCCGGTCAACCGCCCAATATCCGCGGTTGCCGCAAAATCCCACAATCCTCAATCCAGGCACCGGCTACACTATCCCAAATCCCTGCTCGAACCCGAGCAACATATATGTAGAGTCTAGAAGGAAAGGAGAAAAGAGCAAACATGGTTTCTCCTATGTCAAATTCCAACATGATAGTGAGCAATAAAAGATGGCCTATCTAGATGTCCATACAAGCATGCAAGTGTTCTTATTTAGAAAGGAAAATAAGGAGTAGTAACAATCATGTTTCTCGTATAGCCACATATCACCTTCACAAGAAGCATCCACCTATGCATGTTCAAAAATATCCCCAAGTGGTACCCACCATCAAGGTAAATCACTTTGTCCCAATTTAATATTCAATTTCACATGCAAGGTTAAACGCTAACATAGCAAACCATATCTCCACACAAGCATGCATAATTTCAACCACGAGCATGATTAATCAGTAAGTCCAATATAGGGGAATCACTCTAATAATCCTAGTGAGCATGTCGAAATTGAGGTAAACAACAACCACCCACCTCAATCGCGATACACGCGAACCACCGCTCCAAACTCGCCCTCTCACAAATAAAATCCGGCTCACTGCGAAAACTGCAACAAAAGCCAAAATGATGCACAATTAATCCCATAATTGTCACAAAGTCGCTATCCCACGCAACTAGTCCAGAAAAAGGATAATTTTCACCTGCGAGATGACCTCGGAAAATTCCCAAAAAATAACAACTGCGATCCTCGCGACGAGTAGATGAGAAACGAGTACTCGCACGTTCAGTTCCGACGCCTGTAGGCCAAGAAACAAATAAAACACCGCGGCGAGCAAAAACTTCCCACGAGCGATAATCTATACCATTTAGTCAAGAAAAAGTGATATTATCACCTTCGAAGCAACCTCAAAAAAATCCGATAAAAATACGGTCGCGTTCCTCTCGAAGCGTAGATGCCGATCGAGTCCTCACACGCTCCGATCTGATGCCCGTAGGCCGAGAAATCCGAACAACACTCCACTGCTGTCCCCAAACATCACAGCAGTACAAGGGGTCCAAAGGTACCTCGGGAACACCACCAAAAACTCGAAACGGAGTGAAGAGATCAACATGGAAATCGAAGGCGTACCTCTCATGAACGCGCTGCCACAAATATCGGCTCAAAAATCCATCGGGGTAGCCCAGGGGAGCCCAAGGACCGAAACTGTGACAACCCCGGAATTTGGATTAGTCCTCTATATAAATGATATAATAGGACTAAATCTCTAACCCGGCTATAGCATTTTGGATGGTAGCAAGATCCAAGAGGAACATGAGAGTTAAGTGTGCTAGAGCTAGAGTAGTTCTAGGATGGGTGACCCCCTGGGAAGTGGGGCGTCACAGTTGGTATCAGAGCCATTCACCAGCCGGAAATGTGAGATGAGTCTCGGCTGAGCCAGGGTTATATAGCGGGTAGAGCGAGGCTCCCCGGATAATGACCGTTGTGAGTGGAGTGCAGCTCCTCACAAGGTCGGCTAAGGCTAGCGAGACGAGTCTCACATCGCCTGGTGCTTGTGAGTGTGCTTGAGCCTGACGTGGACGTCAGGGCTTAAAGGGGGGAAGAATGTGACAACCCCGGAATTTGGATTAGTCCTCTATATAAATGATATAATAGGACTAAATCTCTAACCCGGCTATAGCATTTTGGATGGTAGCAAGATCCAAGAGGAACATGAGAGTTAAGCGTGCTAGAGCTAGAGTAGTTCTAGGATGGGTGACCCCCTGGGAAGTGGGGCATCACAGAAACGCGACGGAAAAGGCCGCCGAAGAAGGAACGTCGCAGTAGACGTCGAAGTCGCAGACTCCAAAAAGTCCGGGAATCCATCGACGGGTGGAGGAGAGGGAGAGGAAGAACTTCTCTGTAGAAAGCCCCCGGAGAAAAAGCCCAGAAAAGGAGAAAAAGGGCTGCTAAGAAGGCCTATTTATAGCTGAAGCCCACCAAAGGGACTTTCGGATTCGGGCGCAGAAATCGGGCGCCCGAAAAGCGGGCCGGCCCAACACTGTGCGCGCCCGAAAACTCCTCAGCCTGCCACGTCGCCGGCTCCGCGCCCCGCGCGCCCGCCATTCACGGCGCGTCGCGTGGCTATGCGGTCCACGGCCGGAAGCGTGGGCCGCGGTTCACGCCGGGCCAGCCGGGTCACTGCGCCCACCAATACGTAGGTGACACGTGGCCTGAGGTGGTCAACCGTGTGCCGCGCCCGGCGCGGAACGTGCTGTCACGTGTCGATCGTGTTGGTTCGACCGTGACATCCTTGGGGGCCACTTTTGGAGAACATTTGGTAGGCATTTGGGTTGACAGAGTTACGGGTTTGCGAAGTTGGGACAATCCGTCAGGGTTGAGCCGCGGGCGAACCAACGGGGGCAATTCCCTAGCAATGGCCCATGCCATGACCATGAAAATGGTGCCGCATGCGGGGTTTCAAAACGTACCCCTCGGTGAGCACCTTTGTACCCCCAGGGTGCCAAAGGGGTGGATGCCTCGTGGGTTATATAGAGGAGGGGTTGGACACTTGCGAAGTGGCCCCGACCCCCCCGTTGGCCTATAGGACATAGGCCATCCCTTGGCGAGCGGAATCGCCAAGCCTGGGTTCGTGTGAGTGGTATTCGATGGTCGAAGAGCACACGGGCTTAGGGTAATGCCAAAGACACGAGGTCGATGGCATTACGGAGCGGGGTAAACCAAGAGGTTTCACCTCTAGGTTCGCTTGCACTACCTTATGCCGTTTCGGATCTCTGTAGTGGAGCGAACGAGCGGATGAGGGACAGTCTTGCGAAGGTTGGTCCGCCTCAATGGACAAGGCTTGCGAAGGCATGTGTGTGCCGAGCGGGGATTCATGCGGCGCGAGTCCTACGAAGTTTGCGAGGCGAAGGAACGGTCGGTCCGCCGTAATGGGCAAGGCTCGCAAAGGCAGCAGCGCCGAGCGGGGATTCGTGCGGCGCGGCCCACGAAGTAAGAGGAGACAATCGATGCTGGTTTTCGTAAAGTGAGCCATGGAGAGGGCCGAGTGTGTTGGCGGCCGAGCATGGTCGTGCAATGGAGGTGCCGAATGGCTAGCAAAGCGGAGCGAGGCTGATTCGATTTTGGGCGACATCCGTCAAGCAACCTTGGATGCTGGGCCGAGTGTGTTGGCAGCCAAGCATGGTCGTGCAATGGAGGTGCCAGGGGGTTGGCGACGCGGGGAGAATGTCGCTAGGTTGGCAAACCCTTGCGAAGGGAACACACGCGGGAGCAAGTAGTGTGGGGCATTCGGGAAGCGGACCTTGGACCGAATCGGGAGCGATGACGGAACTAGGTGGCCGGCGGAACGGGGCATGCCCGACCTGACTATGGATCCTGTCATGGGAATTGCGGGGCGCGCGGCGCCTTGGCAAGGCAATGGGCTGGCGGACGGGGGAGATGCGTGGGACGGGTCGCTCGGTTAAGCAGACGAGCGGAACGCGCAAGGGCAACTCGCTCGGGCCCATTCAAATGGACTAAGTTGTGAGAACTTGTATTGTCCTGGATGTTTGCTTCGGAGGCAAAGGGACATTCGGTTATGTAGCACTCTCGAGGAGAGTTTGTCCGGTTAGGCGGAATATACTCGGCTTGAAGACCAACCTCGTGGGCGGGGTTGTTTGTTCGGAACTCGCGGAGTTCGACAAAGGGTTCGACGCAAGGCGCGGCGCTGGGCAGTCAGGCTCATGGAGGAGCATGCTTGGTTAATGCTTGAGTTGTGATCCCGCTGTTTAAGTTCGAGGGCGTGTCCGTGGCAAGGGACTCTTGGGAAGGCTGGCTCAGGTGTGCGACACTTGAGCGCCTCACGGGGTAATTTTAAGGCGAAAAAGCTAGCCCCGTGACAAGTGGTATCAGAGCTAAGTAGAGCTCATGGGTTGAAGATTTGGCCGGAAGGTGCGACCTTGGCGGGGAAGTTGGTGAGAGTGGAGTCACTCCAACGAAGGTACTAGGCGTCGGCGAGGCACTGTGGCGGTACTACGCTTGTGGGAGATGCGGAGTCAGAGTGCAGCAGATTCTAGTACAGTTCTTGTAAAAATGGCTAAGTCCTAAGTCGTGTGTCAGGCGACGAGGCAATGATTTGGAGAATCATTATTTGGTCCGTGGTCGCGGTTACCATGGAGTGGAATTAGGCGCGTGCCTAAGGAACCTGAGCTCGTGAAGTGGCGTTCGCAGCTTGGGAAAAGAGAGGAACACATTGCGCGACACTGTGCTTCCGGGGTTGTGGTCTTGCAGCGAAGGAATCTCTAGAAGGGAAGGATTGGGATGCAGCACACGCGGCAGAAGGGTTACTTCGTAGTGACTGAGTTTAAGTGTCTCAGTACAAGGAGATCGATGGGCGGGTCGATTACTCTTCGAGTGTGTACCCATGAATTGAATAGAGTTATCTCGGTGCGAGAAAGAGATCACAATTGGACCTTTACTCTTCGGGTAGGAAGAGGAGTCTGTATCTGGGCAGAGCGGTGACAGCGTTGATTGTTCAGAACAGCATCCACGTGTACAATGGACGAATGACGTGGATCCCACTGATGGGTGTAGTCAAGGTTGTGGTAGAACCCAAACTCGCGCAGCAGAAGTGGGCATTGCGAATGCCTGGATTTGGTCTGAGTGCGCTCGGCGGAGCTTGCGACTCAGGATGGGGGAGCGCATTTGACCAGAATGTGTCCCCAATGTTTGGTGACTCGATAAAGGGATCTTGTCTAAGGAACGTGGCGGATAAAACACACATAATAGAAGAGTTCACTTCGTGGAGCGCAAGTTGGGAACCAAGACTAGTCGGGACCGTGGCAGTAACAAGCTGAGCTTTGGGCTAGGTTGTGAAGTGGGCCAAGGGCTGCTGGATGGTTTGGTGTTTCTCACTTGGGGCGAGAAGGCCGATGGGGAGATCGGTTGCTCTTGATGGTGTGGCCACAGGTTGGACGGATGGGACCTATTCGAGTGGATCAAATGAAGATATTGGACTTTGTTCAGAGGAACAAGGTAAGGAGCTATGTTCGGGAAAAGCAGTGACAGTGCTAAGGTCCCAAGATAGCGGGCACGCATCCGTGCGACGGATCGTGTGGACTCTGCTGGCAGATTGCAAAGGTTGTGCGAGAACCTGAGCTTTTAGAGCAGAGAGACTTGGACTCGAGTGTAGACGAAGAGACAAGTCATGACACTCGGGTGGACCGTGGTCCAGGATCGCCTAGTGACAGGTTGCTGGGAGGGGAAAGACTCAGTTGTCAACTCAAAGGGTCGAGGTATCGCAATTTGTGAGGGGGTGGACGTTGGATGGCGACATCACCGTTATCAGCAGTTGTGAGAAAGACTAGCAGATGGGTTAAGCTTGGGTTCCGTTCAGTGGCTATCGCGAAGGTGATTGCTGGAGGTATGGAGGACGACAAGTTCGAGCAATGGATACGAGGTGTTGTTAGTCTCGAACTTGGCCGAGGACTTTGGTGGGGAACCGAAGTCGGGTTTAGCGAAAGCCTAGAGGGAGTGGGCTTGAGCGACCAGGAGTACAGAAGCCAAAGGTGCTAAGCAGCAACGAGTAGTGAAAGTGTGGAGCAGCCAGGAGGCATAACAAGAGTTCATGGTGGAGCAAGTAGATGTGCGAAGTAGCCGAGGACAAGCTTGTTTCGGCAAAAGACTCGAAAACTCGTGGAGGCCATGGTGATGACTTGACGTTATGTGATTGCGGGGACATTTGTGAGGCAAAAGTTGTGTGCGGGAAGGGCATGAGGCGGGCGTAGGTACTCATGGGTATTGGAAGGGGCTGGATGCGATCTGGCCCGACCGCAGTTGTGTCTAGGGAGCTCCAGGGTGGGGAACCCTAGATTAATGTGGTGACATTTGGAGGTGGAGAAGCGAAGCCGAGCTGCGAGCTGATTCGCGTTGGACGCTCCAAGACGTTGGGACGTTTTAGTTTGACCTCGGAGGGAGCGAGGGAGGGCCACTCTACTGATTTTCAAAGGAACCTGTGCGTGCTTGGATGGGTGTATTCGCAGAGTATACCAAGTGCACTGGTTGGTCCAGTAGCGTTCTGGGAAGAGATCGCTAGCTGGAAAGGATTTTCCCTATGAGGGAGGCACAAGGTTGGCTACTAGATGCAGGAAACTTGGGTTAAGTAGGGGCGAAAAGGACAAAAGGGTCGAGTAACGCCTCGAAAAGGACCGAGTTGCAGAGGAGTGCCAAGTGCCATCTGGGTTGTCGTGAGCAGACGACAAGGTTAACGTTCTAGTTCCGTGGAGGAGTTTTGTGGTGCGGGGAAGGCATCCGGAGCTGGGAGCTTCAACTCAAGGGGACAGAATGGTTTTTACAATGTATTGGGTCAGCGTGGCATGCGATGCCAAGGCCGAGGGCGGCTCTGATCTAGAATTGGTCGAGAGGACCAAGGAGCTTCAGCAACGCGTTGAGTAGCGGACATACTCAAGGGCGGGTCAGTGTGGCATGCGATGCCAAGGCCGATGGCGGCTCTGATCTGGAGTAGTGGTTGGCAGCTATCAACCAAGCTGGAAGCACGGAAGCGTCACGTTGGGTAGCGGACATGCTCAAGGGTGGGTCAGTGTGGCATGCGATGCCAAGGCCGAGGGCAGCTCTGATCTGGAGTAGTGGTTGGCAGCTAACAACGAAGCTGGAGAACGGATGGACATCGACGAGGACGTCGATAACTTGGGTGGGGGAGTCTGTCACGTGTCGATCGTGTTGGTTCGACCGTGACATCCTTGGGGGCCACTTTTGGAGGACATTTGGTAGGCATTTGGGTTGACAGAGTTACGGGTTTGCGAAGTTGGGACAATCCGTCAGGGTTGAGCCGCGGGCGAACCAACGGGGGCAATTCCCTAGCAATGGCCCATGCCATGACCATGAAAATGGTGCCGCATGCGGGGTTTCAAAACGTACCCCTCGGTGAGCACCTTTGTACCCCCGGGGTGCCAAAGGGGTGGATGCCTCGTGGGTTATATAGAGGAGGGGTTGGAAACTTGCGAAGTGGCCCCGACTCCCCCGGTGGCCTATAGGACATAGGCCATCTCTTGGCGAGCAGAATCGCCAAGCATGGGTTCGTGTGAGCGGTATTCGATGGTCGAAGCACACACGGGCTTAGGGTAATGCCAAAGACACGAGGTCGACGGCATTACGGAGCGGGGTAAACCAAGAGGTTTCACCTCTAGGTTCGCTTGCACTACCTTATGCCGTTTCGGATCTCTGTAGTGGAGCGAACGAGCGGATGAGGGACAGTCTTGCGAAGGTTGGTCCGGCTCAATGGACAAGGCTTGCGAAGGCATGTGTGTGCCGAGCGGGGATTCGTGCGGCGCGAGGCCTACGAAGTTTGCGAGGCGAAGGAACGGTCGGTCCGCCGTAATGTGCAAAGCTCGCAAAGGCAGCGGTGCCGAGCGGGGATTCGTGCGGCGCGGCCCACGAAGTAAGAGGAGACAATCGATGCTGGTTTTCGTAAAGTGAGCCATGGAGAGGGCCGAGTGTGTTGGCGGCCGAGCGTGGTCGTGCAATGGAGGTGCCGAATGGCTAGCAAAGCGGAGCGAGGCTGATTCGATTTTGGGCGACATCCGTCAAGCAACCTTGGATGCTGGGCCGAGTGTGTTGGCGACCAAGCATGGTCATGCAACGGAGGTGCCAGGGGGTTGGCGACGCGGCGAGAATGTCGCTAGGTTGGCAAACCCTTGCGAAGGGAACACACGCGGGAACAAGTAGTGTGGGGCATTCGGGAAGCGGACCTTGGACCGAATCGGGAGCGATGACGGAACTAGGTGGTCGGCGGAACGGGGCATGCCCGACCTGACTATGGATCCTGTCATGGGAATTGCGGGGCGCGCGGCGCCTTAGCAAGGCCATGGGCTGGCGGACGGGCGAGATGCGTGGGACGGGTCGCTCGGTTAAGAAGACGAGCGGAACGCGCAAGGGCAACTCGCTCGGGCCCATTCAAATGGACTAAGTTGTGAGAACTTGTATTGTCCTGGATGTTTGCTTCGGAGGCAAAGGGACATTCGGTTAAGTAGCACTCTCGATGAGAGTTTGTCCGGTTAGGCGGAATATACTCGGCTTGTAGACCAACCTCGTGGGCGGGGTTGTTTGTTCGGAACTCGCGGAGTTCGACAAAGGGTTCGACGCAAGGCGCGGCGCTGGGCAGTCAGGCTCGTGGAGGAGCATGCTTGGTTAATGCTTGAGTTGTGATCCCGCTGTTTAAGTTCGAGGGCGTGTCCGTGGCAAGGGACTCTTGGGAAGGCTGGCTCAGGTGTGCGACACTTGAGCGCCGCACGGGGTAATTTTATGGCGAAAAAGCTAGCCCCGTGACAGCGCGCTGTCGCGCGTGCGTTGACCGGCCTATCCCCGCGCGCCACGTGTCCACCGCCTCCGCTCGCTGCGCCCGGTGCACGCACCCGATGCACCCGCCGAACACGAAGCCGCCACCTGTCCCCATCGCACCCAATGGGGAGCCGCCACGTGGCACCCCAGTAGAGTCCTGGCGTTCCCTTGCCCTTGTGTACCTCCCTTTTATTTTGACGGGACTGATAGGTAAACTTTCCACCGTTTTCTGCAATGGACTGACCGAGGCCGCCAGTATTTTTCTGCGATTGAGCTCGAAGAACGGAGGGCGGCAAAGCGAACGGATTCGGATTCCGATTTACGGATCTCCCGAAATGGGGGTCAAAGCGTTTGCCTTTGAGTGGCGCATCGGAATCCGTGTTAAGTGGCAGGCACGTTCTTCGAGGCGATCGGACGGGGAACCTGCTGTGATCGAAATTCTCATCTGTTTATGGCACTGGGTTATTTTATTTATGTGGGGATACTTCGACCTTCCGGTTTTCCATCTTGGGTCCTAACCGAATGTTTTCAGTTGATTAAGGAGGGGTTGAAATTCGAGAAATTCTGGGCTGGTCGTCGGGACTTGCGGATAATTTTTGGTGCTAGAGCTCGCAAAACGGTGAACGGAGACACGATCGGATTCGAATTCCAACTCCCGGATCTCCCAGAATAAATTTTTGAAGTTTGGGCCCCTTTCTGTGTGCTCCGGGATCCGTGCGAGCGATTGACACGCTTTTCGGGACAATCTTAGCCGTCGTTTTTTTTTATTTGGTTAATTTAGGGTTTCTCTCTTGACGGCTAGGGTTTAAGGCGGCCCCCTTAAGAAAGGGAAGGGGAAAATAAAACCCTAATCCATATTTCCTCTCTTTTCAACCGAGGGCGTGAGGAACCGAGACGGAGACGAGGAGAAGGAAGGACGATCGCACGCCCTGCGGAACCCGGCGAACGAGAGCGGGACGATCCTCTTCCTTCCTCCCTCACCGGCGAAAACAAGGTAAACGGTTCGGGCCTTCCCGCTTATCTTTTTCGATTTAGGGTTTTCCTTCTTGTCGTGTTGCGTGCAGGGCGTGGTGTCGAACGAGAGGCCGCCGCCGCCGTTGTTAGACGGGAGGCCGCCGCCGCCGTTACCATGTTCGCGGGGTCGTCGCCGGAGTCGCACGGGAGCGAAAACGGAGAAGAAATCGCGAAAAAGGGCATCCCTGTTCATCGCAGTACGGATGCTTCAGCCGCGGTCTACAGGCCCCTGCGTGCACCCGGTGCACGCCCCGCAGCCCCGGAGGTGCAAACGCGGCGCACGAAACCGTGCGCCGGGCTGCACACCGTGCGCGGTGCACGCTCCAGGCGTGCACCCGGCGCACGCATCGGCAGCCAGAACCGCGGACCCGGCGCACGCTTGCGTGCGCCGGCCCGGCCCGCTCGGGCGCGGTGCATGCTACTGCGTGCACCCGGTGCGCACCGCAAGCCCCTGCGGCCGTGAGCCCGGTGCACGCTCGTGTCGTGCACCGGCCCGGCCCAGGATGCGCGGTGCACGCTTCCTGCGTGCACCCGGCGCGTGCCACGCAACCGCCGACGCCGTAAACCCGGTCCACGCCTGGACCGTGCACCAGCCTTTAGCCAAAGAGCCCAGAAGCTCCGTTTTTGGCCCGTTTCGCCCCGTTTTTGAGTGTTTTTGACCCCGACGATGTTATTAACGATACTTCTTACTGTAGTTCTTTTCGGGCTCAAGGTGGGAGCATTTTAACTGAAGTTTCCACACACTTTCTTCACGTTTCAGGTGGGTACACCCTTAGAATCCCTTTATGCGTAATGTCGTTATGATCAGGTTTATTATGTGGTGGGTTTCGTCATAGTGTTTAGCGTCGGTCTCCGACGGTCGTTCTCCTTTTGATAATTATATGTTGGCGAGCTACCTTCGAGTGCACGTATTATTGCCTTTACTTTGATTATACATGATAGCGGGTTACTTTCGATCGCATATGCTACAGTTTTACTTTTGAGTATACATGTTGCCGTTTTACTCTTGTTACATATATTATGATGCTGACATGATGGTGTTTATGGTTACTTGGCTCGAGGCTACAACACGAGCACCCGCGGTTTGGCCACCGCAAAGGGTGCGCTTTTCCGGAAAAGTGGTCTATGACCCGTGTATACCCACGAGGTGACGTAGTGGGGCCCCTTATTAGTTGTGGGGTTTGAGGCGCCGAGGTGCGAGCGGTGCGACCCGTCGGTTTAGTTGTCCGACGTGGTCGGGTTTCTGCAGGTACGGTATGGGCCGTCGGTTTAGTTGTCCGACGTGTCCGGGTATTACAGGATACAGGTGTACAGGTTGCCTTTCCTCCTTGAGAGGGTGGTTGCTCCGGTTGTCTTCACGGTTTGTTTTATTATATTCTCCTGCTGTACTATTTTTGCGTCACTGACTTCCCACTTCGTGACAGGGTTCAGACGGGGGGAGATGTAGGCGGTGGTGAGGACGGGACAGGAGCAGCTGGGTCGCTGGGGACCCTGGACTGTATTTCTTCTTTCATTCTTGCATTTCATTTACATTGTAGTTATGTGAGAGGTTCTCGATACCCTCGTGGGGTCGGCGTGGATGTCGGTACGAGTTGCATTTAATTATCCTCTTATGCGTTACTCTTCCTTTTATTTCTGTTGGCCATTTGAAATGAAAAAGGGCAAAAGCCAAAGAAAAGATTGCAAAAACCGTTTTTAAAATCTAAGTGTCGTGTGGGCACTGGTTTCAAAACTCTGTGGATTTATGGATTGCGAAATGGATTTCAAAACTTGGGTGTCGGGTAGGCACCGTTTTCAAAACCTTGTGGTTTTATGCTGATTTCGAAACTCGCTTTCAAAACGAAAGCGCCGGGTAGGCGCTCTTTTAAAACTGTGGATTTATCCTTTCCAAATTGATCGGCCATACGTGTTTAAGTAAGTTAGAATGCTGGTGGTATATGAACAATTGTTGTGATTGAATGGATGTGTATGTTTGGAATATGTACTGAACTCCACGCCGGGCATATACAGGGGAGGCTCTGTCCGTTTACAGAGTGATCCTGTATGTGTGGCGGGTCTGGGCACGCGCCGGGGAAGAGGGGTTCTCCTTTATCAAAAAAAATTTATACGTCAAATGCTAGACCTTTTGTGAATCGTTTCCGCTAAAACAAACCCCCGGGGCGTGACAACCCCAACCACCGTACGCCGCGCCTGCCCACGCCTACCCGCGCCCGCTCCGCCGCGGCTGCACCTGCCCGCGCCCGCTCCGCCGCTTGCCCGCCGCCGCCGGCACTCCCCCGGCCGCCTGAACAGTAATCCTTGCCTCAAAATTCGTGTTTGCACATCCGGGCTCCGAAAAATACAAATAAATAGTCCATTTCTATCGTTTTCGCGCACTGAATCCAAATCCGATGTCCGTTTTGCCCAATTCCACTTCTAAAATTTGTCGAAGGCATCCAGATAAGTAATCTTAATCCAAATTTCGCGCTGGGTCCAATCCTGAGGTTCGATTTGCGCACAAGCACCTCCATCACACCGAATAAGCCACTAGAAGTCGCAGATCACACTACAAAAACTCTGCGGAGATCCGGGTCATCACAAAGCATCGACGAAAGAACTCCGTATCTACCGCGCATTGAAGCTCACGATGTCAAGAAGAACGCAGATGGCACGACTCCCAAAAATCTCCAGGATCACAAATATCGAAGAAGACTCGCAGACGACGCTCCCTATCGAAAATGGGCTCAGAACCTCGGAGGAAAAGCCTAAAAAAGATACCCACATGGGCTATTTATAGCCCAAGTCCACCAAGGAGGGGATCCGGATTCGGGCGCCCGAATCCGGCCCAAGCCCGTTACTGGCCCGATCCGCGTCCCGCGGACGCGCGCCCGCCAATCGCGGATGCGCGCCTGCCAATCGCGGCGCGCCGCGTGGCAGCGCGGTCCACGGCAGGGTGCACGGACCGTGCTCCACGACGAGAAAATCGGGTCCGTGCGCCCGCCAACCTACGCACACCACGTGTCCTGCTCGGTCCACCGTGCGCCGCGCCCGGCGCGAGACACGCACGCTGTCGCGCGTGCGTTGACCAGCCTATCCCTGCGCGCCACGTGGCACCAGACCGCGATCGCTGGTCCCCGTGCACGCCAAAACTCGTGGACCGGCCTGCTCGCCGCCGCGCACGCGCCTGCACGTGCCCGCGCTGCCGCGCGCCACCGCCTGCCGTGCTGCCGGCGCTGCCCGCCGGCCGCCGGAACAGTAACTTTATGCCTCGAAATCCGTGTTTTGGCATCCGGGCTCCGAAAAATACAAGTAAATAGTCCATTTTCCTCGTTTTCACGAGCTGAGTCCAAATCCGATATCCGTTTTACCAAATTCGACTTCTAAAATTTGTCGAAGGCATCCGGACAGGTATTCTAAATCCAAATTTCACGCTGGGTTCAATTGTGAGGTCCAATTTGCGCGCAACCATCTCCAACACACATCATAGGCCTCCAGAAGTCACAATTCACTCCGTAAGTGTGATGACCCGGGTGTGATCAACAACTTCTAGAGGCTCTTTGCATGTGTTGGAGGTGTCTGTGCGCGTATCGGACTCAAGAAATGGACTCTGCGCGAAATTTGGGTTAAGAACACTTATTTGGAGGCCATCGATAAATTTTAGAAGTGGAATTGGGTGAAACAGACATCGGATTTGGACTCAGCACGCGAAAACGATGAAAATGGACTATTTACTTGCATTTTTCGGAGCCCGGATGCCCGTGCACGGATTTCGAGGCAGTGTGGTACTGTTTCGGCCGCCGGGGCAGCGCCGGCGGTGGCGGGCAGCGGTGCGGGCAGAGGCGCGGACCACGCGGTCCACGGGGCAAGGCGTGCATCGGGGTTGGATGCGTGGCGGCTTCCGGTTGGCCGGCGCAGCAGGCGCGGTCCACGGGGTCGCGCGGATGGGTGCATGGACCAGGCGGGACCACGTGGTGGTCGCTGGTTGGCCGGTCCATGTGCGCTCGGTCCACGCGAGGAGCGGAGCAGGTGCCTCGGGCTGCGTGTGCGACGTGGGCGCTGGCAGCGCGGCGTGCGCGCACGTGGGCGTGCCGACCTAGGCGCTGACGCGGGCGCGGGGGCTCGGCGACATGTCGCGAGCAGGTTGGCCCTTGCCCGCTGTTTGCTGTTCGGGGCCACGTGTCGCAACCAGGATAATTTTGGCGCTGATGGTTCGGGGTACGTTTTGGAGGATTGTAGCAGCCCGAATCCTTCCGGGCGCCCGAATATGGGGACACAGAGGGAATTATGGGAAATGTTCTGTTTTGGCTATAAATAGCCCCCTTTGGCTACATTGCGGACCCTTTCCCGAGCTCACCTGCGACAGAGCCCTTATGCACTATTGTTCCTCTTCTTGTGCTCTATCTTGTGAGGGATTTACAGATTTTTTGGAGGCCGCGACATCGGCGTTTTTTGCGACGCGGCGCACTTCGACGCTTCTTCGATTTTGACTTTTGCCATTGCATTTCAGTCCACGAGGCCCCCTGGATCACCCCGATGGAATTTCGAGCCGATTTTTGCGGCAGCTCGTTCATGAGACGTACGTCTTCGATTTCTGTATTGATCACTTTGTCTTATTTTGAGTTTTTGGCATGGTTCCCGAGGCAAACTTTCACCCCTTGTACTGTTGTGAGTTTTGGGACAGCGGTGGAGTATTGTTGGATTTTCTCGATCTACGAGCATTTGAATGAGGCGTTTAAGGACTCGATTGATTTCTACGCTTCGAGAGGAACACACTCGTATTTTTATCGAAATTTTTGGAGGATTCTTCGAAGGTGATATTTAAGCTTCTTTCGGACTGGTTTCCTGCAGAATTTTGATAGTGGATAGTTTGACTTGTCGCAGTGTTTCATTTATATCTTGGCCTATAGTTGTCGGAACGATGAGTGTAAATACTCGATTTGTATCTACTCATCACGAGGATCGCAGCTGTAATTTTTTCGGATTTTTCTGAGGACAGAAGGTAGGTGAAAAAGGGCCTTTCTTTGTGCTGTTTTGGAAAAACAGCAAGAGTGTGTTGTGGTGTTATCTAATTGTGGGCTGTGTTGTTGATTTGAGCAGAGGCTTGTGCGACCGAGTACCGAGGGTGCAGTTTCGGCAGATTTTGGATTGTGAGTGACTGCGCACTTCACCGACTTCAGCCTTGCCTGCGGAAAACGATTCAGGTGGGTTGCTTCGTCTCCAGAACCGGTGGACGGTTCTCTAATTCTATTTGTTAGAATGCATGCATGTTTAGTGTACCCATATGTTGTTGAGAGGTGAGCTTTGTAAATGGTATTTGTCTGAGGAATTGCAAGATATGATATTCATGTTATGCCTGATAAAACTTGCAAGATTTAAATATCCATGTTAATGATCAATGAAAGCTCACCTAAGGGAAGCATTACACTATGTGATGGATAGTATGCACAATTTAATGTACAACCTATAAGATTGAAATGTAAGCATAAGAATGATATAGTTCATGTGGATTGAGGCTTACATGATTTATTGTACATGTTGGGTACCTTCGAGATGTTACATTTATTTAATGGTTTATTCACCTATGCTAGTTGAGTGCATGCTTAGGGAGATGAGGCTTATTTGATTTTTGGTGATCATATCTGTTAGTGTTCCCTATTTATGTTCAGTTATTTAAATGCTATTATTGGAACTTGGCCTAGCACCCCGTCATATGTTGCATGTTTAACCAGACTAATAGAGAACCTTCACTTGGGCTAGGTTCTTTTATGCTTTAGATATCCCACACTTTGCATCTTTTCCTAGACATAGATTTTCCTCGCCCGGGTAGTGGGCCGAGTAGTCAGGTTATTGTGGGACTTTGTTGCACTCGTGCCTGGGGGCTGAGTGGAGTATGGTAGCTGAGTTTAGACCTGTGCTAGTGTTGTTGGGAACCGTTTGGGTTGACGGTGGTCCCGGGTCATTGAGTGTCGTCCGACCAGTCTTGTTAGCCCTGAGTTGTGGGTCGATTCCGGCTGTGGAGTACCTCCAGCCTGTGTGTTTGGCGCGGCGAGTTGGGTTTTTCATTTTCGGAGCCGTTTGGGTCGACGGTGGTCCCGGCTGTGGAGTATCTCCAGCCAGTGTGTTTTGTGCCACGACTTGGTTGAGTTCGTTAGTGTCTCGAGATTCGTGAGAGCTGGTTAGCTGAGTCGTCGAGAGTACTCCGACTGTCGTGCGAGATGTTTGAGGATCTTGAGTCCTTCCGTTTTGAGAGTGAGCGTTAATTTTGATTATAGCCTGCAGGAGCCACTTTGAGCTCGACAGAGATACGCGGATATCTTTTTCCTCGGTAGGGTCGCGCCCCTCAAGTGCCACGTCCAGAGTGGATCTGTTACTTTTGTATCGTGACTTGTCGACGCAGTCCCTCTGGCTGGGCCAGTTTTGGCAGTCACGGACGCCCTACGTAAGTCCGGTCCTCCTTGGATGTAACGGCAGTAGGCAGGCACAGGTTTGACTGGACCCTATGAGGCAGTCAGTTCGATTCGGTCGATTGAGCACTTTGGGTGCGAGTAGTTGTATATATTTTCATCTGTACCACCCATTGAGCATTTAGATAGAGGCATGGTAGCTGTAGTGTATCTCCAGCTTTTCTTGTTCAGTTTTTACTGCATTGTTATCTTATGCCTCTAGTAGACTTGGTGGGCAGACCGTCGGGCTTGGTGGCGGTACCCACTGAGAACTACTTGTTGATGTAGTTCTCACACCCGTTGGGGGGTTCTCCCCCTCCTTTTTCTTTCCTCTCATTTGTTTTGCAGAGTCATCTGTGGGAGATGCTGATTTTGCTGTTGCTGTTCGAGGCGAGGGAGTCGCGAGCTAGATCCCTACCTGTTTTTGGAGAGTAGTTGTACCCCCACATTGGAGATTTGTAGTACAGTCAGTAGATTAGTTTTATTTCTGCTTTTGAGGGATTATGGTAGTGAGATTATGACTTGTACTGAGAGCCTGTAAACTGATGTTTTATTTCAGGTTTACCTCCCTTTTTAGTTCTAGGTTATCATATTTGAGGATGTTGTATGATTATCACTTATGGGAGATGTATATTGTATTTTTTTATTTCCAGTTGTACAGTGGTTGGATTTTAGTTTTACAGCATTTTATTTTATAGCTCTGATATCCGTTTAGCTGTAGTCCCTTTTCTTGCAGGTTGGACGCTTCGCCTATGCGAGGTTGTGTATAGGCGGCGGATCTGTTGGCGAGCCCGGGCCGCAGTTTCGACCCCGGGGCGTGGCAGTAAGACCTTCGCAGAGATCCGCGTCATCACATCCTCCCCCACTAAAAGAAAGTTTCATCCTCGGAACTAACAAACCTCAATGGGAGTCTCAAACAGAAGGGTGGGTATCCATCAACACCGTCTCCAGCTTCCCAGCCGCCACTTGCTCCCCGTGATTGCTCCTCAACAAAAACAAGTATGGCATGGCCCTGTTGCGCAATCCTCTCATCTCACAAGCCAGAATTCTCAACGGGCGTCCCTCGTACTCCAAACACTCACGGATCTTAAGTGGAGTGAGTCAATCACGGGCGAGGGATCCAAAACATAATACCACAGAGCTGGGATGTGGAAACACGAGGACTTCCAACAAATTGCGGGGAAAAGCAACAAGCTCAAAAGGCAAACCCTCAGTACTAACTCATCCAAATCTATGCGAAGTACGCCAACAACCAAACAAGAAAGGTAAAGGCCCCACCATCAGGAACGTCATCAACCCCAACTCTCAATTTGGAAAGCAGCCGAAAATAACGAAATGTCCGAAAATTCCGAAAGGCCGGTGCCCTCGCCCCAATCAAACAAGAATAGGTTCGGGCACTGTCTCCATTTCTGGAGTAGCCTTCCGAAGTTTTCGTCCTGTTCGTAAGTTTCGGCATAAAGGTGAGAAAAAGAAAGAGAAGTGTTGAAGCCATTCTTGCTGTGGCTACAAAACGAAAGCTACGATCTAACCGAGACCTCTAAGGACACAACCTCTAGTCCTAATCGTCACATCAGCTCAAGTGGTGGCATCCGTCCACTGCCCGCTGAAGCCATCGCTGTGGGAAGGGTACTTCGGCAACATGTGAAAATGAACTCCTCCTGTCCAACTCGCGGAAGGGTCACTGTTCTCATTCCACAATCTGTCGTTGCAAGATATCGCGCCAACCAGTCCATCCTATGTGCTCGGTTAGAGTCTTGGAGCTGCCACCAAACCGTCACGTCTGCCGGTATAACATGCTGTTGTTACGGAATTTGAGTTGGCGTAGTTTCGTGAAAGGTTCAAGTCATGAAGATTGAAGGTGAAGAAAGTTGGACCATTTAACTCAATCTCAAGAAAGAAGAATTCAAAAGGATCAGGTACGTTTAACTAAAGATTATTGGTGATCCGAATACTTCTTGTAGTGTAGAAACACCTGGAAGAATTTTTAACTGCATAAAAATCAAAAACTGGTGTTCGGACATGTTCAGGATCCGGATCAGAGCCAGCGATCCGGATCCCGAAGGTTGTTGATTCATACATTACTTCAATCCGTATCGTAGCATCTCACGATCCGGATCCCGAACGTTGAGTTCTCAGAATTGTATGAACGATCCGGATCAGGCATTCCGATTCGGATCCCGAACGTTTGTTTTCTGGAAACCGTCTTTATTGCTACTGCAATCCGGATCGCCCAAATCCGATCCGGATCGCCGTCCGTCAAAATTCCAGAAATGTTAGGTTTTTGATTCTTATCTCCTTCCAAATGTTTCTAACCTATAAATAGACCCTATGACTCTTTTTCTAGGGTTAATCAAAAAAATCCAGAATCCAAAATAGCCGTCATATTCAAATATCATTTTATACGGCCTAAGATCCACATATAGAGAAGAAAGGAAATCATTAGAGAATACTCTATGTTTCTTCATCTATATTGATTAGTTTGATTCTAGGTTTTCATACTCACATCTTGAGTTGAATCAAACTAATGAATACTTAGATGGTATTTCCGATCTATCTTTGATCTAAGTATTCGGCGGATCATCACCACCCAAAAACAACGATTTCCCCAAAATCGGCGCGTGGATTCGCGTGTCCTTGTGGATTCAAGGTTCAACCGCTCTCGTGGATTCGGAGCGAGGCACGTTCGTGGATTCGAAGGGTGCTATTGGGTGCAGACCGTGGATTCGGTCGGACGTCGAGGATTCGACGTTGGACGCCGTGGATTCGGCGTTGGGCGCAGATCGTGGATTCGAGAAGCGTCGCGGAGCGAGCGGAGAAGATCCTCTAGGAGCGTATGGAAAAGGTTGAGTCGTAAGTGTGTACGGTAAATCACCTTGTACGTGTTTTAATTCTAGTGGATTTCTGCCGTGTTATCGGTCCCGTGGTTTTTTACTCCGGTGATGGAGTTTTCCACGTAAAAATCTTGCGTGTTATTTTTATTTCCGCATTGGGTTTTTATCGCAACGATTTTTGAGTGTTTATACGTTTACACCTATTCACCCCCCTCTAGGTGTTTTTTCCCCTATTTAGATCTACATTATATATAACCCAACAAGTGGTATCAGAGCGGGAATAGGGTTGTAAACAATGGTTGAAGGTGGAAACATCAATCGACTGTAATAACCGCGAGTTTATTTTCCTTTTTGGGTCCCTTCATCGTTTTTACTGAAACCTTTTCCGACCAAGGGGTCCGGGGTGTGATTCTTTTTCCTTCGTTCTTGGCAGACCGTCGGGGCTCGCGGGTAATTTTTGGATAATAAAGCTCGCGAAACGGAGACCGGCGGCGCGATCGGTTTTGGATTCCGACTCCGGAATCTCCCGGAATAAATTCCGGAAGATCGCTTAGCGGTTCAGATGTTTAGCACGCTTTTCGAGGTAAATCAGGTTCGGACTCGATTTCTTTTATTTGGGGATTTAGGTCCCCCTTTATTTTTCCCCCGCCCCGCTTAGACCGTCTGGTTCAACTTTGTGTGAGAAGATTTAGGTTTTCCCTTTTTCCCACTCTGCTCGTCCCGCACAACGCAAGTTCCCCATCGGAGCGCGTGGGAGAAGAACCCCGTTTTCCTGCGAGACGGTACGGAACCAAGGAGAAGGAAAGGACGATCCCCCTCCCCACGGAACTTGGCGAGCGAGCGTGAGACGATCCCTCCCTTCCCAATCATCGTCGTCGAAACCGAGGTGAGACGGAGGTCTTCTTTTAGTTTCTTCTTGGATTCTTGATTGTCCCGATCGGCAAGGGGATGGCACAGGCGACGGATTCTCCGGAATCCGCCGCATGTGCGAAGACCCCCTCCCCTCCCCAGGCCGGCGTTCCCGTGACCCGCGCGGGGCTAGGCTCACGCCCAGTCCCGCGTGCGGGGGTGACCCGCACGGTGCGGGGGGTGAGCCGCACGTGCGGGGGTGAGCCGCACGTGCGGGGGTGACCCGCACGGGGCCGGGCCTGCGCCCAGCCCTGCGTGCGGGGGTGACCCGCACGGGGCTAGGCTCACGCCCAGCCCCGCGTGCGGGGGTGACCCGCACGGTGCGGGGGTGAGCCGCACGTGCGGGGGTAACCCGCACGGGGCCGGGCCTGCGCCCAGCCCTGCGTGCGGGGGTGACCCGCACGGGGCTAGGCTCACGCCCAGCCCCGCGTGCGGGGGTGACCCGCACGGTGCGGGGGTGAGCCGCACGTGCGGGGGTGACCCGCACGGGGCTAGGCTCACGCCCAGCCCCGCGTGCGGGGGTGACCCGCACGGTGCGGGGGTGAGCCGCACGTGCGGGGGTGACCCGCACGGGGCTGGGCACGCGTGCGGTCTCGTGCGCGGGCGGGGTGCCGCGAACCGGGTTAGACGGAGGGTCGGGTTCTCGTCCTCTTTAAAATTCCTTGAAATCTAAGTGCTGATCTTCCCGTGCGGCAGGTGTGTGAGCCGGACGAGCGTGTCGGGACGCGAGGAAAGTCGAACCTTGACCGCTACAAGTAACAGGTGGGTTGTATTTACCTTGTCCTAGTCTCTAAATTCTATCGTATGGGACGGGGTCCATTCTTAGTGTACTGGGGTTAAACGACGATGGGCGATAACTTATGCATGTTAGTGAGTTCCCTATAGCGTTTAGCGTTGGTTACCGATGGGTGCTCTCTTTTTAATCACTATATGTCGGCGGGCCACCGTCGAGTGCGCATATTATTACCTTGATTTTCAATTATGCACTTTACCGCATTACTTTTGTTATTCATATTATGATGCTGACATGATGGTGGTTACGGTTACTTGGCTCGAGGTTGCCACACGCGCACCCGCGGTTTGGCCACCGCAAAGGGTGCGCTTTTCCGGAAAAGTGGTCTCTGACCCGTGTATACCCACGAGGTGACGTAGTGGGGCCCCTTATTAGTGGTGGGGTTGAGGCGCCGAGGTGCGAGCGGTGCGACCCGTCGGTTTAGTTGTCCGACGTGGTCGGGTTTATGCAGGTACGGTATGGGCCGTCGGTTTAGTTGTCCGACGTGTCCGGGTATTACAGGATACAGGTGTACAGGTTGTCCTTCCTCCTTGGGGGGGGGGGGGTGGTTGCTCCGGTTGTCTTCACGGTTTGTTTTATCATATTCTCCTGCTCTACTACTTTTACGTCACTGACTTCCCACTTTGTGACAGGGTTCAGACGGGGGGAGACATAGGCGGTGGCGAGGACGGGGCAGGAGCAGCTGGGTCGCTGGGGACCCTGGACTGTATTTCCTTTTCTTTCTAGCATTTCATTTACATTGTAGTTATGTGAGAGGTTCTCGATACCCTCGTGGGGTCGGCGTGGATGTCGGTATGAGTTGTTATTAGTTATCCTCTTATGCATTACTCTCCTCTTTGAATGTTATTGGCCATTTGAAAAAAAAAAAAAAAAAAAAAAAAGGTAAAAGAAAAAGAAAGGATTGCGAAAACCGTTTTTAAAATAGAAGTGTCGTGTGGGCACTGGTTTCAAAACCCTGTGGATTTATGGATTTCAAAAAGGGATTTCAAAACTTGGTGTCGGGTGGGCACCGTTTTCAAAACCTTGTGGTTTTATGCTGATTTCGAAATTCGCTTTCAAAACATAAGCACCGGGTAGGCGCTCTTTATAAAACTGTGGATTTATCCTTTCCAAGTTGAACGGCCATATATTTTAGATAAGTTAGAATGCTGGTGGTATGTTAATAATTGTTCTGATTGAAAGGTTGTGTATGTTTGAACATGTACTGAATGCTACGCCGTGCACATACAGGGGAGACTCTGTCCGTTTGCAGAGTGACCCTGTATGTGTGGCGGGTCTGGACATGCGCCGGGGGAGCGGGGTCTCGCTTTTACAACAAAAAAAAAAATTGACACGTCATACGTTGACTTTTCTATGAATCGTTTCCGCTAAAACAAAACCCCCGGGGGCGTGACAGATTAAATGGTATCAGAGAATTCTTTCAATCACAACAGTTAATGCTGACATCCGTGGGAACACCTCACTGGCCTACACATAAATGAAATGGGTAGGGCATAGGATTGTAGAACGTGAGTGACCGAGGGGGGGGAGGGAAAATGTTGAGTCCTTTCTCTCACTTTTTGGTTGTTGTTAGTAGGGTAGCCTAAAGTTGACTCTTGTGATTTGTGACAGACATGGCCCGTACTAGGTCATCGGCCGGGGACGCAGAGGCAGACGCGACGACGTCGACGGCCGCGGAGAACCAGCTCCTGCGGCAGCAATTGCGGGAGATGGCAGGGAATCTGGCCAACCTCACTGAGCACGTGCGTCAGTTGACGCAACAGCAGCAGGCCGCAACGGTGACGGTCACCCCGGTTCCCCCACAAGGGTCGACACCACCGGCCACGGCACCACCGACAGCACCAGCACCGGCCGCGGCACCACCGACAGCACCACCGCCGGCGGCGGCTACGGGACCGGCGCCGGGGACAACCAGCAGGGTTACTCTGGAGGAGACTGTAGTCACACCTGCCCCTGCCGTGGCTGCCGCCGCCGCGAGGGAGGGGACGGTTGTGATGACTGAGCGGGATCGGGTGCGGGCCAACCTGAAAGACTTCAAGAAATACGACCCACCCACGTTCGAAGGGGACACGACCGATCCGTGGGTCGTCGAGAAATGGGTGGGGTCGATGGAGAAACTTTTCGAAGACCTACTCATGGAGGATGACGAGCGGGTTCCCCTAGCAGTCCACTGCTTGGAGGGGAACGCCCGCTTGTGGTGGAAGACGGTACGCCCCGATCCTGCTAAGGGTACCGCACTTCCGTCCTGGACAACCTTCAAGCAGGAGCTGTTCGGGGCCTTCTTCACCAACAGTGTCAAGAAGAAGCTGGAGGATGACTTGAACCACATCCAGCAGGGGAACCGGACGGTCATGGAGTATCAGCGGGAGTTCGTCCGACTAGCAAACTGCGTCCCGTTCGTCATAAGGGACGAGGCTCACAAGGCGCAACTTTTCGTGGATGGCCTGCGGAGCAATATCTTCGAGGTAGTACAAGCAGCTGAACTGCACACCTTCCAGAAAGTGGTCGACAGAGCCACTACGGTGGAACGGGGCTTTGCGGTCACCCGCGCCAGGAGGGAGAACTCGACGCGATTGGAGGACCGGAAGCGGCAACACCAGAACTCGGGGGGAGGCTCTTGGAGTGGGGGCGGGGCCCCCAAACGGTGGAGACCACAGGCGGGGTCCCGGAGCGCGCCAGCTGGAGGGCAGAGGCCGGGGAATAGGCCTTGTGTCATATGCGGGGGAGGGCACATTCCGGGAGAGTGCCCCCAAAGAGGCGACCACTGCTTCAGGTGCGGCAAGCGGGGGCACTTCCGCCGCAACTGCCCCTTAGGCGGGGGATCTGCGTCCTCTGCAGCTTCCACGCCCACGCCACAGCTCTCTGGGCGGGGGAAGGCTCCTATGACGTCGGCGTCTAGACCCCCTGCACCACGGCCCGAGGAGGACAGGCGGCCACAACCAGGCGGGAGAGTCTTCTCAATGACCCGCCAGGAGGCAGATCCGTCGGAGGACACACTAGCAGGTACTACTTCCGTTTCTAATTCCCGTGCAAGAACTCTTTTCGACACCGGAGCAACACACTCTTTTATTTCCCGTGACTTCGTGTTTTTGTATGGTCTCGAGGAGACACCCCTCCAAATTTCCTTGGAGGTGCGAACGGCGGGAGGGACCTTGGAGGCGGTCAGCGTTGTGACCGCCTGCCCGATTAAGCTAGGGCGGCTGGCATGCCCTTGGGATCTGGTGGTAATTCCCCTGAAGGAGTACGACGTGGTACTGGGCATGAACTGGCTCACGAGGTACCAGGCACTCATCGATTGCGACAAGCGACAGTTGCGTTTACAAGAACCGGGTTTCCCTGACCATGTGTACATGATGGGCAAGAGCATCTCCTTCCCGGCGATTATCTCAGCGGCACGGGCCAGAAGACTGGTGGAGGGTGGTTGCGTGGCCTACTTAGCATCGGTGGATTTGGCTACCCGACCCCCGACGGCGCTCGCCGACATTCCAATAGTGAGGGACTTCCCCGACGTTTTTCCCACGGAATTGCCTGGGATGCCCCCTGAACGGGAGGTGGAGTTCCCCATCGAACTACTACCGGGCACGCAGCCTATTTCGAAGGCACCTTACCGAATGGCCTTCGCAGAACTAAAGGAGCTTAAAGCACAACTGGAAGACCTCCTGGATAAAGGGTTCATAAGACCGAGTGTGTCACCCTGGGGCGCACCGGTACTCTTTGTGCGGAAGAAAGACGGAAGCCTGCGTCTCTGCATCGATTACAGAGGAATAAACAAAGTCACAGTGAAAAATAAGTACCCCCTGCCCAGAATAGATGACCTCTTCGACCGGCTGAAAGGGGCGACGGTCTTCTCCAAGATCGATTTGCAATCAGGCTACCACCAACTCCGAGTTCGGGACAAAGACATTCCGAAGACCGCTTTCCGGACCCGGTATGGCCACTACGAGTTCACGGTCATGCCTTTCGGACTCACGAACGCCCCCACAGTCTTCATGGATATGATGAACCGGATCTTCAGACCCTTCCTGGATCGGTTCGTGGTGGTTTTCATCGACGACATCCTGATCTATTCCACTACCGACAAGGAACACGAGGGCCATTTGCAAGCAATCCTCCAAACTCTCAGGGAACAGGAGCTGTTCGCTAAACTCAAGAAGTGCGAGTTTTGGCTACGCGAAGTTGGCTTCCTAGGACATGTGATCTCGGCACAAGGGATAGCCGTGGATCCGAAGAAGGTGGAGTCCGTGGTCGACTGGCAGCCGCCGACGACGGTGACAGAGGTCCGCAGTTTTCTAGGACTGGCAGGATATTACAGGCGTTTCGTAGAGGGTTTCGCGAAGATCGCTACCCCGTTGAATCGGTTGACCAGAAAAGGGGAGAAGTTCATATGGACGGCCAAATGCCAGGAAAGTTTTGAGGAACTCAAAAGGAGGTTAACCAGGGCACCCATACTTGTGCTGCCGACACCCGGGGAAGATTACGAAGTGTACTGCGACGCATCCAGGATCGGTCTGGGTGGTGTTCTGATGCAACAGGGGAAAGTGATTGCCTACGCGTCCAGGCAACTGAAGGACTACGAGAAGAACTACCCGATACACGACTTGGAACTGGCCGCAGTAGTCTTCGTTTTAAAACTGTGGAGGCACTACCTCTTTGGAGTTCACTGTAACGTCTTCTCGGATCATCAAAGTCTTAAGTATATCTTTACCCAAAAAGAATTAAACTTGCGGCAGAGGCGGTGGCTGGAGTTGTTGAAGGACTACGACTTGACGATTCAATACCACCCCGGAAAGGCGAACGTGGTGGCGGACGCCTTGAGCAGGAAAGGGCGCCAAGACGGGGCGTCAAGGAGCGCGATAACGGAGCAAAACCATTTGATAGCGGAGTTCGCACGAATGCAGTTGGAAGTGGTGCCGACAGGCACGGTGAGGCAACTCCTAACCCTGGTGGTCAAACCAACGCTACTTGAGAAGATCCGGGAGAGACAACAAGCCGACCCACACTTGCAGCGCGTACGAGACAAGATCCCCCTGGACCAAGAGAGCGACTTTGCAGTGGAAGACGACGGCACCCTACGGTTCCGCAAACGGATCTGCGTGCCGGATTCGCCGGAGTTGAAGGAGGAAATTTTGAAAGAGGCACACCGGGCCCCTTATGCGGCACATCCAGGGGGCACGAAGATGTACAGGGACCTCAAACAGACCTACTGGTGGCCCAATTTGAAGGGGGACGTCACTCGACATGTAGCTCATTGCCTAGTGTGCCAACGGATAAAGGTCGAGCATCAGCGGCCAGCAGGGAAGCTACAACCTCTACCGGTACCAGAATGGAAGTGGGATCAAATCACCATGGACTTTGTCACGGGCTTCCCACGTTCACCACAGGGCCACGACGCAATTTGGGTCGTAGTCGACCGGTTAACGAAGTCAGCACACTTTCTGCCAATTCATACGACCTGGACCCGAGAACGGTTAGCCCAAGCATATATCAGCGAGATCGTGAGATTACATGGAGTGCCGGCATCGATCACCTCGGACAGGGACACGCGCTTTGTCTCGAAATTTTGGCAGAGCCTTCAGCGGGCCATGGGAACCAAACTACAGTTCAGCACAGCCTTCCACCCTCAGACAGACGGACAGTCGGAGCGTGTGATACAAACCCTCGAAGACCTGCTTCGCGCCTGCGTACTAGATTGGGGGATCGGGTGGTCACGCTACCTGCCTCTCGTGGAATTCGCCTACAACAACAGCTACCAGGCCAGCATCCAGATGGCGCCCTACGAGGCCTTATATGGGAGACGCTGCCGGTCCCCGATTTGTTGGGGACGATCTAGGAGAACGGAAATTCTTGGGGCCCGATTTAGTGGAGGAAACGGAAGAGAAGGTTCGCCTCATCCGACAGCGCCTGCTGACCGCCCAGAGTCGCCAGAAGAGCTACGCGGACCAAAGGCGCCGCGACTTAGAATTCCAAGTAGGAGAGCACGTTTTCTTGCGGGTCTCGCCGTCCAGAGGAGTAAAGCGGTTCGGGCTGAGGGGCAAGCTGAGCCCACGGTTTGTGGGGCTGTTTGAGATCTTGGAGCGGGTCGGCCCGGTTGCTTACCGCCTTGCCCTACCACCGAACCTCGACCGAGTCCACGACGTCTTCCACGTCTCGATGCTCCGGAAGTACCTCCCCGACCCTTCACACGTCCTGGATGCTCTACACTCGAACTGAAGGAGGACCTAAGCTTCGAAGAAACCCGGTGAGGATCCTGGCAAGGGAGACCAAATCGTTGCGGAACCGAGCTATCCCCTACGTGAAGGTACACTGGAGCAACCACGAGGAGCGAGAAGCAACTTGGGAGCTGGAATCTAGAATGAGGGAGTACTACCCCGACCTTTTCGCCACCACCCGGGTTTGAGTTCGAGGACGAAACTCGTTTTTAGAGGTGAGTGGTGTAATAACCGCGAGTTTATTTTCCTTTTTGGGTCCCTTCATCGTTTTTACTGAAACCTTTTCCGACCAAGGGGTCCGGGGTGTGATTCTTTTTCCTTCGTTCTTGGCAGACCGTCGGGGCTCGCGGGTAATTTTGGATAATAAAGCTCGCGAAACGGAGACCGGCGGCGCGATCGGTTTTGGATTCCGACTCCGGAATCTCCCGGAATAAATTCCAGAAGATCGCTTAGCGGTTCAGACGTTTAGCACGCTTTTCGAGGTAAATCAGGTTCGGACTCGATTTCTTTTATTTGGGGATTTAGGTCCCCCTTTATTTTTCCCCCGCCCCGCTTAGACCGTCTGGTTCAACTTTGTGTGAGAAGATTTAGGTTTTCCCTTTTCCCACTCTGCTCGTCCCGCACAACGCAAGTTCCCCATCGGAGCGCGTGGAGAAGAACCCCGTTTTCCTGCGAGACGGTACGGAACCAAGGAGAAGGAAAGGACGATCCCCCTCCCCACGGAACTTGGCGAGCGAGCGTGAGACGATCCCTCCCTTCCAATCATCGTCGTCGAAACCGAGGTGAGACGGAGGTCTTCTTTTAGTTTCTTCTTGGATTCTTGATTGTCCCGATCGGCAAGGGGATGGCACAGGCGACGGATTCTCCGGAATCCGCCGCATGTGCGAAGACCCCCTCCCCTCCCCAGGCCGGCGTTCCCGTGACCCGCGCGGGCTAGGCTCACGCCCAGCCCCGCGTGCGGGGGTGACCCGCACGGTGCGGGGGGTGAGCCGCAACGTGCGGGGGTGAGACCGCACGTGCGGGGGTGACCCGCACGGGGCCGGGCCTGCGCCCAGCCCTGCGTGCGGGGGTGACCCGCACTGGGCTAGGCTCACGCCCAGCCCCGCGTGCGGGGGTGACCCGCACGGTGCTGGGGTGAGCCGCACGTGCGGGGGTAACCCGCACAGGGCCGGGCCTGCGCCCAGCCCTGCGTGCGGGGTGACCCGCACGGGGCTAGGCTCACTGCCCAGCCCCGCGTGCGGGGGTGACCCGCACGGTGCGGGGTGAGCCGCACGTGCGGGGGTGACCCGCACGGGCTAGTGCTCACGCCCAGCCCCGCGTGCGGGGGTGACCCGCACGGTGCGGTGGGTGAGCCGCACGTGCGGGGGTGACCCGCACGGGGCTGGGCACGCGTGCGGTCTCGTGCGCGGCGTGGGTGCCGCGAACCGGGTTAGACGGAGGTCGGTGTTCTCGTCCTCTTTAAAATTCCTTAAAATCTAAGTGCTGATCTTCCCGTGCGGCAGGTGTGTGAGCCGGACGAGCGTGTCGGGACGCGAGGAAAGTCGAACCTTGACCGCTACAAGTAACAGGTGGGTTGTATTTACCTTGTCCTAGTCTCTAAATTCTATCGTATGGGACGGGGTCCATTCTTAGTGTACTGGGGTTAAACGACGATGGGCGATAAACTTATGCATGTTAGTGAGTTCCCTATAGCGTTTAGCGTTGGTTACCGATGGGTGCTCTCTTTTTAATCACTATATGTCGCGGGCCACCGTCGAGTGCGCATATTATTACCTTGATTTTCAATTATGCACTTTACCGCATTACTTTTGTTATTCATATTATGATGCTGACATGATGGTGGTTACGGTTACTTGGCTCGAGGTTGCCACACGCGCAACCCGCGGTTTGGCACCGCAAAGGGTGCGCTTTTCCGGAAAAGTGGTCTCTGACCCGTGTATACCCACGAGGTGACGTAGTGGGGCCCCTTATTAGGGTGGGGTTGAGGCGCCGAGGTGCGAGCGGTGCGACCCCGTCGGTTTAGTTGTCCGACGTGGTCGGGTTTATGCAGGTACGGTATGGGCCGTCGGTTTAGTTGTCCGACGTGTCCGGGTATTACAGGATACAGGTGTACAGGTTGTCCTCCTCCTTGGGGGGGGGGGGGGGGGTGGTTGCTCCGGTTGTCTTCACGGTTTGTTTTAATCATATTCTCCTAGCTCTACGACTTTTACGTCACTGACTTCCCACTTTGTGACAGGGTTCAGACGGGGGGAGACATAGGCGGTGGCGAGGACGGGCAGGAGCAGCTGGGGCGCTGGGGACCCTGGACTGTATTTCCTTTTCTTTCTAGCATTTCATTTCATTGTAGTTATGTGAGAGGTTCTCGATACCCTCGTGGGGTCGGCGTGGATGTCGGTATGAGTTGTTATTAGTTATCCTCTTATGCATTACTCTCCTCTTTGAATGTTATTGGCCATGTGAAAAAAAAAAAAAAAAAAAAAAAAAGGTAAAAGAAAAAGAAAGGATTGCGAAAACCGTTTTTAAAATAGAAGTGTCGTGTGGGCACTGGTTTCAAAACCCTGTGGATTATGGATTTCAAAAAGGGATTTCAAAACTTGGTGTCGGGTGGGCACCGTTTCAAAACCTTGTGGTTTTATGCTGATTCGAAATTCGCTTTCAAAACATAAGCCCCGGGTAGGCGCTCTTATAAACTGTGGATTAATCCTTTCCAAGTTGAACGGCCATATCTTTTAGATAAGTTAGAATGCTGGTGGTATGTTAATAATTGTTCTGATTGAAAGGTTGTGTATGTTTGAACATGTACTGAATGCTACGCCGTGCACATACAGGGGAGACTCTGTCCGTTGCAGAGTGACCCTGTATGTGTGGCGGGTCTGGACATGCGCCGGGGGAGCGGGGGTCTCGCTTTTACAACAAAAAAAAAAATGACACGTCATACGTTGACTTTTCTATGAATCGTTTCCGCTAAAACAAAACCCCCGGGGGCGTGACATCGACCCCCTTTCTTTGATGGAACTAATTATGCGTACTGGAAAGTACGAATGAAAGCCTTTTTAATTTCCATCGACGAAAGGGTGGTGGCAATCAATTGAATTAGGATGGTCTAATCCAACTGAAATTATCTCTGATGTTCGCACCTTAAAACCTAGGTCGAAATGGGACCAAGGAAGCAGTAGATTCATCTTCTTACAATGGCAAGGGAATTAATGCTATTTTTAATGCCTTATCTCAAACTGAATTCTCTCGCATCTCGGCATGTGAGACTGCGAAAGAAATCTGGGATGTTCTTCAGGTTACACATGAGGGAACTAACCCGTGAAGATTCAGAAACTGCAAATGCTTACGAGCAAGTTTGACTCTATCTTGATGGCAGAAAATGAATCTTTCACGGACTACTATACACGATTGCAAGACATCGTAAACTCATGTGCTAACCTGGGAGAGAAGATTCCAGAATTTAAGATTGTAAGAAAGATCTTAAGAACTCTTCCTGAACGATTTCGCCAAAGGTTACAGCCATTGAAACTATAAACACCCGGACGAAATACGTGTAGAAGAATTAGTTGGCTCATACAAACTTATGAAATGACATTTACCACTAACATTCTTCTGGAAAAAGCATCATCTTCTAAGTCTTCAGGTTATGCATTGAAAAACAACTAAGGAAGAAGACGACGGATACATCCTCCTCAGACGATGACGAGAACCTTTCTATGGAGGAATTTGAGAAGCAGCTCGCTCTCTTGACAAGGAAGTTTCGCCGCAACTTGTCGAAGGGGTAATCAAATAAATCTCCATCCTTCGGAAAGTCACACAAAGGCAAGGGTACTTCAAGTTACAAGTCAAGAAAGCAAGAGAACTTCTCAAAGGATAAGAAAAGTTCAGAGGGACAAGCTACAATAGCTTCAAATGTCGAGGCTACGGCCACATTGCAACGGAGTGTCCCAACAAGTATCCGGCAAAGAAGAAAGGCGATGCAAGTCGTCACTTGGGATGACAACTCAACGTCAAATGAGTCGTCTCAAGTGATGAAGAAAAGTGCTCCCCGGCATTCCACGCGTCCATATCTTCACCCTTCATGGTCTTCAGGCAAGTACATCCGAGTCATTGTCCAACTCCACTGTTGAAAAGAATGCAACGGACAAACGAATCGGATGATTCGGAAGGTGAGAAGATTTTGCTATTAGCCTACCACAGACTTTTGAGGGATTCAAAGAAAGTGGCTAAGCAAAACAAGAGTTTGAGAGGGAGATTGCATGATCTCGAAAGAAGAAGCAAAAAGAGGCAACTTCTCTCTCAAACGCTCTTGAAGTGGAAAGGGAAAATCTGATAAAAAGGAAATGTTTCCCTTCAAGAGTCCAATGAGCTTTTTGAGAATGAACATACAAAACTGGTGGACAAAGCGGATCACTTCTCAAAGCTCTACAACGAGGCTCGCAGGATAACCTGGAAAGGACAAAGACCGTTTTCCAACTCAAGGATGACTTGAAGCGATTCTCTTCAGGAAGGAGTAAGTTGGATAGGCTTCTTGGTCTTGGTCAAACAATCGGTTCGGCCTCGGGTACACTCAAACTGGAAACAGTCCAATTTCGAGTGGATAGTTTTTGTGCCTCACGGATCTCCTCCTCCGACACCGGAATTCAAGACAAACAACGACAACAAACTTACTTCATCCTCTTGGTGATCGTCAAGATCTAAGGTATGTTTTCGTTGTGTGTTTCAGGGCACATAAGAAGATTGCAAGAACGGAGTCAAACGCTGCCCTCAAACACCTCTTGCAATGACTACCACAAAGGTGATTCCGTCGGAAATCAATTGGCAAATCATTGAGGAAAACACAACCTGGTAGATTTACCACTCGCAGAGACACGACTTCATCAAGGAGCACAATCGTTTTTACAAGACGCTTTCACCTAGCATCTAACTTCACGACCATAACCGACGCACTCCAAAAAGGTTGGGGC
>CM055060.1:31472123-31512859 GCA_029204045.2 Tillandsia leiboldiana
CCCCGCCGAAATCGGTGAAGAAACGGGCGCAATCTGACGAAAAACTGAACTGCGCCTCTCGCGCGCGCGGCACCGTCGCGCGTCTCGGAAAAATCCACGGAGCTCCAAACAACCTCCACAGCACCAGCTATGCCACCAAAAAAATCTCAGCTCAACCCGATCACTCCAATCCACGAATCAAGCATGCGTGTATGTTGCGGATTTGCACAGTAATCCCTCTGCATGCATGCAGCCCGAGAGCACAGGGAGAGAGCAAGGATAGAAATTAGCTCAAATTACCATTCAAAACCATCAATAAAACCCAAGAGGAGAATCAAAGAGTCCAAATCCACAATCTCCAACAATCAATTTACCTCAATTTGCTCCTCGCGGCGCGCACGTTGACCGGTCAACTCTCACAAGCAGCACTCCCAGGCCACCTTCACTTCTCCCTCTCTTCCTCTTCTTCTTCTTCTCTGGCAGCAAGAAATGGAGAGAATGGAAGAGAGATGAGGAAGGGTGAGGGAGCAGGTGGTCAAGGGATAAATCGAGGCTGGGGTGGTTGGAACAGGAAAGAGCCCATACCTCAACACTGTGCACCAATCCGGCCAAACTGGGCATTCCTGTGCTTGTGTACCGGTACCACCCATTGGTACCGGACACAGCCCTGGTTCCGGAACCAAAGAGCCAGTTCCGGAACCAGCCACTCAAAGGCTCCAGAAACAGCCAGAACTCTCCCAAACCGGCCGTCAACTCACTTTCTCGCCTCGGGACCTCCGCATCACCCCGAAACCAACCGAACACCTCTGTAAAAACATATTACACATGTCCCAAGGGTTCAACTCACATCAAAACCATCCAAGAAGCCAAGCTCGACCCGCAAGCTCTAAAGCCGACGCCAACTCACTTTCCTCCAAAAAGACTTCCGCGTCGCTCCGGGACCACCCGAACCTTTCTGTAAAAACAAACAGAAACTGCTGAAGGTATTTCCACAATACCAGGCTGCCCCGTGGGGTCGGCACACTGCCCGAAGCTCCGGTACTCTACACTCTCCCCTCCTTTTAAGGTTTCGTCCTCGAAACCACAAAATCAAAATCTCAGGAGGCGACTCAAATAAGTGGGGATATGAAACTCTCAGCTCATCCTCAGGCTCCCATGTGGCCTCTCGCTCCTCATGATGACTCCATAAAACCTTAACAAAAGGTATGATCCGGTTGCGCAATTCTCTCGTCTCGAGCAAGAATTCGCACCGGTCGCTCCTGATAGCCCAAGTCCTCGTCTAGCTCCAAGGATGTGAAGTCCAGGATATGTGAGGGATCAAACACATATTTCCTCAAGGTGGATACATGAAATACGTCGGGGGCCTGCCAACCGCGGCGGTAGCGCAACTCGATATGCAACTGGGCCAATGCGCTCTAGCACTCAAATGGCCCGATAAACCGCGGACTAAGCTTTCCGCGTACTCCAAATCGGCGAACTCCTCGAGATGGCGAGACTTTCAGAAAAACATGGTCTCCCACCTGAAACTCCAAGTCTCGCCGCCTCCTGTCTGCATAACTCCTCTGACGGCTCTGAGCGGTCTCTATGTGTCGCCGAATGATCCTGACCTTTTCCTCAGCTTCTACAAGCAGATCTGGCCCCAAGGTCTTCCTTTCACCCACGTCACTCCAAAATAGAGGCGATCGACACTTCCGACCATACAATGCTTCGTAGGGCGCCATCTGAATGCTCGCCTGGAAGCTATTGTTATACGCGAACTCGGCTAACCTCAAGTGTCGATCCCAACTGCCACGAAGCTCAGGACACATGCTCTCAACATGTCCTCCAGAGTCTGAATGGTCCTCTCCGACTGTCCATCAGTCTGTGGGTGAAAGGCGGTGCTAAACTGAAGCTGGGTCCCCAAGGCTCTGTGCAAACTCCTCCAAAACTGTGAAGTAAACCTCGGGTCCCTGTCAGACACAATCGATACTGGCACCCCGTGTAGTCTCACAATCTCATCCATATAACTGTGCTAACCTCTCCAAGGACCAACTCAACTGCATCGGCAGAAAGTGGGCTGATTTGGTCAAACGATCACAATCACCCATATGGCATCAGAACCACTCTGAGTCCTCGGCAATCCCACAATAAAATCCATAGTGACACGGTCCCATTTCCATTCAGGTATTGGAAGGCTCTGCAACTTGCCAGCTGGAACCTGATGCTCAGCTTTAACTTGCTGACAAGTTAAACAACGAGCCACAAACCTTCCAATATCTCTCTTCATGCCGCGCCACCAAAACTGTGCCCTCAAGTCCCTATACATCTTAGTTCCCCCAGGATGGAGGGTGTAAGGTGTATAGTGAGCTTCCCTCAAAATCAGCTCTCGAACCTCTGAGTCCACGGGCACACAAAAGCGGTCCCTGTACCTGAGTACTCCCGCTGTATCCACAGAAAAGTCCCCACCCTGATCCTGCTGAAGCTGATCTCTAATCCTCACAAGCTCGGGGTCCTCACTCTGTTTCTCTCTAATCTGTCCAACAGAGTAGGCTGCAAGACCATGGACATAAGTCTTGCAGAAACCCCAGGGGACACCACCTCTATATCCAAGCGCCTCAACTGCTCTCTCAAGGGCATCTGCTGGGTAATCAACAAACTCAAGGACTGCCCTGATCGCCTGCTCAAGGCGTCTGCGACCACATTGGCTTTGCCGGGATGATACTGAATATTCAGATCATAATCCTTTAGCAGCTCTAGCCACCGGCGTTGCCTCAAGTTGAGTTCCTTCTGGGTGAACAAATACTTCAAACTCTGGTGGTCGGTGAAGATCTCACAATGCTCGCCATAAAGATAGTGCCGCCAAAGCTTCAAAGCAAAGACAACAGCGGCTAGCTCCAAGTCATGCGTAGGGTAATTTTCTCATAGTCCTTTAGCTGGCGCGAAGCATAAGCGATTACCCTACCATGCTGCATCAACACACATCCTAGGCCGCTGTGGGAGGCATCACTGTAATCACGAATCCCTCTCCCATAACTGGTAGTGACAGGACTGGCGCTGTAATCAACCTCTGCTTCAACTCCTCGAAGCTCTGCTGACACTGCTCTGTCCACACAAACTTGATCCCCTTCCTAGTCAAACGAGTGAGGGGAGTAGAAAGCTTCGCAAAGCCTTCTACAAAACGACGGTAGTACCCTGCAAGGCCCAAGAAGCTGCGCACCTCTGTCACCGTCGTGGGTCTAGGCCAATCCCGAACTGAATCAATCTCGCCGGGTCCACTGCCACTCCTGCGGCTGAAACTACGTGGCCTAGAAAAGAAACCTCCCGAAGCCAAAAAGCGCACTTCTTTAACTTGGCATACAACTTCTTCTCTCTCAGAAGCTGCAGCACTATCCTCAAGTGCTCCTCGTGCTCCGTGTCACGTCGGGAGTAAACCAGAATGTCATCAATAAACACAACTACAAAACGATCCAAGTAGGGCTGAAACACTCGGTTCATTAGATCCATAATTGCGGCTGGGGCATTAGTCAATCCAAAAGGTAGCACGGTGAACTCATAATGCCCATACCGAGTCCTGAAAGCTGTCTTGGACACATCCTCGGCCCTCACCTTAAGCTGGTGGTAACCCGGACTGAAGGTCGATCTTGGAGAAGACCGTAGCTCCCTGAAGCTGATCAAACAATCATCAATCCTGGGGAGAGGATACTTGTTCCGAACGGTCACTTTATTCAACTCTCGATAATCCACACACAACCTAAGTGATCCGTCCTTCTTTTTCACAAAAGAATCGGCGCTCCCCACGGAGAGACGCTAGGTCTGATGAACCCTCGATCCAAAAGATCCTGTAATTGAGACTTTAGCTCTCTCAACTCTGCTGGGGCCATCCTGTAGGGCGCTTTAGATACTGATGTAGTTCAGGGACTACATCAATCACAAACTCTATCTCTCGATCCGGCGGCATAGATGATAACTCGAGGGAAAAAACATCCGGGTACTCGCAGACAACAGGGATGTCCTCGAGTCCGGGCATCGCCGTAGGCGCCTCTACAACAGTCGCAAGAAAAGCGACACAGCCTCTACTCAACATCTGTCGGGCTCTGGCGGAAGACACTGTCACTGCAACAAAGCACTCTGACATCCCCTATACACATGCTCCTCCTGACCCGGCTCCCGAAGGGTCACAGTCCTCAATCTACAATCAATAGTAGCATAGAACCGGGATAACCAATCCATACCCAAAACCACATCAAAATCTGAAGTCGGCGCAAGACCAACAGGTCAATGGGTAAAATCCACGGTCCTAACTGCACTGGGCAGGACCAACAGCACTCATCTACATGCAATACACAACCCGGAACCTGGACCTCTAATGCATGAGTCAAAGGCCCGATCTCAAACCCATGCGAAGATGCAAAAGTACTACTGATGAATGAATGTGATGCTCCAGTATCAAAAAGCGCATCGAGCACGGGTAGAGGAGATAAGAATAATACCTGCTACTACCTGATCCGCTGCTGTGGAATCCTCGGACCTGAGCGGCGTACACCTCGCCCGCTCGCTGGAGGTAGTCTCTCAGACTGTCGTGAGGAGGTGGCACGATCCCCCCGGGTGAAGCTCGGCGAAGCTCCCACTGCCTGTAGGGGCAAGGAGAAGTCGATGTAGTCGACGGTGCTATGACCCTGCCCTCGGGCAAGTCCAAGCTATATGTCCCGGCTGTCCCACATCGATAGCATCTGCCCTGTCGCTGCTCGCACTGTCTGAGGTTGCGTGAGGGCCCGCCGCAAATCACACACTGATCGGAACGCCTCTGCTGCTGCTGCTCGTGCTGCTGCTGCTGCTGCTGTCTAGGCGGCCCGATGACCCCCTGGCCTCTGCCTCCTCTGTGACCCGCGGCCTCGAGGCTGAATCAGTGGCTGCGGTGGTCTCGGGGGCCTCGGTCTGCTTGACTGCCCAAAATCCTGAGGTGTTGGGCGCTTCTCCCCGGAGCTGGTCCCTGGCGCCTCGCCCATCTCTGTCATAATAACGGTCCCTCGGGAGACCCATCAAGCTCGCTCAATAGCTGCGTCCAAGGTAGGTGACCGATGGGAGTGGACGTGATGGTAGATATCCTGGTGCAATCCTCTCTCAAATAGATCAACCCTCTGCGGCTCATCTGGGGCGACGTATGGAACACTGTTCAGTAAGCGCTGAAACTCTCGTATATACTCCTGTAGTGGTCGGCTACCCTGCTGTAGCCGTCGAAGTCTCCTTCGAGTTTTCTGCTTTGCACTGTCGGGGAAGTAAGCCCCGCGCAGTAAAGCTCGAAACTCGTGCCAAGTCAGCAACTGTACGCCCGGCGGTCCAACAGGGCGAACCCGACGCCACCAAGTCTCGGCGTTTTTCTCCAAAAAGTGAGTTCCCAGGTGCACTTGATGCTCCTCCTTGATGAACAGATTCTCGAATAATTTTTCCATAGCTGCAATCCAGTTCTCGACCTCCCACGGCTCCGAGCTCAGACCAGCGAACCGCGGGGGATGGAACTGGCTAATATATGACAGTCGATCCGTGAGCTCTCTCTGCTCTGCCTCCGTCAAAGGAGCAATCTGTGACGAGGTCGCTGAGGTAGCTACTGGGGCATCGCTGGAGGTGCCCTCTGCTCGAGTAACCTCACCAACCGTTCCACATTCTCTTGCTGGGCCTTGGCTGCTCCTCCTGGCGCCTGGCTGTCTCCTCCTGGCGTTTGGAGCCTCATCTTGGCGTTGCAACGCCTCCGACAAATAGGCCACCTGGACCCGCAGCGCCTGAACCTCTCCCTGATCAACCGGTGGAGCCTCCTGCCGCTCAGGCTCCTCGTCTGCGGCTGGGTGAGCCCTCGTCGTAGCTCGACGTCTCGGAGGCATCGCAAATCCTGAAATCAAAACCGAACATCAGGACCAAGAATCGCTCAACCCAATCAAACGAGAGTCTATACATGCTACCCATTCTAAAGTGTAATGCCGTCTGCAGCCGACAGGTCCCCTTTAGAGAATAAGCATGCAAAATTACTCACCCCCAAACCACTGGGGGAGTTATAACTCAATCATGACTCTCGTAGAAATCACGTCTCTCTCGAAATCAACCTACTGTCCAGCAAAAGCCTAGGGTCTCTAAGTCCTCAATGACCTATAAACCTAGGCTCTGATACCACTCTAATCTGTCACGCCCCGGGGTCGAAACTGCGACCCGGGCTCGCTAATAGATCCGCCATCTGTACGGAAACTGCCGTACAGACGAAGCGTCTACCCTGCAAATAAATCTATAGCTAACAGATATCAGAGCAAAAGTAAGTACATGCTATAGAAAGGAAACAGAACAACTGTACTAGAGTAAATAAAATCCAAGATACAAGCTGTCCTCAAGATACAAAAATAACATCTCTCAAAATCTCACTCTACAAAAGTGAAAACTCAAAAGGGTACTGCTACCTCTCCACTAAACTGACTCGGGTAAGCGACTAGTCGGCCACGCCCTTACCTCGATCTGAAGACTCCGCACGGGAAGGAGTCGGAGCAGCTGCCTCAGGAAAACCTGCACCGCAGCGGGTGTGAGAACTACTGCAAAGGTAGTTCCCAGTGGGTACCGTCCTCAAAGCACACGGTATGCCCACTAAGTCCACCGGAGGCACAAAAAGGTAAACAAATAGATAGATAGATAGATAAATGGGAAAGCTGGAAATCTATCTCTATATGCCTCTACATATGCTCAAAGGAAAAAACACTCATCTATGAACATGCAGTGTAACTCACTCACACATCTCACCCAAATCTCAATGACTGTCCTCTTTGGACCAGTCAAGATAAAGTCAAGCCTGCGCTCATCTACTGCCGCACATCCCGGAGGAACGGACTTACGTAGGGTGTCCCTCAAGGACTAACAGTAACACATCGCAGCCTCGTCAGGCTCGGTATCATCATCGCACCCGGGGCGTAGCTCGAGGGGAGCGACCCCACCGAACTCAAGTATCTCAAGTATCTCATAACTGGCAAACATGCCAGGCTCAGCAGGCTATAATCCACGATCAAATAGATCGGAAACACAGTGGATACACGACACACACTCATGTCAAGGTCGGAGTAAACTCCACGACTGAATCTGAAGTGCTCAAATAGAACCCCCAATGACACTAGTAAAACTCAAAAAGCCACAGAAAGGCTCTAATAAACAACCAAACTCTCCTCGGCCCCCCGGCACGAGAGAACATGCTCCCCGAACCCATGCAGCATCACTAGAACCCTCAGACATTTTAAAACCATTTTAAAAGTCAGTTTTCCAATAAAACAAGCATTCGAATTTTTAAAACGGTTCGGGAGCTTAAATGAGGCCAACCAAGTACACAGTCTAGTGTCATATAATGTCAAGAGTCCACTAAAAATACTCTGGGGTTCAGATAATATTTCTATAATTTTCTAGGCAACTATCAGATCATTTAACAGCTAAAATATACAGTTTTGACATGATCAAAGTGCGTTCTGAAGCATTAGAGGTCATTCCGCGATTTTTGGAAGAAAAAACCAACCCACCTCAAATGCTTCCCGAAGGCCGCGCCGAAATCGGTGAAGAAACGGGCGCAATCTGACGAAAAAACTGAACTGCGCCTCTCGCGCGCGCGCGCACCGTCGCGCGTCTCGAAAAAATCCACGGAGCTCCAAACAACCTCCACAGCACCCAGCTAGGCCACCATAAAAATCTCAGCTCAACCCGATCACTCCAATCCACGAATCAAGCATGCGTAGTGTTGCGGATTTGCACAGTAATCCCTCTGCATGCATGCAGCCCGAGAGCACAGGGAGAGAGCAAGGATAGAAATTAGCTCAAATTACCATTCAAAACCATCAATAAAACCCAAGAGGAGAATCAAAGAGTCCAAATTCACAATCTCCAACAATCAATTTACCTCAATTTGCTCCTCGCGCGCGCACGTTGACTCGGTCAACTCTCACAAGCAGCACACTCCACAGCCACCTTCACTTCTCCCTCTACTTCCTCTTCTTCTTCTCCTCTGGCAGCAAGAAATGGAGAGAATGGAAGAGAGATGAGGAAGGGTGAGGGAGCAGGTGGTCAAGGGTATAAATCGAGTCTGGGGTGGTTGGAACAGGAACAGAGGCCATACCTCAACACTGTGCACCAATCCGAGCCAAACTGGGCATTCCTGTGCTTGTGTACCGGTACCACCCATTGGTACCGGTACACAGCCCCTGGTTCCGGAACCAAAGAGCCAGTTCCGGAACCAGGCCACTCAAAGGCTCCAGAACCAGCCAGAACTCTCCCAAACCGCGCCGTCAACTCACTTTCCTCGCCTCGGGACCTCCGCATCACCCCGAAACCAACCAAACACCTCTGTAAAAACATATTACACATGTCCCAAGGGTTCAACTCACATCAAAACCATCCAAGAAGCCAAAGCTCGACCCGCAAGCTCTAAATCCGACGCCAACTCACTTTCCTCCAAAAAGACTTCCGCGTCGCTCCGGGACCACCCGAACCTTTCTGTAAAAACAAACAGAAACTGCTGAAGGTATTTCCACAATACCAGGCTGCCCCGTGGGGTCGGCACACTGCCCGAAGCTCCGGTACTCTACATTTTAATTCTAGTGGATTTCTGCCGTGTTATCGGTCCCGTGGTTTTTTACTCCGGTGATGGAGTTTTCCACGTAAAAATCTTGCGTGTTATTTTTATTTCCGCATTGGATTTTTATCGCAACGATTTTTGAGTGTTTATACGTTTACACCTATTCACCCCCCTCTAGGTATTTTTTCCCCTATTTAGATCTACATTACTTATAACCCAACAGCTGTCTCACTGCACTGGACATGATCCACAAGCCTCCTCCAAGTGCACAACACCAACAGGAACCTGTACCTCTGGTGCACGTGGTAACAACTCTACCTCTAGTCCATGCAGGAAGCAAAATACTCTAACTCAGACTGCTGTAATGAAATCATACCTGCGACAACCCGATCCTCTGCCGTGGCGCCCTCCAACCGGGCGGCACAGACTCATCCGCTCAATGCAGGTGGTCGTCGCTCAGTCTGCCTCGACGTCAAAGTCCAGTCGGTCAGAAAACATCTAGACTATCCACATAGGAAGCACGACCTCTGCCTCTACTCACACTAGGGCAACGAATGGGGCCCTCCATAGATAACACATCCATGCTACCGCCGCTGCTGATACTAATACTGCTGCTGAGACTGCTGGTACTGCAGTTGCAGCTGGGGTCCACCATATCTCTGGCGCCTCTGAATCCCACGATCCTCAAGGCGAAATCGTGGAGGTCCTGGAGGCTCTTGCCTACTCATCTGTCCTTCGACATCAGGCGCTGGGCGCTTCACGCCCGAACCCCCACCGGGGGCTATGTTCCAGTCAGTCAAAATCACATTCCCTCGTTCCATATAAAGGGCCTGCTCCATCGAGGCGTCCAAAGTCTGCAGTGTAAAGTACCGGGTCTTTGGATAGCGCGCCAACCACATAGGTGACTTGGAGCAGAGAGTTGCCTTGGGCATGTTGCATTTGAGTTTACAGTTGATGCCGGGTTGGTTCGGGTCAACGCAAAAGCTCCAGCTCGATTCTGGGTTTTTCCGGGCTTTGTATGCCGATTGAGGATGAGATTTGGAAATTACCGACTTCACCGGGGAGTGCCGGAAATTCAAGAACACTTGGAACACGTGTACTTTCGATTTACAGCGAGGTTCGGGAGGTTCCGGACTGACGCGGAGGACCCGGAGGCAAAAAGTGAGTCGGAACTGGTAATTTTGGAGCCGGTATTTGATTTGAGCACCCCGACTCAACGGATGAGCTTTTTGAGGAGAAAAAGCTGTGGACACGTGTACTTTCGATTTACAGCGTGGTTCGGGAGGTTCCGGACTGACGCGGAGGACCCGGAGGCAAAAAGTGAGTTGGAACTGGCAATTTTGGAGCCGGTATTTGATTTGAGCACCCCGACTCAACGGATGAGCTTTTTGAGGAGAAAAAGCTGTGGACACGTGTACTTTCGATTTACAGCGAGGTTCGGGAGGTTCCGGACTGACGCGGAGGACCCGGAGGCAAAAAGTGAGTCGGAACTGACTATTTTGGAGCCGGTATTTGATTTGAGCACCCCGACTCAACGGATGGGCTTTTTGAAGAGAAAAAGCTGTGAGCTTTCTTATCCGCTCTGATATCTGTGTAGCTGTAGTTCTGTCTTTGCAGGTTAGACGCTTCGTCTTTACGGCAGTTTCCGAACATATGGCGGATCTGTTAGCGAGCCCGGGTCGCAGTTTCGACCCCGGGGCGTGACAGATTAGAGTGGTATCAGAGCCTAGGATATAGGTCATTGAGGACTTAGAAACCCTAGGCTTGTGGTTGGACATTAGGATGACTACGTGAGAGTCGTGACTTTTAGCGAGAGTCCAAATTGAGTTTTTTTTCCTCTCCCTCGGGTTGGGATGAGTGATTTGATATGTTATTCTCTCAAAGTAATTATGTTGGCTGCAGACAACATAATACTTTAGGAAGTATAACAAGTTTTAGACTCTCGCTGGATTCGGTCGTATGGTTGTTTTGTCCTGACATTCGTTTTTGTTTCAGTTACCTGCGATGCCGCCGAGACGTCGTGTAGCGACGAGAGGGCGTTCGACCTCGGGTGAGGAGGCCGAGCAGGCCAGGCAGAGCGAGGTACAGGAGCTGCGGGCTCAGGTGACCCAGATGACAGAGGCGTTGCGGCGCCAGGAGGTGGCGGCCAGGCGCCAGGAGGAAAATATGGAGCGCATGATGCGCATGCTGGAGCAGAGGGCGCCTCCTGTGGCACCACCATCAGTACTTCCGGATATGACATCCTCGACCTCGTCACAGATTCCTCCGTTGACAGAGACAGAGCAAAGGGAGCTCATGGATCGACTATCCTTTATCAGCAAGTTTCACCCCCCATGGTTCGCAGGTCAGAGTTCGGAGCCATGGGAAATTGAGAACTGGATTGCGGCCATGGAGAAATTGTTTGAGAACCTCTTCATCAAGGAAGAACATCAGGTACATTTGGGGGCGCACTTTTTGGAGAAGGACGCCGAGACGTGGTGGCGTCGAGTTCGTCCAGTGGGACCACCGGGAGTACAGTTATTGACGTGGGCGGAGTTTCGTGCTTTGCTACTCAGAGCCTATTTTCCTGACAGTGCAAAGCAGAAACTAGAAGGGGATCTTCGACGATTGCAGCAGGGTGATCGACCACTTCATGAGTACGTTAATGAGTTTCAGCGGTTATTGAGCTGTGTGCCTCATGTTGCCCGGGATGAGGCCCAGAGGGTTGAGCTTTTTGAGAGAGGGTTGCATCCGGATATTTATCCCATTGTGCATTCGCGTAGAGCGCCGACTCTGGATGCGGCAATTGAGCATGCTCGGTGGGTTGACCGAGGATTTGTGGTTATGTCAGAGATGGAGCGAGCGCCAGGGACCAGCTCCGGGGAGAGACATCCAGTGCCGCCTGATTTTGGACAGTCTAGTAGATCGGGACCCCCGGGGCCGCCACCATCCCAGTCTGAGGGTCGTGGATTTCAGAGGAGACGGAGATCAGGAGGTCCCCCTCAGCCGAGGCACCAGCAGCAGTTTCAGGTTGAGTGTGTCATTTGCGGTGGGCCGCATGCAGTGCAGCAGTGTGACCATAGGCAGGGGCGATGCTTTTCGTGTGGACAGTCGGGACATTTTCAGGCAGCATGCCCTCAGGTAGTACTTTCGGTGATGCCGCTTGCGACGGCACCCCCGCTACCTCTTCCGGAGGAAGGAGCTCCTCCGACTTACCGCCAGCCAGATGAGGCCACGACGTCGAGGCAGTTAGGACGACGACCACCCACATCGAGAGGATGAGTTTGGGCTGCTCGTTTGGTGGGCGCCAGGTTAGCGGATTACGTGGTACTTGGTATGACTTCCTTTCCTAGTGGATGAGATCAGAGTGACAGATTAGAGTGGCACCCCTACATGGTTGAGTTGTTGGATTGTGGTTTTGGGTTGCGGCCACAGCAGGGACAGCTTCAACATCTCTCTCTCCTTGTTTTCTCGTCTTGATGCCGAAACTGGCGAACGGGGCGAAAATTTCAAAGGGGTACTCCAGAAATGGAGACGATGCTGGAACCTGTTCTTGTTTGATTGGGGTGAAGGCGTCGAACTGTTGGAATTTTCGGACTTGTCGCAATTTTTGGCTGCTATTCAATTTGAGAGTTGAGGTTGATGATGTTCCTGATGTAGGGCCTTCTTGTGGTAGGGGGTGTGTTTTGGTTTCGAGGACGAAACCTTTCGAAGGAGGGGAGAGTGTAAAGTACCGGGTCTTTGGATAGCGCGCCAACCACATAGATGACTTGGAGCAGAGAGTTGCCTTGGGCATGTTGCATTTGAGTTTACAGTTGATGCCGGGTTGGTTCGGGTCAACGCAGAAGCTCCAGCTCGATTCTGGGTTTTTCCGGGCTTTGTATGCCGATTGAGGATGAGATTTGGAAATTACCGACTTCACCGGGGAGTGCCGAAAATTCAAGAACACTTGGAACACGTGTACTTTCGATTTACAGCGAGGTTCGGGAGGTTCCGGACAGACGCGGAGGACCCGGAGGCAAAAAGTGAGTCGGAACTGGTAATTTTGGAGCCGGTATTTGATTTGAGCACCCCGACTCAACGGATGAGCTTTTTGAGGAGAAAAAAGCTGTGGACACGTGTACTTTCGATTTACAGCGAGGTTCGGGAGGTTCCGGACTGACGCGGAGGACCCGGAGGCAAAAAGTGAGTCGGAACTGGCAATTTTGGAGCCGGTATTTGATTTGAGCACCCCGACTCAACGGATGAGCTTTTTGAGGAGAAAAAGTTGTGGACACGTGTACTTTCGATTTACAGCGAGGTTCGGGAGGTTCCGGACTGACGCGGAGGACCCGGAGGCAAAAATTGAGTCGGAACTGGCAATTTTGGAGCCGGTATTTGATTTGAGCACCCCGACTCAACGGATGGGCTTTTTGAAGAGAAAAAGCTGTGAGCACGTGCACTTTCGATTTACAGCGGAGTTCGGGAGGTTCCGGGCAGCGGCGGAAAGCCCGAAGGAAAAATGTGAGTTGGAGTTGGATTTTTGGATTAAGTTAATTAGTTAATTAATTTTATTTCTTTATATAAGGCTCCCTGTAGCAGAGGGAAAAAGAGAAAGAAAGGAAAAAGAGAAAGAAAGAAAGAAAGGAAAAGAGAAAAAAGAAGATGGAGAAGAAGAAAGGAAAAGAGGGTTTTGAGGTGATTTTGGTCTTGGACTCCCCGTTGGTGGCCGAGTGAAGCTCGTGGGCGTGCGACGTGCGACGGCGAGGTAAGCAAAAATTCAGATTTTTGGGATTTTGGAGGTTTTGTGCAGTTTTTGAGCTTGGTTTTCTTTGTTGGAGAGCTTTGGGTTTTTTGTTGGTTTTTTTAAGAGCAAAAATGGATTTGTCGGATTTTTCGGGATTTTTATAATTTGCTGTAGAAGTTTCCGTCGCCGGCGGCCGCGCGCGCGCGCAACGGCGCACGCGCGGCGCCAGGGTGCTGCTGTTGGCAGCACCCTGCGGCGATGTGCCGCTGGGCGCGGCGCCGCGTGCAGCAAGGTGCTGCACGCGGCGCTGCCTGGCCGCGCGTAGGCGCGCGCGGCAGGGCCGCGCGCAGGTGCGCGCGGCACTGCCTGGCCGCCCGCAGGCGCGCGCAGCATTGTCTGGCCGCGCGCGGGCGCGCGCGGCAGGGCCGCGCGCAGGCGCGCGCGGCACACCCTGGCCGCGCGCGGGCGCGCGCGGCATGGCCGCGCGCGGCAGGGCCACGCGGGCCGCGCGCGCGGGCCTGCGCGGGAGCGCGGCCGCGCGCGCAGGCGCGCGCGGCATGGCCGCGCGCGGCAGGGCCACGGGGGCCGCGCGCGCGGGCCTGCGCGGGCGCGCGGCCGCGCGCGCAGGCGCGCGCGGCACACCCTGGCCGCGCGCGGGCGCGCGCGGCATGGCCACGCGCGGCATGGCCACGCGCGGCAGGGCCGCGCGGGCCGTGCGCGGGCCGTGCGCGGGCCGCGCGCGCGCAGCGGGCTGCGCGCGCAGCGCCGCTGGGCGCCGCAGGGCGCTGCGCGGCGCGCTCTGTCACCGCGCAGCAGGTCGCTGCGCGGCGCGACCTGGGTTGGCGCCGCGCGGCGGGCCTCCCTCGTCGCACGGCGGGGTTTTTCGACGCTCGGCGTGCTCCCGGACAGCGGGCTGCACCTCGGGTTGCGTGCCGGCGCTGTTTTTCGCCGTCGGGCGTCGTCTTCGCCGTCGGCGCTGTTTTCGCAGGGTTTTTCGCGAGCGGTTTCGCGAGTAGTTTCGCGGGATTTCGCGAGCTGTTTTCGCAAGCAGTTTTCGAGCAGTTTTTCGCCGACGGAGCAGTTTTTCGCCGCCGCGTGCTGTTTTTCGCCGTCTGGCGCAGTTTTTCGCCGATGGAGCAGTTTTTCGCCGCCGCGTGCTGTTTTTCGCCGTCGGGCGCAGTTTTTCGCCGACGGAGCTGTTTTTCGCCGCCGCGTGCTGTTTTTCGCCGTCGGGTGCAGTTTTTCGCCGACGGAGCAGTTTTTTCGCCGCCGCGTGCTGTTTTTCGCCGTCGGGCGCAGTTTTTCGCCGACGGAGCATTTTTTCGCCGCCGGATGCTCGGTTTTCGACTGTTTGATTGATTTTGCGATTTCTTCGCTTCTGGCAGCTTGCGGTGTGGTTTTTAGCTTCCGCCGGGGGCGGTTGTGGGTTTTTCGGTCGCGTGGACCCGCAGGCTTGTTTCGGGACATCCGCGGAGCGCGCGGTCGTGTGGTTGGACGCAGCATGCTCCGTTTTGCGTGCGGACCTCGTGGAGGCAAGGTAATCCCGCTGAGCCCAATTGCAAGTGTCGACAAGCAATTGGTGGCGCGCAAAGGTGGGTTGGTTTTTCTCTCCAAGTCTACGGACTTCCTTCTAATTCTATTGTGATAGGATTGCATGCTAGTTTAAGTGTTTTCTTGGAACTTAACTAGCACCCCCGTCATATGTGCATGTGTTTGACCAGACCAATAGAGAACCTTAATCTGGGCTAGGTTCTTTTGTGTTTTAGACATCCCACACAGTGCATATCCTTCTGGACATAGAGTTCCTCGCCCGGGTAGTGGGCTGAGTGGTCAGAGTGTTGTGGGACGGGTGTTGCACTCGGGCCGGGGGGCCGAGTGGTGTCTGGTGGCTGGATTAGGCCAGTGTTAGTGTTTTGGGGAACCGTTTCAGATAAACGGTGGTCCCGGGGTTTCTCTTTTCGCTGTTCTTCTCGTCACCACCATGTTGTGATAGTGGTGCACGTGTGTTAGCAGGACCATGAACCCAGAACCTTTTTGGTCGAATACATGATTTTGGTCAGACAATGTTTCTTCCAAGCCTCGCAAAGTCGCCTGAGTCTGTTCTTGTTTGATAGGACGAGGGCATTAGCTCTTCGAGGTTTGGGCATAAACTCGTTTTCAAAGGGGTTTTTCTAAAAAGACTAAAAATCATTAAAAAGATGGATTTCTCTCAGATCGAATGGTTTTCTGAAATAAATGACATGGTTTCTTATAAACTTATCCACCCGAGCGGATTCGAGTGATCTGGGTTCTAAGGGCTGTTTTCTTTCTTGGGGACGTAGATGTTAGTCTCTCGGGGTTTCGGACCCTTCGTAGATCTGGCTGTGGAGCATCTCCGGCCGTGAGTTTGTGTGTTGAGTTGAGTGGGGTGTTCCTGTGGGAGCCGTTGGGAGAGACGGTGGTCCCAGCTGTGTAGTACTTTCGTTGAGTGGGTCAGTGTTGTGAGATTGAGTCGTGGAGGGTTCTCCGACTGAGTTGTGCTTCGAGCATCGAGATACCGATCTGTTTGATCGTGGACTATAGCCTGCAGGAGCCACTTGTGAGACAGTGATACAGTTGTGATACTTGAGTTCGGTGGGGTCGCACCCCTCGAGCTACGCCCCAGGTGCGTTGATGATTCCGAGCCTGATGAGGCTACGATGATGATACCGAGCCTGACGAGGCTGCGATGATGCGCCTAGTTCATATACTAGAGGTCGCTTGATACCCCTGGCCGAGCTACCATGAGGTCACTTTGTGAGATATCGAGTTTGTCCGGTTGGACACCCTGGTTGATACACCAGGGGGAGCAGGCTTGACTCGACTGGACCCTGTGGGGCAGTCGATGAGATATGGGTGACACTGAGAGAGTGATGGCATAGCATGTGTCATAGTAGAGTCTCTTGAGCATAGTACTTGTGACATATCGTCAGCAGTGAGTGGCTCCATACCATCATCCATGGTCTCTTCCTATTGAGCATAGTAGATAGAGGCATGATAGCTGTAGATTCTTTTCCAGCTTATTTTCATTATCACAGTCTTTTCTGTTATCTTATGCCTCTAGTAGACTTAGTGGGCAGACCGTGGTTCTTGGAGACGGTACCCACTGAGAACTACTGTAGGATGTAGTTCTCACACCCTCTGTTGGTGACAGGTTGCTGAGGCTTTTCTTCCGTTCCTGCCGAGCTTGACTGGACGGACCGAGGACAGGGAGTCGCGTGATAGTTCCCTACCAGCATTGTTACTTTAGAGTGAGGTAGATGTACCATCCCAGGCTGTGGGAGTTGATTATGTTTGGTTATATTTCCTGTTTAGCTATCTCCCAGTTGGACTTGTAGATGTTGTATAGGTGGACTTCTATTTGTATCATCTTGATTTTGGGAGATAGGCTATGTGTTGTTGCAACTTTGTAGTTGTGAAATTTTATAGTACAGCTTTCTTATCCGCTCTGATATCTGTGTAGCTGTAGTTCTGTCTTTGCAGGTTAGACGCTTCGTCTGTACGGCAGTTTCCGTACAGATGGCGGATCTGTTAGCGAGCCCGGGTCGCAGTTTCGACCCAGGGGCGTGACATGCAGTCTGCGTGAGCGAACAAACTGATAGATATCTCGGCGCAATCCGCGCTCGAACATGTAGATCCGATGTGCCTCGTCCCTGGCCGCGTGTGGTACACTGTTCAATAGCCGGTTGAAATCCGCGATGTACTCCTGTACAGAACGGTCTCCCTGTTGGAGGTTCTTCAGATCCTCTTCCAGCCTCTGTCTTACACTCTCCGGAAAGAAGGCTCCAAGAAGAAGGCTGCGGAACTTCGCCCAAGTGAGCAGGTGGGTCCCCGGCGGACCAACAGGTCGCACTCGCCGTCACCAAGCCTCGGCATTGTGCTCCAAGAAGTCTGTCGCCAGAACAACCTGAAACCTCTTCTCGATAAAAAGGTTCTCAAAGAGTCGCTCCATCGCTGTGATCCAAGACTCTGTCTCCCATAGCTCCAAGCTCAATCCTGCGAATCAGGGTGGATTAGACTGCCGGGACTGGCTCCATCGATCGATGATGTCCCAAAGCTCATGTACTATCAACTATCCACCCTGCCTCGGTGCCTCGGCACTACTCGTTGGCACGGAGGGGGCTGCTCGCTCAATCGGTGCCACTGGTACAACTGGAGATGTCACTGCAAGGGAAGAAAGTGCCGAGGACACTTAAGCGGTACTGCAACTGGCTGTGCTCTCTGCTCCGACAGGCGCATCAAACATTCCATGGCCTCATCCTAGCGTCAGACAGCCTCCGACATCTGTGCCATCTGGGCCCGTAACTCCTGCTCTGATAGCTCTGCCTCCCGCTGCTCGGGTTACTCATCAGATGCAGGATGTGCCCTCCTCACTGCACGACGTGTCATGCCCCGGGTGTAAACCAGAACCCGGGCCCGTCCACAGATCCGCCGTGCACACATAATTTCCCGTGTACACGAAGCGCTGGTAACCTGCTCAGATATAAAAGATATAATAAAGGAGCATAAAACAGAGCTAAACTAAAACTAATACATCTCAGACCACAGCTGGAAAGTAAAAGTACAATAAAACTCTCAAATAATACATGTGTCTCTCCCAGCTCACCAAATAAAATACAACCAGCTGGCCGAAGCCAGACCCAAAATAAAAAGAAATACTACTGTCTGAGTGTAAAGGGGATACAACCAAAATGCTACTATGCTCGCAGATGGGTAGACGACTATCTAGTTCGCTATCCTCTTACCTCGATCCACCGAAGATGGTCCAGCCACTCCCGCAGAAGACTCTGCAAAACAGAGGAGAACAAAAAGAAGAAGGACAATGGGGGTGAGAACTACCATAAAAATAGTAGCCTCCCCTAGTTGGTTAAGCCTCAAACTCTGACATGCCCACTAGGTCTACCAGAGGCAAAAAGGAAATAGAGGTGGTATGCTAGAAGTATAACAGCTGATGAAATAAGGCTACCACTACTATGCCTCTAAATGCAAAGCCGGAAAGAGTAACTACAGAATGCATCAATAAAAGAGTCTACCAATAGGACCCAATCAGATGAACCGGTATAACCCCGGTACTGCCTGCCCTGTCATCAAACTCACAAACTTAGTATCTCCAACTATCCAACTGACCGGCACCCGTCACGGTCTAAAGCCTACTCCGGAGTGGCACTCGAGGGGAGCAACCCACACGAGTAAAGTATCACTGTCACAGGTATCACAATATAGCAGGACTGGATCATGACTCTGATCAAAGTGGGAAAAACCTATCCACTAAAGGGGAACCCGATCCCCAATCTGATACAACAGTAACAAGAAGTGGGAAACCCCATCCACAACAGGAAATCTGATACCCAATCTGATGCACAAGTACAATATCCGGTCAACCGCCCAGTGTCCGCGGTTGCCGCCACACCCCACATACCCACTATCTGGTATAACCAAACTAAATCAAAATCTCGGCTACACTATCCTACAACCCTGCTCGAACCCTAGCTGCTAATACCCTGAGTCTAACAATAAAAGGAGAAAGAAATAACAATCATGGTTTCTCGTAAGTCGAATTCCAGCATGATAGTGTAGCGGAAAAAGGTGGCCTATCTAGATGTCCATACAAGCATGCAAATGTCCCAAGGTAAAAAAATAAATACAGATAACAACTTTCTTGTGGTTAATATAACACGATATTCCATCCCTAAGTAAACAATCTCACATGCAGACTCATCACTAGAAGGATGCCCTTTGAACTCAGGTAAGCATGCAAATATTATCAAAAGGGCACAATTAAGATATTATCACAAAAAAGGGGGGGGGGGGGTTACTCTAATATGCCTAGTGGGTAATCAAAAGTAGGAGGTTCACAACAACACCCACCTCGATCTCTAACTCCAAATTCAGGAAGCACTCGCACACAAGAATAAGTCGCCCGCCGCAACAACTACAAAAATACCAACCGGTGCCCAATTAAACATACAATTCCGCAATCAACTGTTGTCCCCAAAAATAGCCACAAAGAGGCTCGGTTTATACCAAAAGACTGGACTCCGAAAAATCGGACAAAAATACTGTTGCGATCGTCGCGTTGAGCCCTTAGAAACGAGTACCTGCACGTCCCAATCCGAGCCCCGAAGGCCGAGTTACAAATTCTGCAACGCAGTGAGCGCGAAACTTCCCAACACAACAACTGTAACACTTTGCACAGAAAAGGTTGAAAAGTATACCTTCGGGCAAGCCTCAGAAAAATTCCAGAAAAATACGACGATAATCCTTGCGTTGCGTAGATGCGAAACGAGTACAGGCACGCCTCAATCCTGTGAGGACCTGAATTTCCGCAAGAGGATTACTGTTGGATTAACGGAGCTATTGCAGTGCGTTGGGTGGCTTCTGGAGGCCAACGGGGTGTGTTGGAGGTGTCTGTGCACAAATTGGACACAAGTGTTGGACTTCGGGCTTAAAATGGATCACGTGAGTGATCGGAGGACCCCGTTGAGTGTTTAGAAGTGTTCTCGGGCGGAACAGATATCAAAATTGGACTCAGCGTGAAATTTGGGGTAAAAACACTTGTCTGGATGCATTCGGCAAATTTTGGAATTAGAATTTAGCAAATCGGACACCGGATTTGGACTCAGCGCGCGAAAACGGTGAAAATGGACTACCTACTTGTATTTTTCGGTGTCTGGATGCAAAAGCGTGTTTTTCGAGGCTTGGGTACTGTTACGGCAGCTGGCGGGCTGCGGCGGCGGCGGCGGCGGCGGGCAGCGGCGGAGCACGGCGGGCAGCGGCGGAGCAAGGCAGCGCAGCGGCGCGGGCAGCGCGGAGGCGCGCGGGCAGGTGCGCGGTCCAAGGGGCCGGCGTGCACCGAGGGCAGGACACGTGGCGGGCAACGATTAGACGGTGCTGTGGACCCAGTTCACGGAACGACTGCGGGGCGCCTCGGCCTGCGTGCCTGACAGGGTGGCAGGTGCGCTGACCGGGTGCGCGCCACGTGTCGATCTCCGCGGGTGGCCACGCGGCGCGGTGTGAGCGGCGGATTTTGGCTGTCGCCTGTTTGGGGCGACGTGGCGCTCCCCGGGCGTTCCGGGCGCTCGTCGCGGGCCGGCCCGTAGGGCTTTCGGGCGCCCGAAATCGGCCTTGCGCCCGAAAGTTGGGACAAATCCGGTATTTCCGGATTTGTCATTTTGGGCCTATAAATAGGCCCTGTTCAAGCCCGAATAGCTCTTTCCCTGTTCCTTTTCTTCCACAGCCACCTTCACACGAATTCTTCTTCTCCCAGAGCCGGTTCCATCTGCAGATTCCAGGATTTTTCTACGGCATGCATCCTGAAGTTTTCATTTTTACGGCGCGGCGCGACGCTCGTTCGTTTGTGATCTTCTTCGTTGCGTTTTGGTACGAGGACTCCCCCGGCTTACTCCGACCACCGATTTAGGCGATTCTTGCGCCGTTGGCTTCTCGACAGGTAGGGCTACGATATTTGTGATTTGAGTTTCCCCTCGTTTCGAGCTTATCTTGGAGTTCCCCGAGCTTTCTTTTGACCCTATTTCTTGGGTGGAGTTTTGGATAGCGCCACAGTGTTTCTGGGATATCTTTGCGCACAGGCATCGGATTGAGGCATACGAAGAGGCGTTTTTCATCTACACAACGCAAGGAACATCCTCGAATTTTCCTGGATTTTTATGGATTTTTCCCGAAGGTGAAAAAGGTATTATTTTCAGTGTTAGGTGCTACAGTTTTCTATACAGAATTCTTTGGGGTGGTTCCCTTGCAGAATTTATATCTCAGTGTAGGAAATTCGGATTTGAACATGCAGGTACTCGTTTCGACCGGCTCGTCTCGAGGATCGCGACGGTATTTTTTTGGCAATTTTCTGTGTATAGCTCGTAGGTGAAAATGGCACAACTTTGGGACTGAATTCTGGGACAGCGTGTATTTGGGTACTTGTGTGTTTAATTGTATGTTTTGGGGTAATTGTGAACAGTGATCGCGGCGGTTTATCTGTTTGGGCATTTGGCGTGAAAAGGGATATTGGACAGCGAGGAGGTTCTACAGCTGAGGATTTCGCGTGTCCTGGTGGGTGGTTGTTGCTTACCTCTATTTTGACATGCTCACTAGGATTATTAGAGTGATCTCCTTATGTTAGGATTATTGATTAACAAGTGGGGATAGAACTTATGCATGCTGGTTTGGACTTATGGTTGGCTATGTTAGCGGTTAACTTTGCATGTGGAATTGAATCTTAAATTGGGATAATTAAAGTACCTTGATGGTTGGTACTATTTGAGGATTTTATGACATGCATTGGTGGATAGTAATTCTTTATTATGGAACATGGATTATAGACATGTGTGGTTGGATAATATTTTAGCGTGATGATTATATCTATGCGGAGCTATTAGTTGTTACACATGTGGAACCACTATTGGTCACCTTTTCTTATATCTTCCTTGAGGACATATGCATGCTTGTATGGACATCTAGATAGGCCATTTCTTATCGCTACACTATCATGTTGGAACTTGACTTAGGAGAAACCATGTCTGCTTCTTTTCTTCTTTTCGTTAGTCAGGTGGTTCTTGTTGCTCGGGTTTGAGCAGGGGTTTGGGATAGTGTAGCCGGGGCCTGGATTGTGGATTATGGGTTTTGGCGGCGACCGCGGATATTGGGCGGTTGACCGGATGTCGGTTATAGGACATCGGTGTTAGGGCATGATTATGGACTAGAGGGCTTTGTGGCAACCGCGGATTTTAGGCGGTTGACCAGATACATATTATTTTACCCGATTTGGATTGGGGAATTATAGCGGCTACCGCGGATAGTAGGCGGTTGACCGGATGTCGGATGTGGGACATGATTGTGATTGTGGGTTATTCCGGCGACCGCGGATATTGGGCGGTTGACCGGTGGTCGGTTGTGAGATTTGGTTGTGGATTGTGAGGTATTGCGGCGATCGCAGGTTTTGGGCGATTGACCGGATGATCACTTATGCATCAGATTGGGGATCAGTTTTTTTTAGTGGAGAGGTGTGTTCCACTGGGGTTTTATATTGATCCAGTCCTGCTTTTGATACTTATCACACCGGCGCGGTTATTGCCCGGTGATGCTTTCCTCGTGTGGGTCGCTCCCCTCGAGATCCCCTCCGGAGGCTGGGGCCAGACAGTTATTGACAGTTTTGCCATCACATCGGCGCGGCTTAATTGCCCGATGATGAGGGCGACAGCAGGAGTTTTGCTATCACATCGGCCCGGCTTATTTGCCCGATGATGAGGGCGGTACAGATTGGGTCCATCTGGGACGGTCGGTTACTGTTGCATACGGTTATTCCAGTCTAGGACTGCATTTTAGAGGCATAGTAGTGGTAGTTTCCTTTCTTCAGCAGTCATTATTGCTTACCACACTTCTTTCCTTTTTGCCTCTGGTAGACCTAGTGGGTGTGTCAGAGTTTGAGGTTTTACCCACTAGGGGAGGCTACTGGTTTACTAGTAGTTCTCACCCCCAGTCTTCTTTCTTCTTTTTCTTCTCCCTTGTTTTGCAGTGTCTTCTGCGGGTGCTGCTGGGCTTTCAGTGGCGGGTCGAGGAGAGAGGACGGCTGAGTAGATAGATCTCGAGGCAGGATGAGCGAGTTAGCTGGACTGTTGGTGTACCCATGTTTCCTCTGATGGTTGTACCTTTACTTTTGGGACTGGCTTTTGCCAGCAGGTTGTATTTATTTTGGTGAGCTGGGAGAGACTGATGTATCATTTATACAGATGTATTGTATTTTATTTCCAGCTTCAGTCTGAGATGTATTAGTTTTTAGTTCAGCTCTGTTTTTATTGCTCTTTTATTATTATCTCTTATATCTGAGCAGGTTTGGTGCTTCGTGTACGCGGGAAATACCGTGTGCACGGCGGATCTGTAGACGGGCCCGGGTTCCGGTTTACACTCGGGGCATGACAAATCCGATGCTCGAGCGCGGAGAAATCCACGAAACAACCCGGTGCTGTCCCAAAATCACCACAGAAAAGGGGTCACAATAAGCTCGGAAAAACTTCAAGAGAAACTCGAAATGAGGGGGAGCTGAAAATACAAAGATTGTAGCCCTACCTTTCATGAAACCAACGGTGCAAGAATCGCCTGAAAAGGTGGTCGGAGTAGGTCGGGGGAGCTCGCGTACCGAAACGCGACGGAAGGGATCACCGACGAAGGAACGTCGCGATGCGCCGAAGAAATGGAAACCTCGAAAAGCGAGCCACATAAAATCCCAGGAATCCTCCAGAAGGTGCAGCACAGGTGGGGGAGCAACTATGCCAAAGATTCCGAGGTGAGATAAGGCTCGAAAATGCGGAAAAAGGAAGAAGAAGGTGGCTCGGGCCTTTATATAGGCTAGTGAAAACAATTGGAGAAATACCGAGCAAGTCCCCAGATTCGGGCGCTCGCCCGAGATTCGGGCGCCCGAATCCGCGGAAAGAATCCCGTTACTGTGCGCGCCCGAATCTCCCTGGGCTTGACATGTGTCCCGAACACGGGACAGCCGTGCAAGCCCAATCAGGCACTGCCACGTGGCGCCGTGGTCAAAGGGGGTAGGTGGCGCCCGCCAATGGCGGGGTGCCACGTGCCCCCCCCCCCCCCCCCCCCCCCCCCCCCCGGCGTCACGGGCCGCACGTGCGGGCAGGTGGCTCTGACTGCCCTGCCACGCACGCGCCCCGAGGCGGCACCCCACGCCTCCGTGCACCGCAGCCGGTGAGCCAGCCAATCACGTGCCGACACCTGTCCCATGCACCCGATCCACGCACCCACCTTTAGGTTCCGTGGACCGCGTCGCGTGCGCCAACCAACCAGGGACTGACATGTGTCCCCCCGCCCTGGTCCATGCACCGCCGCGCCCCGCTCTGTAGACCGCGCACCATGAGCCCGCCAATCCGGTAGCGCCACGTGTCCCCGCGCCGGGTCTATGCTCCATGCCGCGCCGCTCTGTGGACCGAGTGCTGCAAACCGGCCAATGACAGGCCGCCACGTGGCATGCCATCGGTCTACGGTCCCCCCTGCACTAGAAACCACTGAAAAATACCGGGAGTCCATTTTTGGGCCTCCGGACTTAGAATCAAAGAAGCAAATAGCCGTTTTCATGCGTTTTTCCGTGCTGAATCCAAATTCACCCTCTGTTTGGCCCAAAACCTTTTCTAAAATTCAGCAAATGCAGCCGAAGGCCAATACAGCACTAGATACCTCATAGGGTCCATCTGTGGCATCCTTTGATGCACTATGGGCTAAACACACCAACAATAGGTGTTTCACACTATGGATTCACGGGAAAATAGCATAGGGACCCGGACCACTACACGACGCCTCCGGGGCATCGTAGTCCACTGCACAAGAACAAACATCAGGACACAACAACCATTCCACCCAATCCAGCGAAAGTCTAAGACATGTCATCCATTCCATAGCATTATGTTGTCTGCAGCCAACATAATCGCTTAGGAGAATAAACATGTCAATCACTCAGCCCGTCCCTTGGGAGAGGTATAAAACTCAATCAGGACTCTCGCTATAAGTCGCGACTCTCACGTAGTCATCCTAAGATCCATCCACATGCCTAGGGTTTCTAAGTCCATAATGACCTACAACCTAGGCTCTGATACCACTCTAATCTGTCACGCCCAAGGGTCGAAACTGCGACCCAGGCCCGCCAACAGATCCGCCGCCCATACGGAAAGCCCCGTATGGACGAAGCGTCTAACCTGCAAAAGATAAAACTATGACTATATGTCACGCCCCGGGGTCGAAACTGCGACCCGGGCTCGCCAACAGATCCGCCACCTATGCCAAACTCCGCATAGGCGAAGCGTCCTACCTACAAGAAAAGTGCTACAGCTAACAGATATCAGAGCAAAAGAGTAAAAGCTGAAATAAAATAAAATAAATACAACTCCAAGTCCTCACCAAAAGTACATAAGTCTCCCAACTGAAAGAAAAGTACAACTCTATACCTCACTAAAAATGTCTCTCAACAAGAAACTCTCAAAATAATAAGCGTACATCTACTCTCTGGACGAAGACTGGTAGGGATCTATCTCGCGACTCCCTTACCTCGATCAGCAAAATCAGCAACTGGAGCAGCAGGAACAGGAGTAGAAGTCCCTGGGGAAAAAGACACCACGACGGGTGTGAGAACTACATCCCATAGTAGTTCTCAGTGGGTGCCGCGCGCCAACAAGCCCAACGGTCTGCCCACTAAGTCTACTAGAGGCATGAAGTAACAAAGTGATACTGAAAGAAAAGAGCTGGAAAAGAATAACTCTACAGCTACTATGCCTCTACCTAGATGCTCAAAAAGTGAAACAGATGATAACATGGTGCATCTATTATTCCTCAACTCAGATCACCCAATCTACCTGACTGCCTCCTCGGGTCCAGTCAAACCTGCGCCCACCTACTGCCGCACATCCACAAGAGGACGGGTCTACCGTAGGGTGTCCGTGACTGCCAAAACTGGCACAGCCAGAGGGACGGCGTCGACAAGTCATGATGCCAAAGTGCAGACCCACCCCGGACGTGGCACTCGAGGGGAGCGACCCCAACGAGGACAAAGGTATCCGCGCACTCTGTCGAGCTCAAAGCGGCACTGCAGGCTATAGTCCAAAACCACGATCAACAAGATCGACAGTAACCAACCAGGGCCCGAAAGTTCCAAAGGACCAACACCTACAACCCTATCAAACAAGAATAGGTTCCAGGCACGGTCCCCGTAGCTTTCGTCCCGAAACAGAAACAGAAAAGGCACCTAAAAAGAACAACAGCTCGAATCTCAAGACACTAACAAACTCCACCAACTCATAGCACAAAGTCGCATCCACTGCGAGAAACTGTCTCAACAGGCCAAACAGGCCGAACATCGCATCCACTGCGAACAACTGCCTCAACAGGCCAGACATCGCATCCACTGCGAACAACTGCCTCAACAGGCCAGACATCGCATCCACTGCGAACAACTGCCTCAACAGGCCAGACTCACTGACAGGATAAACTCCACAACTGACACAATGAAGGGTCTAGGAATCCCGAAAGACTAGAACCTACAACCCAAATCAAACAAGAACAGGCTCTAGGCATAGCCTCTCGTTGTTCTCGACCCAAAGAAAAGGCAGCCCTTAGAACCCAGACCACTCGAATCATCTCGAGTGGTTAAATTTATAGAAAATGGTGACATTTCTTACTGAAAGCCATTTGATCTGGAAGAAATCCATATTTAATGATTTTCAGTTCTTTTTAGGAAAATAATTGAAAACAAGTTTTATATCCAAACCTCGAAGAGCTAATGCCTTCATCCAATCAAACAAGAACAGACTCAGGCGACCCTACGATGCTTGGAAGAAAACATTGGTTGACTAAAATCATGTGTGTGTCCAAAAAGGTTCTGGGTTCAAGGTCCTGCTGACACTGGTATACAACTGCCACTAACACAGTGGCGACAAATAAAACATCTTGGGACCGCCGTTTACCCAAACGGCTCCCGCCACAGATAAACGATCAACTTCATCTACCAGACTCCACTCTGCTCCCAAGCACGAGTGTAACATGCATCCCACACTAAAAGGAATCCCGACCACTCGGCCCACTACCCGGGCGAGTAAAACACTATGCCCAGGAAGAAAAGAAGTGTGGATGTCTAAAGCAGAATAATCCTAGCCCAAGTTGGAGTTTTCTACTGGTCTGGTTACACATGCAACATATGACGGGGGTGCTAAGTCAAGTTCCATGATAACTATAATTTACAGATGGTAGAAAGCAAGTAGATGACAAGATCATCAGATAATACAAGGAATAGCAATTCCTACATTCTAGCATGCTGCACAAGAATTTCACTATCATGCATAGTCCTACTATAGCAGATTTAATGTACAGTCCATCAATCTTGGAGACAAGGCCACCCACCTGAGGGCGCTAACTGTCCAAGGTTCCACAGCTGAAAATACCCAATAACAACAGTCTCCAATAATCCTCAACACCAACAGGTTCAACAACACCCGCAAACACCCCTGGGTACAACAAAAGGTCCAAGGTTACACTTTATTCCACAAAATAACCAAGTACAAAAATCTGCAGAAGACAGTCCTGAAGATCTGAAATTCTCACCTATAGAATAGACTCCGAAAAATTCAATAAAAATACTGCTGTGATCCTCGCGTCGAGACCTTCGAAACGGGTACATGCACGTCCAATTCCGAGCCCCGTAGGCCGAGTTACAAATTCCACAACACAGGGTGCACAAAACCTCACAACAACACAACTGTAATACTCTGCACAGTAAAAGGGGAAACAGTATACCTTCGGGAAAGCCTTAGAAAAATCCTGGAAAAATACGACGATAATCGTCGCGACGAGTAGATGCAAAAAGCGTACAGGCTCGTCTCGATCCGACGCTGGAGCACGGAGATAAAATTCCGGCAAGGGGCTGCTGTCCATAAACTCCATCAGCAAAACAGTGGCTTTGAAATGTCTCGAAAATCGTGCCACAAACTCAGAATCAAGCAAGGTGATCAACACGGGAATCGAAGGAGTACCTCTCGTGAACCCAACGCCATGAAAATCGTCCAAAAATACTGTCGGAGTAGCTCTGTAGACCTCTCAGACTGAACAGCGACGATAACAGGCCACCGATGAACGATCGTCGCTTTGCGCTACGATGCCGAAGTCGTCGACGCCGCGGCATCCAAAAATTCCGGGCCTCCACCAAACGATGCGCAACACGAGGAGCTCCAACTTTGCTGAAGGGTCCAAGGGCAGAGGAGCTCGGGAAAAGCCTCCCACAAGGGGTGAAAGAGGGGTTTAAATAAGCCCAGCCCGAAAATCCCCAAAATCGGTCTTTTTGGGACAAATTCCGGGCGCCCGGAACAATCGGGCCGCTACAATGTTGGGCCCGGCCCAACACTGTGTGCGCCCGAAAGCTCCTCCAGCCGACACGTGTCCCCGCCACGCTCCCCGCGCCCGGCGCACGCGCGCCCGCCAACCGCGCGGCGCCGCGTGTCCCGACACGCGGGCGTGGGGAGGCTGCGCCCGGCCAACCGCGGGGCGCCATGTGGCGCCCCCACGTCACCCCCAACCGCCCTGTCTGTATGGTCACCTGCCCCCGCCGCTGCGTGGACCGCACGCACCAGAGCCAGCCAGTCACGAGCCGCCACGTGTCCACCCCTCGGTCCACCGTACACCCGCGCCAATTCCGTGGACCGCGCCTGCTGCGCCGGCCAACAGGAAACCGCCACGTGGCCAGCGCTCGGGTGCACGCCTCCGCGGTGGACCGCGCGACTGCGCCTCCGCCCGCCGCCGCGCTCAGCCGCCAGCCGCCGCCGCCGGCGCCTCTCCGGCAGCCGGAACAGTACCCAAACTCCTCGAAATCCCTGTTTTCTCCTCCGGGCTCCAAAAAATACAAGCAAGTAGTCCATCTTCATCGTTTTCGCGTGCTGAATCCAAATCCGAAGTCCATTTTGCCCAATTCCACTTCTAAAATTTACCAAAAATTCCCGGAAAAGCAATCTTTATCCGTTTTTTGCCGGGTCCAATCCTTGGGTCCAATATGCGCGAAAACAACTCCAACACCCAACATGGGTCTCCAGAAGCCACAGATCCAACAGTAAACCAAACGTGGGAAATCCGGGTCCTCACACTATTCAAATATCAGAGCAGTAAAATAAACTACTGAAACATAAATGTACAACTTCAAATAGTACAGATCTGAATCTCACAGTGCATAAGTCTCTCAAAAATAAAACTCTCAAAAATAACTATCTACTAGAATCCAGCAGACTGTACTACAAAGCTCCAAAAAGGGTACCACTATACTCCATTGACGGGTAGGGACTAGCTCGCGACTCCCTCACCTCGAACTGCTGTCTCCGCTCGAACAAAAGCCGGAACAGCTACCTCGGAAAAACCTGTCACCATAGCGGGTGTGAGAACTACACCGTCACGTAGTTCCCAGTGGGTACCGCCACCAAGCCCGACAGTCTGGCCACTAAGTCTACTAGAGGCATAAGATAACATGAAAACTGATATAATGTAAAGATAAGCTGGAAAGAAATCTACAGCTATCATACCTCTATCTACAATGCTCAAAGGGTGATACAGATGAAAATGATGCATCGACTCAAAAAGGGAACAACCCTTAGAACCCAGATCACTCGAACCCTCCCGGGTGAGGAAGTTTACAGGAAAAAGTGACATTTCTTACAAAAAACGATTTTCACTTGAACCCCCTCGGGGTGAGGACTAAAAGTAGTTCCTTTTTCTTTTTATAAAACCATCTTGATTTGAGAAAACCCATTTTAATCATTTTTAGCTCTTTTTAGATAAATCAGTTAGAAAACAAGTTTTATTCCCAAACCCCGAAGGGCTAATGCCTTAGCCCAATCAGTCAAGAACAGACTCCAGCGACCCTTCGATGTTTCGAAGAAAAACATTGCTTGACTAAAATCATGTGTGTCCAAAAAGATTCTGGGTTCAAGGTGTCACGCCCCGGGTGTAAACCAGAACCCGGGCTCGTCCACAGATCCGCCGTGCACACGGAATTTCCCGTGTACACGAAGCGCTGGTAACCTGCTCAGATATGAAGATATAATAAAGGAGCATAAAACAGAGCTAAACTAAAACTAGTACATCTCAGAAGAATACGGGAAAGTAAAGTACAACATAACTCTCAAAAATATACATGTGTCTCTCCCAGCTCACTAAATAAAATACATCCAGCTGGCCGAAGCCAGACCCAAAATAAAATGGAAAAACAACCGTCTGAGTGTACTGGGTGTACATCAAAACCTACTGTATGCTGTATCAGGGAAGAAGCTACACTAGTCAACGATCCTCTTACCTCGATCCTGGGAAGAGGGACCCGCAGCTCCTGCCGAGGACTCTGCAAAACATAGGGGAAAAGAAAAGGGAGAAAGGGTGGGGGTGAGAACTACTATAAAGACAGTAGCCTCCCCTAGTGGGTAAGCCTCAACTCGAACCTGCCCACTAGGACTACCAGAGGCGAAAGGAATAAAAGTGGTAAACTGAAAATAAAACTACTGATAAAAGCTACCACTAGTATGCCTCTACATGCCCAGCTAAAAGATAGCTACATATATGCATCAGAATAACAAAGCCTGCCTGACCAAACCAATCTATACCCCAGTAAACACTGGTACTGCCTGGGATGCCTGCCAAATCGGGTATGCCAGCCTACGCATAACACCGATAGGGGATAGGAGTCTCAAGGACTCAAGTCTGCATAACGCGCACTCCGGAGTGGCACTCGAGGGGAGCGACCCACACGAGTAAAATGCCTGAGTAAAAAGTCCGCAGGACTAGATCATGACACTGATCTAAATGGAAATAACCATCCACTAAAAGAAGCCCAAATCCTCTCCCCGATCTGATGCAATAACAACTGTCCGGTCAACCGCCCAAAATCCGCGGTTGCCGCAATACCCTGCCATCACAGCCTGTCCGTCCCGAATCCCAAGTATCTTACTACACTATCCCAGCCCCTGCTCTGACCTGAGCATGATATCCCCTATGTCTAGATACTGGAGAAAGTAAGAATCATGGTTTCTCCTAAGTCAATTCCAGCATGATTGTGTAGCAGAAAAAGGTGGCCTAACTAGGTGACCATTCAAGCATGCAAGAGTCCTTTACTTATCAAAATAATTTCAGTGTTTCAATTCTACAAGAATTACATTATGCCTTTGTTTGAAATATCTGAGGTACTACATGCCATAAGCTAATTTATACACGTGCATAGGTTTCTCAATTAAACACAAAGCAAGATATGGGTTAAGCCGATAATTATCAACAGATTTAAGCAATTGTTCCTAGGGATTTTAATCAACTTAACATTTGCAAGAATTTACCATTTATTAGTATCTAGCCCTCTAAAGATAAAAGTATCAGTTACAAGCCCTTTTCTTTTCATGAAGCATGCTATGTTCATTCAACTAGTATAATAGCAACATTACACCGGATTGACTCCAATATGCCTAGTGGGGTATCCCAAGTAAGAGGTTAACAACAGTACCCACCTCGAGCGCTAAAATCCGTGTCCCAAATGTGAAAACCCGCGCTCGCAACAAAAGTCCGCCGCAACACTGTACCAATCTCCACTAAGGACACACATCACTTTAGTTCTACAATCATCACAAAATCTGTCCCCAAATAATACGGTCTAAAGTTTATAGATTTTCACCTGCGAAGGGTGCTCAGAAAATTCCACGAAAAATACCGTCGCGTTCCCTGCGTCGAACCCGTCGAAACGAGTGCCTGCACGCTCGAAACCGAGCTACCATTGCTGAGATACAAATTCGGCATGGGGAACACCCCAAACAAAACTGTGCAGGAATTCTGTACCAAAAGATTACAGAGAAAGGAAATTTCCACCTTCAAAAAATATTCAGAAAAATCTGAGAAAATTCCAGGAGATTCCTCGCGAGATGTAGATGAGAAATTCCTTTTGAATCGCCTCGATCCGTCGCCTGAGCGTGAAGTTATAGCCAAATCAAGCAGGTGCTGTCCAAAACTCCGCGAGGAAAAATGGGTCACAAAGAAGCTCCGGAAAACTCAAAATCCACATGAAAACCAGGGGCAACTCAAAATATCAAAAATGAAGCCCTACCTGTCGAGAGTCCAACGGCGCAAGAATCACCCGAATCGGAGGTCGGGGTGAGCCGGGGAGCCTAAACACTGCGAAGGGACGAAACGGGTCGTCGAAGAACGAGTGTCGCGCCGCGCCGGAAAATGGCCAACCTCGAAAAACGTGCTCCTAAAATCCCAGGAATGCTCAGCAAGGAAGGTCTCAGGTAGAGGAATATTTTTCCTTAAGGTTGCTCTGTGAAAATCTCTACAGAAAAGGGTCAAATGGCCCTCGAACAGCCTATTTATAGGCAAAGAACCCACCCCCAAACCTTATCAGATTTGGGCGCCTCATTTGAGCGCCCGAATCCGAAAAAGGGTCGGACGGGGGGTCCGTCCGACCGCCCGGATGCATGCGGTGCGGCCACGTGTCCCCCGCACAGCAAACAGCTGTGCGGGGCGACCGGCCGTACGCCGCGTGGCGCAGACCCGCTGGGGGCGGTGCATGCACCCGCCCCCTGGTCGGCCGACACGTGGCCCGCACTCGAGTGCGGGCCATGTGCGGCCGACCGGCCGCACTGTGCCCCTGCGCTGGCGCGTGCCCCGAGGCGCCGCCTAGCGCACCCGTGGACCACGCCCAGCTGAGCCCACCAATCCCCGGGCGACACGTGTCGTGCGCCCGGTCCACCAGTGCCACGCCTTTTCCCTGGACCGCGCCGCGTGCTCCCTCCAATCCGGAAGCGCCACGTGGCCACCCGCGCGGTCCATGCACCGCCGCGCCTCCTCCGTGGACCGAGCGACGTGAGCCGCCCAATAATGGGCCGCCACGTGGCACTGTCCGGTCCACGGAGCACCCCTATGCACCAGAATCCCCCCGAAACCTCCGGAAGCCCGTTTTTGGTCATCCGGACTCCAAATTCGACAAATAAATAGTCGTTTTCAAGCGTTTTTCCGCGCTGAATCCAAATCCGAACTCCGCTTGGCCCAATTCCTTCTCTAAAATTCAGGAAACACAGTTGAAGGCCAAAACAGCAGAAAAAGTCACACAGGGTCCATCTGTGGCACCCCTTTGATGCACCATGGGCCAGACACACCAACACTAGGTGTTTTACACCATGGATTCAACGGAAAAGCTGCATGGGGTAAAACCAGAACATTACATCCTCCCCCACTAAAAGAGTTTCGTCCTCGAAATAAAAGCCATACCTCGTGACGGGGCCTCGAACAAGTGGGGGCAAGCATCCATCATCGCTGACTCCAGCTCCCAGGTAGCCTCGCGCTCATCATGACTGTTCCAGAGGATCTTCACATAAGGGATGGTCCGACTGCGCAACTCCCTAACCTCACGGTCCAAGATCCTCAACGGCCGCTCAACATAGCTCAGGTCCTCTGCAACCTCCAGTGGGGTGAAATCGATGATGTGTGACGGGTCATGAACATACCTCCTCAAAGTCGATACGTGAAATACATCGTGAATCCCGGCAAGCCTGGGAGGAAGTGCAAGCCTGTAGGCAACTGGCCCTATGCGCTCCAATATCTCGAAAGGTCCAATATAACGAGGGCTTAGTTTCCCACGAATCCCAAATCTCCGGATTCCCTTTGAAGGCGAGACTTTCAAAAAGACATGATCTCCTACCATAAACTCAAGATCTCGCCTCCGCACATCTGCGTAGCTCCTCTGTCTACTCTGAGCTGTCTGAAGATGCTGCCTGACTACTCTGACTTTATCCTCTGCCTCTCGTAGTATCTCCGGCCCCAAGGTCCGCCTTTCACCCACATCACTCCAATAAAGTGGGGAACGACACTTGTGTCCATACAATGCTTCAAACGGAGCCATCAGTATGCTCGCTTGAAAGCTATTGTTGTACGCAAACTCTGCCAGGGATAAGTGTCGCACCCAACCTCCTCCAAAGTCTAGCGCACAAGCCCGGAGCATGTCCTCCAGAATCTGTATAGTCCGCTCTGACTGCCCATCTGTCTGTGGGTGAAAAGCCGTGCTGAAACTGAGCTGTGTCCCCAAAGTGGCCTGTAGACTCCTCCAAAATCGCGAAACAAACCTCGAATCTCGATCAGATACAATGGAGGCAGGCACGCCATGTAATCTCACCTCCTCATCCAAATACAGCTGTGCCAGTCGCTCAAGTGGCCAAGTCACCTGTACCGGTAAAAAGTGAGCGGATTTGGTGAGTCTGTCCACGACTACCCAGATCGCGTCTGCTCCAGACTGTGCCCTCGGCAACCCGGTGACAAAATCCATGGTAACATGTTCCCATTTCCATTCAGGGATTGGGAGACTCTGCAACTTGCCAGCAGGTACACGATGCTCAGCCTTTACTTGCTGACAAGTTAAACAGTGTGCCACAAATCTCCCAATTTCTCTTTTCATCCCATTCCACCAAAACTGTGCCTTGAGGTCCCTATACATCTTAGTCCCACCAGGATGGATGGTATAAGGTGTATAGTGGGCCTCCCTCAAAATCTGCTCTCGAATCTCTGTATCCATAGGCACACAAGCTCGGTCCCTGTACCGCAGTACTCCCGAAGCATCAACTGAAAAATCCCCTGTCGAGCCCGTCTGAATCTGCTCTCGAATCCTCATCAAGTGGGGGTCCTCACTCTGTCTCTCCCGAATCCTGTCCAACAGAGTGGGCTGCACGACTAGAGTCATAAGTCGCGCAGAGACCCCAGGGGATACAACCTCGAGCTCTAACCGCCTCATCTGCTCAAGTAGTGGCGCCTGATCGGTGATCATCAAAGATAAGCTCTGCACTGCTCTCCTGCTCAAGGCATCAGCAACCACGTTGGCCTTGCCAGGATGGTATAATATGTCTAAATCGTAGTCCTTTAATAATTCCAACCATCTGCGTTGCCTCAAGTTGAGCTCCTTCTGCGTGAACAGGTATTTCAAGCTCTTGTGGTCGGTGTAAATCTCGCAGTGCTCTCCATACAGGTAGTGGCGCCATAACTTTAGTGCGAAAATCACTGCAGCCAGCTCTAGGTCATGGGTCGGGTAATTTTTCTCATAATCCTTCAGTTGCCGAGAGGCATAAGCGATTACCCTTCCCTCCTGCATCAGCACGCAACCGAGTCCACTGTGCGATGCATCACTATAAATCACGTATCCTTTCCCCATAACAGGGAGGGAAAGGATAGGAGCCGTCATCAATCTGTTCTTTAATTCCTCAAAGCTCCTCTGGCAATCCTCACTCCAAACAAACTTAATCCCTTTTCGCGTCAGACGAGTGAGGGGTGTGGAAAGTTTCGCAAAACCTTCCACAAACCGACGGTAATATCCGGCTAGGCCCATAAAACTGCGGACCTCTGATACCGTCGTTGGTCGGGGCCAATCCCGGACTGCCTCTATCTTCGCCGGGTCTACTGCCACTCCAGCGGCTGAAATCACGTGGCCCAAAAAGACAACCTCCCGAAGCCAGAAATCACACTTAGATAACTTGGCATACAACTTCCTTTCTCTCAGAAGTTGCAGCACAATCCTCAAGTGCTCCTCGTGCTCCACATCGCTCCGGGAATAAACTAAGATGTCATTGATAAAAACAACGACGAACCGATCCAGGTATGGTCGAAAAATCCTGTTCATTAAATCCATAAAAGCAGCAGGGGCATTTGTCAATCCAAAAGGCATGACAGTGAACTCATAATGCCCGTACCGCGTCCTGAATGCCGTCTTTGGGATGTCCTCGGCCTTCACCTTCAATTGGTGGTACCCAGACTATAAGTCAATCTTGGAGAAGACACAAGACCCTTGCAGCTGATCAAATAGATCATCAATGCGCGGCAAAGGGTACTTGTTCTTGATGGTCACTTTATTCAGCTCGCGGTAATCAACACAAAGTCGAAGTGAACCATCCTTCTTCTTCACAAATAGCACCGGCGCTCCCCAAGGCGATACACTTGGCCTCACAAAGCCTTTATCCATTAAATCCTGAAGTTGCGCCTTTAACTCTCGCAACTCAGCCGGTGCCATCCGATAAGGAGCCTTAGAGATTGGCGCAGTTCCTGGGACTACGTCAATCAAAAACTCAACCTCCCTATCCGGCGGCATACAAGTCAACTCCGGTGGAAACACGTCCGGGAACTCATGGACAATAGGGATATCCGTGAGTCCCGGTGCCGCCGTAGGCTCCTTTACTACACAAGCCAAAAAGGCTACGCTGCCTCTGCGCATCATCTGCCTCGCCCGAGAAGTCGAAACCACAGAGGCAAAGAAAGCACTCTGGCACCCCCTGTAAACGAACACCTCCTGGCCTGGCTCGCTAAAAGTAACAGTCCTCGCGGCGCAGTCAATCGTCGCGAAATAGCGGGCCAGCCAATCCACCCCCAGTACAATGTCAAAATCTCGCAGCTGACTAAGGACCATAAGGTCCGCTGGCAAAACCCAAGACTCAAGCTGTACAGGGCAAGACCAACAACACTCCTCTACATGCAATGTATGCTCAGGAATCCGTACCTCTAATGCATGTGGCAACCGACCTAACTCTAATCCATAGGATGATGCAAATGATCTACTGATAAAAGAATGTGATGCACCGGTATCAAATAAAGTGCGAGCTCTAGTACCAAAAAGTAAAGTGATACCTGCCACCACGTGGTCAGCTGCTGCGGAGTCCTCTACATGGGCGGCGTAAACACGCCCACTCTGTGCCGGGGGTCTGTAGTCTGCAGGATGCGAAGAAGGAGCCCTGCTCGCTGGAGCATAAGGCCGCTGCTGGGGCGCCGAAGGGGCTGATGCTGAGGAAGGAGCCGGCGATGCCGAGAAAGGGCAAGTAGCACGAATGTGGCCAGACTGTCCACACCGATAACAGCGGCCATACCTCTGATCACAAGTATCCGACGGGTATTGTCCCCTGCAAAAGATGCACCTGACCGCAGACTGGGGCTGCCTCGACTGCTGCTGCTGCTGCCTCTGCCGCTGTGACCCCTGCTGTCGGGACTGCGACCTCTGCTGCTACGAATGCTGCTGCTGTCGCTGGGGTTGCTGCTGCTGATGCTGTGGGGGCCTCTGGGATCCCCCAGGCCTTCGCCGCTCCGAGCGCCCACGGCTCGTAAACTGAGGCGGTGGCGGTCGGGGAGGCCTCCAGGAACTGGCCTGTCCCCCATCATCTGGCGCTGGTCGCTTCCTCTCAGAACCCTGAGCGACCAAGCCTCCACGTCTAGCGACAACGTGGTCTCCCCTCTCGACCCACTGTGCATGATCCACTGCCTCTGATAAGGTCTGAAGCCTCTGGGCGTGCACTAAGGTATAAATCTCTGGGCGAAGGCCCGTCTCAAAAAGCTCTACCTGGTGCGGCCCATCCCTGGCAACATAGGGCACGCAGTTAAGCAACTGCGTGAACTCCTGAAAATAGTCCCAAACTGCCCGATCACCTTGCTGCAGATTCTTCAAATCATCTTCAAGCTTTTTCTTCACGCTTGTGGAGAAATAGGTGTCCAAAATCATTCGCCGAAACTCTAACCAAGGCAGCTGTCGGGTAATCTGAAACTCTACAGGCTCAACCCGACGCCACCAGGCATCTGCATCCCCCTCTAGACAGTGTACTGCCATATGCACTCTGTATCTATGGTCAATGAAGAAGTCCCGAAATAACTTCTCCATTGCTGCCAGCCACGATCCTATCTCCCACGGATGTGTGCTCCGCCCTGAGAACCTAGGCGGTCCTCGCTTGCAAAACTGTGAGAGCTTGTCAGCAAACTCCCGCTCTTCCGCCGGGGTCAACGGCCTGAACATCCCCTGGGCCCCACTGCTCGACGACGGTGCCGTAGGGACTGGTGGAATAGCCGGTGGTACAACAGGTGGTACAGGGGCCTCTACAGTAGTAGGGGGAGGTGCCCCAACCTGGGCAAGCAACTGGTCAAACCTCTGCTCCTGACGGCGGTGGCTCTCCGCCAACTGGGCCACCATGGCCCTGAGCTCACTAATCTCCGAAGGCCCGGACTGCTTCGGCTCCTCCGGGGGTGTAGGAGTACCCCGAGTAGGGATCTGTCGCCTAGGAGGCATCCTGCCACACAAGAAACCACGGGTCAGTAAACAAAGGCACTCTCGACCCAATCCAGCGAAAGTCATGGACATCCCCCTATTTCTGTAACCTTATGTTGTTTGCGGCCAACATAATAGTCTACCAGAAATAGGATATGCCAATCCCTCTCCACTCACAGGAAGAGTTAATAATAAATTGCCGACTTTCGCAAAATATCGCGTCACTCGCGCCCTGTCCTCCTAGGGTCTGCCAAAAGCCTAGGGTTTCCTAAGTCCCAACTGACCTATCCCTAAGCTCTGATACCATCTTAATCTATCACGCCCCGGGTGTAAACCAGAACCCGGGCTCGTCCACAGATCCGCCGTGTACACGGAATTTCCGTGTACACGAAGCGCTGGTAACCTGCTCAGATATGAAGATATAATAAAGGAGCATAAAACAGAGCTAAACTAAAACTAGTACATCTCAGAAGAATACTGGAAAGTAAAGTACAACATAACTCTCAAAAATATACATGTGTCTCTCCCAGCTCACTAAATAAAATACATCCAGCTGGCCGAAGCAAGACCCAAAATAAAAGGGAAAAACAACCGTCTGAGTGTACTGGGGGTACATCAAAACCTACTGTATGCTGTATCAGGGAAGAAGCTACACTAGTCAACGATCCTCTTACCTCGATCCTGGGAAGAGGGACCCGCAGCTCCTGCCGAGGACTCTGCAAAACACAGGGGAAAAGAAAGGGAGAAAGGGTGGGGGTGGAGAACTACTATAAAGACAGTAGCCTCACCTAGTGGGTAAACCTCAACTCGAACCTGCCCACTAGGACTACCAGAGGCGAAAGGAATAAAAGTGGTAAACTGAAAATAAAACTACTGATAAAAGCTACCACTAGTATGCCTCTACATGCCCAGCTAAAAGATAGCTACATATATGCATAAGAATAACAAAGCCTGCTGACCAAACCAATCTATACCCCAGTAACACTGGTACTGCCTGCGATGCCTGCCAAATCGGGTATGCCAGCCTACGCATAACACCGATAGGGGATAGGAGTCTCAAGGACTCAAGTCTGCATAACGCGCACTCCGGAGTGGCACGCGAGGAGAGCGACCCACACGAGTAAAATGCCTGAGTAAAAAGTCCGCAGGACTGGATCATGACACTGATCTAAATGGAAATAACCATCCACTAAAAGAAGCCCAAATCCTCTCCCCGATCTGATGCAATAACAACTGTCCGGTCAACCGCCCAAAATCCGCAGTTGCCGCAATACCCTGCCATCACAGCCTGTCCGTCCCGAATCCCAAGTATCTGCCTACACTATCCCAGCCCCTGCTCTGACCTGAGCATGATATCCCCTATGTCTAGATACTGGAGAAAGTAAGAATCATGGTTTCTCCTAAGTCAATTCCAGCATGATAGTGTAGCAGAAAAAGGTGGCCTAACTAGGTGACCATTCAAGCATGCAAGAGTCCTTTACTTATCAAAATAATTTCAGTGTTCCAATTTTGCAAGAATTACAGTATGCCTTTGTTTGAAATATCTGAGGTACTACATGCCATAAGCTAATTTATACACGTGCATAGGTTTCTCAATTAAACACAAAGCAAGATATGGGTTAAGCCGATAATTATCAACAGATTTAAGCAATTGTTCCCAGGGATTTTAATCAACTTAACATTTGCAAGAATTTACCATTTATTAGTATCTAGCCCTCTAAAGATACAAGTATCAGTTACAAGCCCTTTTCTTTTCATGAAGCATGCTATGTTCATTCACTAGTATAATAGCAACATTACACCGGATTGACTCCAATATGCCTAGTGGGGTATCCCAAGTAAGAGGTTAACAACAGTACCCACCTCGAGCGCTAAAATCCGTGTCCCAAATGTGAAAACCCACGCTCGCAACAAAAGTCCGCCGCAACACTGTACCAATCTCCAATAAGGACACACATCACTTTAGTTCTACAATCATCACAAAATCTGTCCCCAAATAATGCGGTCTAAAGTTTATAGATTTTCACCTGTGAAAGGTGCTCAGAAAATTCCACGAAAAATACTGTCGCGTTCCCTGCGTCGAACCCGTCGAAACGAGTGCCTGCACGCTCGAAACCGAGCTACCATTGCTGAGATACAAATTCGGCAAGGGGAACACCCCAAACAAAACTGTGCAGGAATTCTGTACCAAAAGATTACAGAGAAAGGAAATTTCCACCTTCGAAAATTATTCATAAAAATCTGAGAAAATTCCAGGAGATTCCTCGCGAGATGTAGATGAGAAATTCCTTTTGCATCGCCTCGATCCGTCGCCTGAGCGCGAAGTTATAGCCAAATCAAGCAGGTGCTGTCCAAAACTCCGCGAGGAAAAATGGGTCACAAAGAAGCTCGGGAAAACTCAAAATCCACCTGAAAACCAGGGGCAACTCCAAAATATGAAAAATGAAGCCCTACCTGTCGAGAGTCCAACGGCGCAAGAATCACCCGAATCGGAGGTAGGGGTGAGCCGGGGGAGCCTAAACACTGCGAAGGGACGAAACGGGTCGTCGAAGAACGAGTTGTCGCTCCGCGCCGGAAAAGGCCAACCTCGAAAAACGAGCTCCTAAAATCCCAGGAATGCTCAGCAAGGAAGGTCTCAGGTAGAGGAATATTTTTCCTTAAGGTTGCTCTGTGAAAATCTCTACAGAAAAGGGTCAAATGGCCCTCCAACAGCCTATTTATAGGCAAAGACCACCCCCAACCTTATCGGATTGGCGTGAGCCTCATTTGAGCGCCCGAATCCGAAAAGGGTCGGACGGGGGGTCCGTCCGACCGCCCGGATGCAGCGTGGCGGCCAGGTGTCCCCCGCACAGCAAACAGCGGTGCGGGGCTCCCGGCCGCACGCCGCGTGGCGCAGACCCGCG
>CM055060.1:31512959-31563522 GCA_029204045.2 Tillandsia leiboldiana
GTCCAAAAGATTCTGGGTTCAAGGTGTCACGCCCGGGTAAACCAGAACCCGGGCTCGTCACAGATCCGCCGTGCACACGGAATTTCCGTGTACACGAAGCGCTGGTAACCTGCTCAGATATGAAGATATAATAAAGGAGCATAAAACAGAGCTAAACTAAAACTAGTACATCTCAGAAGAATACGGGAAAGTAAAGTACACATAACTCTCAAAAATATACATGTGTCTCTCCCAGCTCACTAAATAAAATACATCCAGCTGGCCGAAGCCAGACCCAAAATAAAATGGAAAAACAACCGTCTGAGTGTACTGGGGTACATCAAAACTACTGTATGCTGTATCAGGGAGAAGCTACACTAGTCACGATCTCTTACCTCGATCCTGGGAAGAGGGACCCGCAGCTCCTGCCGAGGACTCTGCAAAACATAGGGAAAAGAAAAGGAGAAAGGGTGGGGGTGAGAACTACTATAAAGACAGTAGCCTCCCCTAGTGGGTAAGCCTCAACTCGAACCTGCCCACTAGGTACCAGAGGCGAAAGGAATAAAAGTGGTAAAATGAAAATAAAACTACTGATAAAAGCTACCACTAGTATGCCTCTAATGCCCAGCTAAAAGATAGCTACATATATGCATCAGAATAACAAAGCCTGCCTGCCAAACCAAATCTATACCCCAGTAAACACTGGTACTGCCTGGGATGCCTGCAAATCGGGTATGCCAGCCTACGCATAACACCGATAGGGGATAGGAGTCTCAAGGACTCAAGTCTGCATAACGCGCACTCCGGAGTGGCACTCGAGGGGAGCGACCCACACGAGTAAATGCCTGAGTAAAAAGTCCGCAGGACTGGATCATGACACTGATCTAAATGGAAATAACCATCCACTAAAAGAAGCCCAAATCCTCTCCCCGATCTGATGCAATAACAACTGTCCGGTCAACCGCCCAAAATCCGCGGTTGCCGCAATACCCTGCCATCACAGCCTGTCGTCCCGAATCCCAAGTATCTTACTACACTATCCCAGCCCCTGCTCTGACCTGAGCATGATATCCCCTATGTCTAATACTGGAGAAAGTAAGAATCATGGTTTCTCCTAAGTCAATTCCAGCATGATTGTGTAGCAGAAAAGGTGGCCTAACTAGGTGACCATTCAAGCATGCAAGAGTCCTTTACTTATCAAATAATTTCAGTGTTCAATTCTACAAGAATTACAGTATGCCTTTGTTTGAAATATCTGAGGTACTAAATGCCATAAGCTAATTTATACACGTGCATAGGTTTCTCAATTAAACACAAAGCAGATATGGGTTAAGCCGATAATTATCAACAGATTTAAGCAATTGTTCCCAGGGATTTTAATCAACTTAACATTTGCAAGAATTTACCATTTATTAGTATCTAGCCCTCTAAAGATACAATATCAGTTACAAGCCCTTTTCTTTTCATGAAGCATGCTATGTTCATTCAACTAGTATAATAGCAACATTACACCGGATTGACTCCAATATGCCTAGTGGGGTATCCCAAGTAAGAGGTTAACAACAGTACCCACCCCTCCAGCGGCTAAATCCGTGTCCCAAATGTGAAAACCCGCGCTCGCAACAAAAGTCCGCCGCAACACTGTACCAATCTCCACTAAGGACACACATCACTTTAGTTCTACAATCATCACAAAATCTGTCCCCAAATAATACGGTCTAAAGTTTATAGATTTTCACCTGCGAAGGGTGCTCAGAAAATTCCACGAAAAATACCGTCGCGTTCCCTGCGTCGAACCCGTCGAAACGAGTGCCTGGCACGCTCGAAACCGAGCTACCATTGCTGAGATACAAATTCGGCATGGGGAACACCCCAAACAAAACTGTGCAGGAATTCTGTACCAAAAGATTACAGAGAAAGGAAATTTCCACCTTCAAAATATTCAGAAAAATCTGAGAAAATTCCAGGAGATTCCTCGCGAGATGTAGATGAGAAATTCCTTTTGAATCGCCTCGATCCGTCGCCTGAGCGTGAAGTTATAGCCAAATCAAGCAGGTGCTGTCCAAAACTCCGCGAGGAAAAATGGGTCACAAAGAAGCTCCGGGAAAACTCAAAATCCACATTGAAAACCAGGGGCAACTCAAATATCAAAAATGAAGCCCTACCTGTCGAGAGTCCAACGGCGCAAGAATCACCCGAATCGGAGGTCGGGGGTGAGCCGGGGAGCCTAAACACTGCGAAGGGACGAAACGGAGTCGTCGAAGAACGAGTGTCGCGCCGCGCCGGGAAAATGGCCAACCTCGAAAACGTGACTCCTAAAATCCCAGGACATGCTCAGCAAGGAAGGTCTCAGGTAGAGGAATATTTTTCCTTAAGGTTGCTCTGTGAAAATCTCTACAGAAAAGGGTCAAATGGCCCTCGAACAGCCTATTTATAGGCAAAGAACCCACCCCCAAACCTTATCAGATTTGGGCGCCTCATTTGAGCGCCCGAATCCGAAAAAGGGTCGGACGGGGGGTCCGTCCGACCGCCCGGATGCATGCGGTGCGGCCACGTGTCCACCGCACAGCAAACAGCTGTGCGGGGCGACCGGCCGTACGCCGCGTGGCGCAGACCCGCTGGGGGCGGTGCATGCACCCGCCCCCTGGTCGGCCGACACGTGGCCCGCACTCGAGTGCGGGCCATGTGCGGTCCGACCGGCCGCACTGTGCCCCTGCGCTGGCGCGTGCCCCGAGGCGCCGCCTAGCGCACCCGTGGACCACGCCCAGCTGAGCCCACCAATCCCCGGGCGACACGTGTCGTGCGCCCGGTCCACCAGTGCCACGCCTTTTCCCTGGACCGCGCCGCGTGCTCCCTCCAATCGGAAGCGCCACGTGGCCACCCGCGCGGTCCATGCACCGCCGCGCCTCCTCCGTGGACCGAGCGACGTGAGCCGCCCAATAATGGGCCGCCACGTGGCACTGTCCGGTCCACGGAGCACCCCTATGCACCAGAATCCCCCCGAAACCTCCGGAAGCCCGTTTTTGGTCATCCGGACTCCAAATTCGACAAATAAATAGTCGTTTTCAAGCGTTTTTCCGCGCTGAATCCAAATCCGAACTCCGCTTGGCCCAATTCCTTCTCTAAAATTCAGGAAACACAGTTGAAGGCCAAACAGCAGAAAAAGTCACACAGGGTCCATCTGTGGCACCCCTTTGATGCACCATGGGCCAGACACACCAACACTAGGTGTTTTACACCATGGATTCAACGGAAAAGCTGCATGGGGTAAAACCAGAACATTACATCCTCCCCCACTAAAAGAGTTTCGTCCTCGAAATAAAAGCCATACCTCGTGACGGGGCCTCGAACAAGTGGGGCAAGCATCCATCATCGCTGACTCCAGCTCCCAGGTAGCCTCGCGCTCATCATGACTGTTCCAGAGGATCTTCACATAAGGGATGGTCCGACTGCGCAACTCCCTAACCTCACGGTCCAAGATCCTCAACGGCCGCTCAACATAGCTCAGGTCCTCTGCAACCTCCAGTGGGGTGAAATCGATGATGTGTGACGGGTCATGAACATACCTCCTCAAAGTCGATACGTGAAATACATCGTGAATCCCGGCAAGCCTGGGAGGAAGTGCAAGCCTGTAGGCAACTGGCCCTATGCGCTCCAATATCTCGAAAGGTCCAATATAACGAGGGCTTAGTTTCCCACGAATCCCAAATCTCCGGATTCCCTTTGAAGGCGAGACTTTCAAAAAGACATGATCTCCTACCATAAACTCAAGATCTCGCCTCCGCACATCTGCGTAGCTCCTCTGTCTACTCTGAGCTGTCTGAAGATGCTGCCTGACTACTCTGACTTTATCCTCTGCCTCTCGTAGTATCTCCGGCCCCAAGGTCCGCCTTTCACCCACATCACTCCAATAAAGTGGGGAACGACACTTGTGTCCATACAATGCTTCAAACGGAGCCATCAGTATGCTCGCTTGAAAGCTATTGTTGTACGCAAACTCTGCCAGGGATAAGTGTCGCACCCAACCTCCTCCAAAGTCTAGCGCACAAGCCCGGAGCATGTCCTCCAGAATCTGTATAGTCCGCTCTGACTGCCCATCTGTCTGTGGGTGAAAAGCCGTGCTGAAACTGAGCTGTGTCCCCAAAGTGGCCTGTAGACTCCTCCAAAATCGCGAAACAAACCTCGAATCTCGATCAGATACAATGGAGGCAGGCACGCCATGTAATCTCACCTCCTCATCCAAATACAGCTGTGCCAGTCGCTCAAGTGGCCAAGTCACCTGTACCGGTAAAAAGTGAGCGGATTTGGTGAGTCTGTCCACGACTACCCAGATCGCGTCTGCTCCAGACTGTGCCCTCGGCAACCCGGTGACAAAATCCATGGTAACATGTTCCCATTTCCATTCAGGGATTGGGAGACTCTGCAACTTGCCAGCAGGTACACGATGCTCAGCCTTTACTTGCTGACAAGTTAAACAGTGTGCCACAAATCTCCCAATTTCTCTTTTCATCCCATTCCACCAAAACTGTGCCTTGAGGTCCCTATACATCTTAGTCCCACCAGGATGGATGGTATAAGGTGTATAGTGGGCCTCCCTCAAAATCTGCTCTCGAATCTCTGTATCCATAGGCACACAAGCTCGGTCCCTGTACCGCAGTACTCCCGAAGCATCAACTGAAAAATCCCCTGTCGAGCCCGTCTGAATCTGCTCTCGAATCCTCATCAAGTGGGGGTCCTCACTCTGTCTCTCCCGAATCCTGTCCAACAGAGTGGGCTGCACGACTAGAGTCATAAGTCGCGCAGAGACCCCAGGGGATACAACCTCGAGCTCTAACCGCCTCATCTGCTCAAGTAGTGGCGCCTGATCGGTGATCATCAAAGATAAGCTCTGCACTGCTCTCCTGCTCAAGGCATCAGCAACCACGTTGGCCTTGCCAGGATGGTATAATATGTCTAAATCGTAGTCCTTTAATAATTCCAACCATCTGCGTTGCCTCAAGTTGAGCTCCTTCTGCGTGAACAGGTATTTCAAGCTCTTGTGGTCGGTGTAAATCTCGCAGTGCTCTCCATACAGGTAGTGGCGCCATAACCTTTAGTGCGAAAATCACTGCAGCCAGCTCTAGGTCATGGGTCGGGTAATTTTTCTCATAATCCTTCAGTTGCCGAGAGGCATAAGCGATTACCCTTCCCTCCTGCATCAGCACGCAACCGAGTCCACTGTGCGATGCATCACTATAAATCACGTATCCTTTCCCCATAACAGGGAGGGAAAGGATAGGAGCCGTCATCAATCTGTTCTTTAATTCCTCAAAGCTCCTCTGGCAATCCTCACTCCAAACAAACTTAATCCCTTTTCGCGTCAGACGAGTGAGGGGTGTGGAAAGTTTCGCAAAACCTTCCACAAACCGACGGTAATATCCGGCTAGGCCCATAAAACTGCGGACCTCTGATACCGTCGTTGGTCGGGGCCAATCCCGGACTGCCTCTATCTTCGCCGGGTCTACTGCCACTCCAGCGGCTGAAATCACGTGGCCCAAAAAGACAACCTCCCGAAGCCAGAAATCACACTTAGATAACTTGGCATACAACTTCCTTTCTCTCAGAAGTTGCAGCACAATCCTCAAGTGCTCCTCGTGCTCCACATCGCTCCGGGAATAAACTAAGATGTCATTGATAAAAACAACGACGAACCGATCCAGGTATGGTCGAAAAATCCTGTTCATTAAATCCATAAAAGCAGCAGGGGCATTTGTCAATCCAAAAAGGCATGACAGTGAACTCATAATGCCCGTACCGCGTCCTGAATGCCGTCTTTGGGATGTCCTCGGCCTTCACCTTCAATTGGTGGTACCCAGACTATAAGTCAATCTTGGAGAAGACACAAGACCCTTGCAGCTGATCAAATAGATCATCAATGCGCGGCAAAGGGTACTTGTTCTTGATGGTCACTTTATTCAGCTCGCGGTAATCAACACAAAGTCGAAGTGAACCATCCTTCTTCTTCACAAATAGCACCGGCGCTCCCCAAGGCGATACACTTGGCCTCACAAAGCCTTTATCCATTAAATCCTGAAGTTGCGCCTTTAACTCTCGCAACTCAGCCGGTGCCATCCGATAAGGAGCCTTAGAGATTGGCGCAGTTCCTGGGACTACGTCAATCAAAAACTCAACCTCCCTATCCGGCGGCATACAAGTCAACTCCGGTGGAAACACGTCCGGGAACTCATGGACAATAGGGATATCCGTGAGTCCCGGTGCCGCCGTAGGCTCCTTTACTACACAAGCCAAAAGGCTACGCTGCCTCTGCGCATCATCTGCCTCGCCCGAGAAGTCGAAACCACAGAGGCAAAGAAAGCACTCTGGCACCCCCTGTAAACGAACACCTCCTGGCCTGGCTCGCTAAAAGTAACAGTCCTCGCGGCGCAGTCAATCGTCGCGAAATAGCGGGCCAGCCAATCCACCCCCAGTACAATGTCAAAATCTCGCAGCTGACTAAGGACCATAAGGTCCGCTGGCAAACCCAAGACTCAAGCTGTACAGGGCAAGACCAACAACACTCCTCTACATGCAATGTATGCTCAGGAATCCGTACCTCTAATGCATGTGGCAACCGACCTAACTCTAATCCATAGGATGATGCAAATGATCTACTGATAAAAGAATGTGATGCACCGGTATCAAATAAAGTGCGAGCTCTAGTACCAAAAAGTAAAGTGATACCTGCCACCACGTGGTCAGCTGCTGCGGAGTCCTCTACATGGGCGGCGTAAACACGCCCACTCTGTGCCGGGGGTCTGTAGTCTGCAGGATGCGAAGAAGGAGCCCTGCTCGCTGGAGCATAAGGCCGCTGCTGGGGCGCCGAAGGGGCTGATGCTGAGGAAGGAGCCGGCGATGCCGAGAAAGGGCAAGTAGCACGAATGTGGCCAGACTGTCCACACCGATAACAGCGGCCATACCTCTGATCACAAGTATCCGACGGGTATTGTCCCCTGCAAAAGATGCACCTGACCGCAGACTGGGGCTGCCTCGACTGCTGCTGCTGCTGCCTCTGCCGCTGTGACCCCTGCTGTCGGGACTGCGACCTCTGCTGCTACGAATGCTGCTGCTGTCGCTGGGGTTGCTGCTGCTGATGCTGTGGGGGCCTCTGGGATCCCCCAGGCCTTCGCCGCTCCGAGCGCCCACGGCTCGTAAACTGAGGCGGTGGCGGTCGGGGAGGCCTCCAGGAACTGGCCTGTCCCCCATCATCTGGCGCTGGTCGCTTCCTCTCAGAACCCTGAGCGACCAAGCCTCCACGTCTAGCGACAACGTGGTCTCCCCTCTCGACCCACTGTGCATGATCCACTGCCTCTGATAAGGTCTGAAGCCTCTGGGCGTGCACTAAGGTATAAATCTCTGGGCGAAGGCCCGTCTCAAAAAGCTCTACCTGGTGCGGCCCATCCCTGGCAACATAGGGCACGCAGTTAAGCAACTGCGTGAACTCCTGAAAATAGTCCCAAACTGCCCGATCACCTTGCTGCAGATTCTTCAAATCATCTTCAAGCTTTTTCTTCACGCTTGTGGAGAAATAGGTGTCCAAAATCATTCGCCGAAACTCTAACCAAGGCAGCTGTCGGGTAATCTGAAACTCTACAGGCTCAACCCGACGCCACCAGGCATCTGCATCCCCCTCTAGACAGTGTACTGCCATATGCACTCTGTATCTATGGTCAATGAAGAAGTCCCGAAATAACTTCTCCATTGCTGCCAGCCACGATCCTATCTCCCACGGATGTGTGCTCCGCCCTGAGAACCTAGGCGGTCCTCGCTTGCAAAACTGTGAGAGCTTGTCAGCAAACTCCCGCTCTTCCGCCGGGGTCAACGGCCTGAACATCCCCTGGGCCCCACTGCTCGACGACGGTGCCGTAGGGACTGGTGGAATAGCCGGTGGTACAACAGGTGGTACAGGGGCCTCTACAGTAGTAGGGGGAGGTGCCCCAACCTGGGCAAGCAACTGGTCAAACCTCTGCTCCTGACGGCGGTGGCTCTCCGCCAACTGGGCCACCATGGCCCTGAGCTCACTAATCTCCGAAGGCCCGGACTGCTTCGGCTCCTCCGGGGGTGTAGGAGTACCCCGAGTAGGGATCTGTCGCCTAGGAGGCATCCTGCCACACAAGAAACCACGGGTCAGTAAACAAAGGCACTCTCGACCCAATCCAGCGAAAGTCATGGACATCCCCCTATTTCTGTAACCTTATGTTGTTTGCGGCCAACATAATAGTCTACCAGAAATAGGATATGCCAATCCCTCTCCACTCACAGGAAGAGTTAATAATAAATTGCCGACTTTCGCAAAATATCGCGTCACTCGCGCCCTGTCCTCCTAGGGTCTGCCAAAAGCCTAGGGTTTCCTAAGTCCCAACTGACCTATCCCTAAGCTCTGATACCATCTTAATCTATCACGCCCCGGGTGTAAACCAGAACCCGGGCTCGTCCACAGATCCGCCGTGTACACGGAATTTCCCGTGTACACGAAGCGCTGGTAACCTGCTCAGATATGAAGATATAATAAAGGAGCATAAAACAGAGCTAAACTAAAACTAGTACATCTCAGAAGAATACTGGAAAGTAAAGTACAACATAACTCTCAAAAATATACATGTGTCTCTCCCAGCTCACTAAATAAAATACATCCAGCTGGCCGAAGCAAGACCCAAAATAAAAGGGAAAAACAACCGTCTGAGTGTACTGGGGGTACATCAAAACCTACTGTATGCTGTATCAGGGAAGAAGCTACACTAGTCAACGATCCTCTTACCTCGATCCTGGGAAGAGGGACCCGCAGCTCCTGCCGAGGACTCTGCAAAACACAGGGGAAAAGAAAAGGGAGAAAGGGTGGGGGTGAGAACTACTATAAAGACAGTAGCCTCACCTAGTGGGTAAACCTCAACTCGAACCTGCCCACTAGGACTACCAGAGGCGAAAGGAATAAAAGTGGTAAACTGAAAATAAAACTACTGATAAAAGCTACCACTAGTATGCCTCTACATGCCCAGCTAAAAGATAGCTACATATATGCATAAGAATAACAAAGCCTGCCTGACCAAACCAATCTATACCCCAGTAAACACTGGTACTGCCTGCGATGCCTGCCAAATCGGGTATGCCAGCCTACGCATAACACCGATAGGGGATAGGAGTCTCAAGGACTCAAGTCTGCATAACGCGCACTCCGGAGTGGCACTCGAGGAGAGCGACCCACACGAGTAAAATGCCTGAGTAAAAAGTCCGCAGGACTGGATCATGACACTGATCTAAATGGAAATAACCATCCACTAAAAGAAGCCCAAATCCTCTCCCCGATCTGATGCAATAACAACTGTCCGGTCAACCGCCCAAAATCCGCAGTTGCCGCAATACCCTGCCATCACAGCCTGTCCGTCCCGAATCCCAAGTATCTGACTACACTATCCCAGCCCCTGCTCTGACCTGAGCATGATATCCCCTATGTCTAGATACTGGAGAAAGTAAGAATCATGGTTTCTCCTAAGTCAATTCCAGCATGATAGTGTAGCAGAAAAAGGTGGCCTAACTAGGTGACCATTCAAGCATGCAAGAGTCCTTTACTTATCAAAATAATTTCAGTGTTCCAATTTTGCAAGAATTACAGTATGCCTTTGTTTGAAATATCTGAGGTACTACATGCCATAAGCTAATTTATACACGTGCATAGGTTTCTCAATTAAACACAAAGCAAGATATGGGTTAAGCCGATAATTATCAACAGATTTAAGCAATTGTTCCCAGGGATTTTAATCAACTTAACATTTGCAAGAATTTACCATTTATTAGTATCTAGCCCTCTAAAGATACAAGTATCAGTTACAAGCCCTTTTCTTTTCATGAAGCATGCTATGTTCATTCAACTAGTATAATAGCAACATTACACCGGATTGACTCCAATATGCCTAGTGGGGTATCCCAAGTAAGAGGTTAACAACAGTACCCACCTCGAGCGCTAAAATCCGTGTCCCAAATGTGAAAACCCACGCTCGCAACAAAAGTCCGCCGCAACACTGTACCAATCTCCAATAAGGACACACATCACTTTAGTTCTACAATCATCACAAAATCTGTCCCCAAATAATGCGGTCTAAAGTTTATAGATTTTCACCTGTGAAAGGTGCTCAGAAAATTCCACGAAAAATACTGTCGCGTTCCCTGCGTCGAACCCGTCGAAACGAGTGCCTGCACGCTCGAAACCGAGCTACCATTGCTGAGATACAAATTCGGCAAGGGGAACACCCCAAACAAAACTGTGCAGGAATTCTGTACCAAAAGATTACAGAGAAAGGAAATTTCCACCTTCGAAAATTATTCATAAAAATCTGAGAAAATTCCAGGAGATTCCTCGCGAGATGTAGATGAGAAATTCCTTTTGAATCGCCTCGATCCGTCGCCTGAGCGCGAAGTTATAGCCAAATCAAGCAGGTGCTGTCCAAAACTCCGCGAGGAAAAATGGGTCACAAAGAAGCTCGGGAAAACTCAAAATCCACCTGAAAACCAGGGGCAACTCAAAATATGAAAAATGAAGCCCTACCTGTCGAGAGTCCAACGGCGCAAGAATCACCCGAATCGGAGGTAGGGGTGAGCCGGGGGAGCCTAAACACTGCGAAGGGACGAAACGGGTCGTCGAAGAACGAGTGTCGCGCCGCGCCGGAAAATGGCCAACCTCGAAAAACGAGCTCCTAAAATCCCAGGAATGCTCAGCAAGGAAGGTCTCAGGTAGAGGAATATTTTTCCTTAAGGTTGCTCTGTGAAAATCTCTACAGAAAAGGGTCAAATGGCCCTCCAACAGCCTATTTATAGGCAAAGAACCCACCCCCAAACCTTATCGGATTCGGGCGCCTCATTTGAGCGCCCGAATCCGAAAAAGGGTCGGACGGGGGGTCCGTCCGACCGCCCGGATGCATGCGGTGCGGCCAGGTGTCCCCCGCACAGCAAACAGCGGTGCGGGGCGACCGGCCGCACGCCGCGTGGCGCAGACCCGGTGGGGGCGGTGCATGCACCCGCCCCCTGGTCGGCCGACACGTGGCCCGCACTCGAGTGCGGGCCTTGTGCGGCCGACCGGCCGCACTGTGCCCCTGCGCTGGCGCGCGCCCCGAGGAGCCGCCTAGTGCACCCGTGGACCGCGCCCAGCTGAGCCCACCAATCCCCGGGCGACACGTGTCGTGCGCCCGGTCCACCAGTGCCGCGCCTTTTCCCTGGACCGCGCCGCGTGCTCCCTCCAATCCGGAAGCGCCACGTGGCCACCCGCGCGGTCCTTGCACCGCCGCGCCTCCTCCGTGGACCGAGCGACGTGAGCCGCCCAATAATGGGCCGCCACGTGGCACTGTCCGGTCCACGGAGCACCCCCATGCACCAGAATCCCCCCGAAACCTCCGGAAGCCCGTTTTTGGTCATCCGGACTCCAAATTCGACAAATAAATAGTCGTTTTCAAGCATTTTTTCGCGCTGGATCCAAATCCGAACTCCGCTTGGCCCAATTCCTTCTCTAAAATTCAGGAAACACAGTCGAAGGCCAAAACAGCAGAAAAAGTCACACAGGGTCCATCTGTGGCACCCCTTTGATGCACCATGGGCCAGACACACCAACACTAGGTGTTTTACACCATAGATTCAACGGATAAGCTGCATGGGGTAAAACCAGAACATTACACAAGGTCCTGCTGTCACTAGTACACCACTGCCATGAACACAGTGGCGACATATAAATCGAAGAACTCGATAACTCGGGACCACCGTTTACCCAAACGGCTCCCGCCACTGGTACAAGACTAGCTACATCTACCAGACTCCAGTCTGCCCCCAAGCACGAGTGTAACATGCATCCTACACTAAGAGAAATCCCGACCACTCAGCCCACTACCCGGGCGAGGAAAACGCTATGTCCAGGGATAAAATGTAAAGTGTGGATGTCTAAAGCATAAATAAACCTAGCCCAAGTGAGAGTTTTCTACTAGTCTGGTTGAACATACATCATATGACAGGGTGCTAGGTCAAGTTTCAATAATAACATTTGTTAATACAACTAGGAAGCATTAGTCGACATGAACTAAGTAACAACACAAGAAAAATACCATCTCTCTCTTTCAAACATGCTTCCTAGCTTCTCTCGCAATCATGCACGCATTCTATTTAATAGAATTAGAGAACCGTCCACCGGTTCTGGAGACGAAGCAACCTGTCATGCCCCGGGGTCGAAACTGCGACCCAGGCTCGCCAACAGATCCGCCGCCTCTACAAAACCCCGCATAGGCGAAGCGTCCAACCTGCAAGAGAAGGTACTACAGCTAAACAGATATCAGAGCTATAAAGAAAACTACTGTAAAACTAAAATCCAATCACTGTACAACTGAAAATAAAGATACAATATCCATCTCCCAAATACGATCATATACAAAATCCTCTGATACAAAAACTTATAACTCTACAGGGAGGTAAACAGAAATGATGCAATAGGGTACAGACTCTCAGTACAAGTCAGATCCTCACAATACAAATGTCTCTCAAGTGTAAAAACAAATAAACCAACTGCTGACTGTACTAATAGATCTCCAATGAAGGGGTACCTCTACTGCTACCCTCCAATGACAGGTAGGGATCTAACTCGCGACTCCCTCGCCTCGATCAGCAACAAAAGGATCAGCAACTGGAAAGTAGGTCCCTGGGGAAAAAACACACCACAGCGGGTGTGAGAACTACATCCCACAATAGTTCTCAGTGGGTACCGCAACCAAACCCGACGGTCTGCCCACTAAGTCTACTAGAGGCATAAAGTAACAAATACAGTACTGAAAGGAAAGGAGCTGGAAAATAACTCTACAGCTACTATGCCTCTATCTAAATGCTCAAGAAGTGGAACAGATGGAAACATGATGTAGAATACCGGAATTTCGAATGGCGCACCGACCTCGCAAGATGGCGTGAGGGGGAGGAATTGCCTTGGATGTGTCCCATATTTGTTTACAGATGAGTTCGGATTGATTTGGATCTACGCGGAAGCCCCAGCTTGATTCGGAATTTTTCGGGCATTGTACGCGAAAGAGGACTAGTTTGGGAAGCACCGACTCCACCGTGGAGTGCAAAAAAATTGGGAAACACTTGGAACAGGGGTATTTTATGTTTACAGCGGAGTTCGGGAGGTTCCGGACTTACGCGAAGGACCCGAGGGCAAAAAGTGAGTTGGAACTGGCAGTTTTGGAGCCGGTTTTTGGATTGAGCACACCGACCCCACGGTTGAGCTTTTTGAGGAGAAAAAGCTGTGGGCATGTGTATTTTCAGATTACAACGGAGTTCGGGAGGTTCCGAACTGCGGCGGAAGGCCCGAAGCCAAAAAGTGAGTTGTCGTTGGCACTTTGGATTATTTTATTCTTTTAATTAATTAAGTTTGGGCTTAATTAAGTGTTGCCTTTCTTTAAGTGTGCTGTTGAGGTGATGTTGGCAGAGAGGAGTTGGTGGTGACTTAATTAAGGTTGGGGGCTTTGGTGAGCTTAATTAAAACCCTTAATTAAATTTCCTATTGCTTTATTAAAGCAGCTTCTCTTTAAAACCCCACCTTTCCACCTTCTTCTCTAATTAGAAAAAAGAGCTCCTGTTAGCTTGGAGTGAAGCAGAGGATGAGGGAGAAGGAAGGAGGAAGAAGAAGAAGGGTTTCAAGGAAGGTGTTCTTGTGCGTTTTCTTCTCCGAGCGTGGACGTGGAGCCGAGCGAGGGCCGGTGTGCCGTGAAGAGGTTGGTTATGTATTTTATTTTTCTGAGAGCTTGGGATTTTTGGGTTTTTATTTTATTTCTTTTTCCCTTCTCCTTCCTGCTGGTGGCCCTGCAGACTTGTCGTCCGAGGTGTGGAGGGGCTGCGCGGGCCGCGCGCGCGCAATTTTGGGCGGCGCGCGGCTAGGAGGCGGGCCGCTGCGCGGGCGCGTATGAGCATCGCGCGCAGCAGGCGCCCTGCTGCTGGTGTTGTGCAGCAGGGCGCCAGGCCGCCAGCGCAGCGCCCTGGGCGCCGCGCCAAGGCTGGCGCGAGCGGCGGGCTGCGCGCAGGGCGCGCAGCGCCGCAAGCACGCGCGCCGCACTGCGGTGCGAGCGCAGTGTCGCGGGCCCTGAGCGGGCCGCGCGCGGTGCCGCGGGCCCCGCGCGAGCCTTACGCAGAGCCGCGGGTGCCACGCGGGCGGACCCTGTGCCGCGCGGGCCTGCAGGACGCGCGCTTGGCGCGCGGCACTGCAGGGTGCCGCGCGGGCGGCCCCTGTGCCGCGCGGGCCTGCAGGCCGCGCGCTTGGCGCGCGGCACTGCAGGGTGCCGCGCGGGCGGCCCCTGTGCCGCGCGGACCTGCAGGCCGCGCGCTTGGTGCGCGGCACTGCAGGGTGTCGCGCGGGCTGCAGGCCACGCGCTTGGCGCGCAGCACTGCAGGGCGCCGCGCGGGCGGCCTTCGTGCTGCGCGGCTAGGCCCAGCGCCGCCCGGCTGGGTTTTTGGAGCCGTGCAGCTGCGCCGATTTTGCCGCGCAGGCTGCGGCTCAGCGACGCGCTTCGGCGTGTGCGCGATGGGTTTTTCCGCGCAACGCGCGGCGTTTTTTCGTCGCCGGATGGGTTTCTTCCGCCGTCGTGAGCGCGGGTTATGGCCGCGTGTTATCTGATCCTGGTTCCTCTTCTTATCTCGCAGTTGTGGCATAGTGTTAGCTTCCTACGTGGCCGGTGGCGCGTGTTTTGTCGCGTGGAGCTGCGGTATCGCATCGGGACCTCCGTTTGGCGCACGGTTTTGCGGTTTTATCACAGGTGGGTTGGTTTCCTCCAAAAAATTACGGAATGACCTTATTACTTCCGAATGCAAATGTATCGTGTCCTTTTACTATCTTTTTACATCGGATAACTGCTGGACAGTCGTGGTAAGTCGTGGGAATCCCGGGCCACTTTTATATTTACGCAAGGCCCTTTTCATCAGGAATTGGCCCTTAAATTACGTTTTCTTTAGTATGTGCTACATCGGGGCTTGCCGAGGGTACGAGATTTTTGCGGGGTATTATCAGATATTAGTCGAGGGTTGTTGTTCCGACTTGGACTTGAGTGTTAGTAGCGCCACTGGAGTATACGAGTTTTCCGATCAGGTTGATCGTGGGAGTTAGCCTGCATGCACTTTTGATAGGACACGTTCTATACTCGATGGGTATTCGCTCCGGACACATAGTTGTATTTTGATTGCCCCTGGCCTAGTTACCAGGTGGGCACATGCCCTGACCGAGTTACCACGAGGACACTTTTCCCTGGCCGAGTTACCAGGAGGATACTTTCCACTAGCCGAGCTACCAGATGAATACATTGCCCCTGGCCAAGTTACCAGGTGGGCACCTGCCATGGCCGAGTTACAAGGAGGACACTTTTCCCTGGCCGAGTTACCAGGAGGATACTTTCCACTGGCCGAGCTACCAGATGGATACATTGCCCCTGGCCGAGTTACCAGGTGGGCACATGCCCTGGCCGAGTTACCAGGAGGACACTTTTCCCTGGCCGAGTTACCAGGAGGATACTTTCCACTGGCCGAGCTACCAGATGGATACATTGCCCCTGGCCGAGTTACCAGGTGGGCACATGCCCTGGCCGAGTTACCAGGAGGACACTTTTCCCTGGCCGAGTTACCAGGAGAATACTTTCCACTGGCCGAGCTACCAGATGAATACATTGCCCCTGGCCGAGTTACCAGGTGGGCACATGCCCTGGCCGAGTTACCAGGAGGACACTTTTCCCTGGCCGAGTTACCAGGAGAATACTTTCCACTGGCCGAGCTACCAAATGAATACATTGCCCCTGGCCGAGTTTTCAGGTGGGCACATGCCCTGGCCGAGTTACCAGGAGGACACTTTTCCCTGGCCGAGTTACCAGGAGGATACTTTCCTCTGGCCGAGCTACCAGATGGATGCCCTTGGCCGAGTTACCAGGTGGGCACTTACCCCTGGCTGAGTTACCAGGTGGGTACATGTCCTGGCCGAGTTACCAGGTGGTTAATTTAGTGAGATTGAGATGGTCTGATAGGACGCCCCATGTAAATCCCGTCCTCCTTTAGATGTGTGGTAATGGGCAGGTGCGTTCCTAGTCGACGGGCGTAGGCTTGACTAGACCCTATGTGGCAGTCATTGGGACTGGGTGACATGAGCGGGTGGTTGTAGTGTATGTTCTTAGATGTTGTTTCCTTCGAGCATTGCTTTGAGACATATAGTAGTAGATTCATTTCCAGCATTCATACACTATCTATCTATCTATCTATCTATCTATCTGTTTTTGTCTCCAGCAGACTTAGTGGGCATACCGCGGGTTTTGGCGTCGGTACCCACTGAGATCTACCTGTTGCAGTAGATCTCACACCCGATGTGACGACAGGTGTTTCTGAGGCGACCGTTCCAGGCTCGGCTCGTGCGGAGTCTTCAGACCGAGGTAAGGGCGTGGCCGACTAGTTCCTACACGAGTCTGTGGAGTCAGGGATAGAGTCACCTATACTTTTTGGTTTCCACTTTTGTACCAGATAGTGTTTTTGTACTTATGTTTTATGAGATAGTGGACTAGTGTACTTGGACTTTTTATCACTTAGTGATTCAGTTTCGTTTTTTTTTTCTGTATAGCTTCCTTTCAGCTCTGATACTTGTTTAGCTATAGATCTCTTTTGCGGGTTAGACGCTTCGTCTGTACGGCAGTTTCCGTACAGACGGCGGATCTGTTGGCGAGCCCGGGTCGCAGTTCGACCCCGGGGCGTGACACATGATGCATCTACTAACTCTCAAATATAATCACCCAATCTACACTGACTGCCACATGGGGTCGAGTCAAACCTGCGCCCACCTACTGCCGCACATCCACAAGAGGACGGGTCTACCGTAGGGCGTCCGTGACTGCCAAAACTGGCCCAACTAGAGGGACTGCGTTGACAAGTCGCGATAGCAAAGTAATAGGCCCAACTCCGGAGTGGCACTCGAGGGCCGCGACCCCACCGAGGAAAGTATCCGCGCATCTCTGTCAAGCTCAATATGGCTCATGCAGGCTATAGTCCAAATCCACGATCAACAAGATCGACAGTAACTAACATTACATCTCTAACTCACTGGCGGAAAATACACTCAGCCGGGATCACCGTCAACCCGACAGCTCCCACAATAGAACACCAAACTCACAGATTACACAGGACGGACCGACACCATAAGGGTTCAGAAATCCCGATAGGTCGGTGCCTAGAACCCCAATCAAACAAGAACAGGCTCCAGGCTCCGCCTATCGAAGTTCCCGACCCCCTTACAGTTCGGGAACACGACAACCTCGGTACAACATGCGGAAGACACCAACCAGGGTCCGAAAGTTCCGGGAGACCAACACCTACAACCCTATCAAACAAGAACAGGTTTCAGGCATGGCCTCCGTCGCTTTCGTCCCGAAAAAGGAACAACCCCTAGAACCCAGATCACCCAAACTCTCTCGGGTGAGGAAGTTGTAATAAAAAGATGACAGTTATTACTGAAAACTATTTTAATCTGAGAAACCCAATTTAATATATTTTAGTTCTTTAATAAAAAATTCAGTTTAAGTAAGTTTTATTTTTCAAACCCCGAAGGGCTAATGCCTTCACCCAAATCAAACAAGAACAGGCTCCGGCGACCCGCTCGAAGTTTGGAAGGAAAACATTAGTTTACAGAAATTATATGTATGCAAAAACGGTCTGGGTTCTATGTAGAGTACCGGGATTTCGGATAGCGCACCGACCTCGCAAGATGGCGTGGTGCGGAGATATCGCCTCGAGCATGTTCCATATGTGTCTTCAGATTAGTTCGGGTTGTTTCGGATCAACGCGGAAGCCCCAGCTTGATTCGGAGTTTTTCGGGCATTGTGCGCCTATAGAGGATTGGTTTTGGGAAAGCCTCGACTCCACAGTGGTGTGCAGAAAAAAATTGGGAAATACTTGGAACAAGTGTATTTTCAGATTACAGCGGAGTTCGGGATGTTCCGGACTGGTGCGGAGACCCCGAGGGCAAAAAGTGAGTTTGAGTTGGCTAAAAAAAAAAAAAAAAAGATTAATTAATTAATTTAATTAATTAGGTAATTTTAGCCAGTGAAGAAATTAGAGAATGAAAGAAAAGAGAAGAAAGGAATTAAGAGAGAGAGAGAGAGAGGGGTTATTTTATTCCTTGCTACAGCTGCATCCCACTAATTAAGCACCCTTAATTAGCACCGCCACCACGTCATCGCCTTCTTCAACAAAGCAAAACAGATGATTCAAGCAAAAACAGAGGAAAGTGAGAAAGAGAGAAAAGAAGGAAAAAGAAGAAGAAAAACGGAAGGAAAAGAGATAAATGGATGAGTGTTGTGTTGGGGACCTCCTGCTGCTGAGAGCCGTGGGGCGAGCGGAGAGCGCGACGAGCGGCGCGCGCGACGGATTGGATCGAGGTATGCGCAGTTTTTTTTAGAGAGTGAGGAAGAAGCTTGGTTTTTTCTTCTTGGGTTTTGGAGTGGAGCTTGAGATGGTGTTGGTGGTGAATGTGTGGGTGGACTGCTGTCCATGTGTTCCTTGGAGTGCCACAGCAGGAGCTGCGCGTGCGGCAAAGGAGCGCGCATCGGGGTGCAGCGCGTGGCGCGCAGCGCGCGCTGCGGGCCCAGGTGTCGCGCGGGCGCTACGCAGGAGCAAGCAGGGTGCCGCACGGGTGGAGCCCGGGCGCTGCGCAGGGGCTCGCGCGGCGCGCAGCTGCCGCGCGCTCCGGGCCTGGGCGCTGCGCAGGAGCGCGCAGGGCGCCGCGCGGGCGCAGCCCGGGCGCTGCGCAGGTGCGTAGCGAGCGCGCAACGGGTGCGCAGGGGTGGCGGCCAGCGCGCAGAGGTGCCGCGCGGTGGCGCGGCAAGCGCGCTGGAGCGCTGCGCAGGCACTGTGCGGGGCCGCAAGGCCGCGCGCGGCCGGCTGCGGCGGCGCGCGCGGCTGCTGCATGCGGTTGGCGCGCGAGCTCGGACTGCGGTCGGCGAGCTGTGAGCGCGTTTGGCGAGGGCCGGTCTTTTGCCCAGCGAGCTCGAGTTTCGGATTTTTTTTTAGCATTATTATTGGTTTTTCCTTCTTTTTCCTGGCAGTTTTGTGGAGCAGCTTGTGCTGCATGGCCGTGTGTGCGGAGGGTTGGTACTGTGCGGAGCCGAGTCGAGTGCACGCCACGTGGGATTCACCTGAGCAGCCTGGGCAATGCGTGTGCTGTGAGCCATGCGAGTGTTGTGGGGTATGTGGCTGTGATGACTAATCTCATTTCTCGATCCTGATGGTTAAGCTTTTAATGTTTAGGACCAATTCTGTTGAATCAATTGTGCTGAAGCTTTGGTGTGAGTGGTGTGTTAGTGTATGTGTTTTTGTGTTGATGCAGTGAGATGTATGTGGTGTGTGTTGTGGGAGCATGTAGGGTGTCAATGGATTATGTAAGTTTGTTTTGTGAGCTGTTGGTGGCTTGGGGTGGCTGTGACTTTGATGTTGGACTTGTAGTATGCTGTGGACACTTGCTTAGTGCAGTTTTGGGTGCGGCTTGGCCGGTTTTGGTTGCCTTCGCCGCGCGGAGCCGTTGGAGCTTGTCTACTTGTGCTTGTGCTGTGAGTTGGCCGTGGGTGAGCCGGATGAATGCATTTTTGTTGTGAGGACTCGGGTGGATTTAATCGAGCTTGAGATTTTTTCGAGATTCGCGACAGTGTGCGCGCGCGCGGCGCGGTCTGGCGTACCTGCAGATTTTTGGCCGGGAGCGGTTCGGCGCTTCACCGACTTCAGCGATTGCCTGCGGAAAGCGTTCTAGGTGGGTTGGAATTTCTCCAAAATGTATGGAATGCCCTTTAATGCTCCTGAATGCAATTTGATTATATTTATCATGCTATTTTCACTGTTTTTAAATCTGATAGTTGCCTAGAATTTTCTGTAAAATTTATTGGAACCACGGATCATTTTTAGTATACTCTTGATACTATAGGACACTAGACTGCATGTTCTGTTGGCATCATTTTTGCACCCTGATCGTTTTAAAAATCGAGAAAGCCATTTTAATGTAAAATCAGCATTTTTAAATGTAGTTTTTAAAAACATAAGTTCGCTAGAGGTATGGCATAGATTCAGGGTGCATTAGACCTCATGCCTGGGGGCCGAGTGATCCCTTTTTGAGTTTTGGGATGGGTTCTAGTGTCATCTGGATTTGAGCTTCCTTGTGGATTGAGGAGATTATTCTAGATCATGAGTTATGCATCTCTGATTTGATAGTGGAGGTGGTTCTTCGACTTAGTTATGAGAGTTTTGGGGTTCTGGCAGATCGAGTCGTGGAGGTTTCCCGACTTAGCCATGGGTTGTGCATTATCAGATTGAGTCGTAGAGGGTTCTCCGACAGATTATGTGAGGATTTGGGCATTTCCTGTTGAGTCGTGGACTCTTTTCCGACTAAGTTGCGCTAGTTGAGCATTGAGCTTCCGATCTGTTGATCGTGATCATAGCCTGCATGTGCCGCTTATTGAGACAACCGAGACTGATGAGATACTTGAGCTCGTTGGGGTCGCTCCCCTCGTGTTACGCCCCGGGTGCGTGTTGATGATGAGATGATGATGCGCCTAGTTGATATACTAGTGGTCGCTTGATACCCCTGGCCGAGTTACCATGGGGTCACTTTGCGTGAGATTGAGATAGTCCGTGTGGGACGCCCTACGTAAGACCAAGTCCTTTTTGGACGTAGTGGCAGTAGATTGGCGCAGGCTTGACTGGACCCTATGAGGCAGTCATTGAGATTGGGTGATATGAGCGGGTGGTTACATATTGTGTTCTTAGATGGGTTTCTTTCCTTTGAGCATTGATACTGAGGCATCTTAGCAGTAGAGAGTGTATGCATATCATGTTATTGGTAGAGTTTCTTCAGCTTTATGATTGAGACATTTTAGCTGTAGTTTTCTTTCAGTTTACCCATTATCTATCTATCTATCTATCTATCTGCATACCTATCTGTTTTGCCTCCAGTAGACTTAGTGGGCATACCGTGGATATTGGGTACGGTACCCACTGAGATCTGCCTTCTGCAGTAGATCTCACACCCGCTGCGGTGACAGGTTTGTGGCTGCTGTTCCGACTTAGCTCGTGCGGAGACAGCTGATCGAGGTGAGGACGTGGCCGAGTAGTTCCTTACCCGCATTGAGAGTCGGGGGTAGATGTACCCTGTATATTTTTTATTTACACTTTTGTACTGGACAGTCTGAGAGATCAGTGAGGATTGTTGTATTTACTTTTTATAGTTGCGAGAGACTATGTATTGAGGATTTGTTTTTATTCAGATGTTCAGTATTTGATTCTGTAGCTATTAGTTATATTTCAGCTCAGATACATGTTTAGCTATAGATCTTTTGCGGGGTAGACGCTTCGTCTGTGCAGCAGTTTCTGCACAGATGGCGGATCTGTTGGCGAGCCCGGGTCGTAGTTTCGAATAGTCTCTCCATCACCACCAACCATAATTCTGCCAACAAGGGCTCCAACTCAAACCTATGAATCAGGATGGTTCAGACTGCCGGGACTGACTTCATCGATCAATGATGTCCCAAAACTCATCTACTATCCGCTATCCACCCTGCCTCGTTGCCTCGGCACTACTCGTCGGCATGGAGGGGGCTGCTCGCTCCATCGGTGCCACTGATACAACTGAATATGCCACTGCATAGGAAGAAAGCGCTGGAGGACTCTCAAGCGGTACTGCAACTAGCTGTGCTCTCTGCTCCAATAAGCGCATCAAACATTCCATGGCTTCCTCCTGGCATCGGACAGCCTCCGACATCGGTGCCAACTGGGTCCATAACTCCTGGGTCTCGCTCTGCTCTGATAGCCCTGCCTCCCGCTGCTCGGGTACTCATCAGATGCGGGTGTGCCCTCTTCACAACACGACGTCTCAGGGGCATCGTAGTCCACTGCACAATAACAAACATCAGGACACAACAACCATATGACCCAATCCAGCGAAAGTCTAAGACATTCCATCCATTCCATAGCATTATGTTGTCTGCAGCCAACATAATCGCTTAGGAGAATAAACATGCCAATCACTCATCCCGTCTCATGGGAGAGGTATAAAACTCAATCAGGACTCTCGCTAAAAGTCACGACTCTCACGTAGTCATCCTAATGTCCAACCACAAGCCTAGGGTTTCTAAGTCCACAATGACCTACAACCTAGGCTCTGATACCACTCTAATCTGTCACGCCCCGGGGTCGAAACTGCAACCCGGGCTCGCCAACAGATCCGCCGTCGATACGGGAAGCCCCGCACCGACGAAGCATCTAACCTGCAAAAGATAGAACAACAGCTATACAGATATCAGAGCGGAAATAAAAGCTGCAGATAAACAGAAATCCAATCACTGTACAACTGAAAATAATACAATATCCATCTCCCAAATACGATCGTATGAAAAGTCCTCTGATACAAAACTCAAAAGGGAGATATCGCTAATAAATACATCAGTGTACAAGCTCTCAATACAAAAAATATCCGCACTACATCAGCCTCTCAAACTGTAAAATAAAATACAACTCTATACCTCACAACAAAGGTCTCTCAACAAGAAACTCTCAAAAAATAAAAAGGGTACATCTACCACACTCTAAAGGAACTATGCTGGTAGGGAACTATCACGCGACTCCCTGTCCTCGATCCGTCAAGCCAACTCGGGCAGGAACGGAAGAAAAGCCTCAACAACCTGTCACCGACAGAGGGTGTGAGAACTACATCCTACAGTAGTTCTCAGTGGGTACCGTCTCCAAGACCCACGGTCTGCCCACTATGTCTACTAGAGGCATAAGATAACAGAAAAAGACTGGGATAGGAAAACAAAGCTGGATAAGTATCAACAGCTATCATGCCTCTATCTACTATGCTCAAGGGGAAAAACACAGATGATGGTATGCATCCACTCACTACTGACAATATGTCAAGTACTATGCTCAAAGGAAAACTCACTAAGACAGATGATATGCATACTCTCTCACATAACACCCAATCTCCATGACTGCCTCATAGGGTCCAGTCCAGCCTGCGCCAAACCTACTGCCACTACTCCCAAACAGGACTTGGTCTTACGTAGGGTGTCCCACATGGACTATCTCAATCTCAAGCGAACTCTAGTGTATCAACTAGCCGCATCATCGCAGCCTTGTCAGGCTCGGTATCATCATCGCATCCGGAGCATAGCTCGCGGGGAGCGACCCCGCGAACTCAAGTATCTCAAGTATCTCATAACTGGCATAAAATGCTAGGCTCAGCAGGCTATAATCCACGATCAAACAGATCGGTATCACGAGCTCAAAAGCACAACTCGGTCGGTGAAATACCCCTCGACTCGATCAGGAAAAGCCCACACGATCTCAAAGCTATGTCGGAGAAACCTCGACGACTCAATCTGATAATGCATAAACCATCACTCAATCGGAGAACCCTCCACGACTCAATCTCACAACACTAACCCACTAAAAGAAGGTACAACACAGCTGGGACCGCCGTCACTCCAAACGGCTCCCAAAAAGACACCCCACTCATAGGCGTGAAGAACCGACTGACGCAGTAAAGGCCCGGGAATCCGTTAGGCCGGTGCCTAGAACCCCAATCAAACAAGAATAGATTCTAGGCTCAGCCTATCGACGTTCTCGATCCTTTACCATTCAGGGATTCGGCCCCTCTCGGTTAAAGTGGGAAACCAACTCAACACACCAAACTCAGGGGTTGGAGACGCTCAACAGCCAGAACCGCGAAGGGTCCGAAAACCACGGGAAACTAATACCTACGACCCCAACCAAACAAGAACAGGCTATAGGCGTAGCCTCCCGTTGTTTTCGACTCAAGAATGAAATCAACCCTTAGAACCCAGATCACTCACCCCAGTCGGGTGAGGAAATTTAGGAGAAAAGATGACCTTTATTATAAAATATCATTTCCACTCAACCCCCTTGGGGTGAGGAAAAAATTGCCCCTTTTTGAAAACTGTCTTGAATTGAGAAAACCAACTTTTTAAATTTTAGTTCTTGAAAAATCAGTTAAAAACAAGTTTATTTTCCGAACTCCCAAGGGTTGATGCCGACGCCCAATCAAACAAGAACAGGCTCCGACGCCCCTAGAAATTCGGAAGGAAAAATACTGGTTTACCAAAATCATGAGTGTCCAAAAACATTCTGGGTTCAAGGTCCTGATAACACACGTGCGCCACGATCACAACATGGTGGTGACGAATAAAATTGAGAAATATCCAGAGACCCGGGACCACCGTTTACCCAAAACGGTTCCCAAAACACTAACACTGGCCTAACACAGCCACCAGACCCCACTCAGCCCCCAGGCCCGAGTGCAACACACGTCCCACAATGTCCTCACCACGCGGCCCACTACCCGGGCGAGGAACTCTATGTCCAGAAGAAAAGCAATGTGTGGGATGTCTAAAGCATAAAAGAACCTAGCCCAGATTAAGGTTCTCTATTGGTCTGGTTAAACACATGCAACATATGACAGGGGTGCTAGTCAAGGTTCCAATAAAACGCTTATTCTAGCATGCTGAATCCTATCATAATAGAATTAGAAGGAAGTCCGCAGACTTGGAGAGAAAAACCAACCCACCTCGGTAAGCCACCAATTGCTCGTAGACACTTGCAATTGGCCTCCACGCGATTACCTTGCCTCCACCGGAGTCCGCATGCAAAACGGAGCACGCCGCCGGAGTTCGCACGCAAAACGGAGCACGATGCCGGAGTCCGCACGCAAAACGGAGTCCGCACGCAAAACGGTGCACGCCGCCGGAGTCCGCACGCAAAACGAAGCACGGTGCCGAAACCCGCGAGCGAAACGGAGTCAGCATGCAAAATGATGCACGCCGCTGGAGTCCGCACGCAAAACGGAGCACGCCGCCGAAGTCCGCACGCAAAACAGAGCACGGTGCCGAAACCCACGCGCAAAACGGAGTCCGCACGCAAAACGGTGCACGGTGCCGAAATCCGCGTGCAAAACGGAGTCCGCACGCAAAACGGAGCAGTAAAAATACGGTCCCTAACACAGATAAGAACAAGGGGTCAATCCAATGTCCAAAAGAATGCCCCAAAACTGTGCTAAAAATACCGTAAAATTAACGCGCGGGACCTACCTCGACTGCGTCGCGCCGCCCAACCGACCCCTTGGAATACCTCGCGCGCTCCGCGAGGTCCACGGCGCAACGCCGCACCCCACAAAATCTCCTCCCTCACTCTCTCTCGCGCTCGGTTGGAGAAGAAAGGAAAAGAAGAGGAGAAATGGCGCTCGGGTGGAGAAGAAAGAAAAGAAGAAGAAGAGAACGAGAAGGGGTGGTCCATTGGACCCACCCCACGGTTCCCCCCAATGGGGAACCGCCAAGTGGCTGTCCACCACAAAGGGCGCGCGCACCCAGCCCAGGCGCACGCCCCCTGCGCCACGTGGCGCGCGTCCCTGCGCGCCACATGGTGCGCGTCCCTGCGCGCCACGCGGGCGCCGCAGCCCGCGCGCCACACGGGCGTGTTACACCGGGCCACACACAGGCGCGGGACACTCTGCGCGCCACACGGGCGCGCGCCCTCTCACGCCCGCGCGGGCGCCAACGGGGGCCCGCCACGTGGCGGCCCCTGCGTCACGCGCGCAGGAAGCGCGCTTCCCCAGCGCGCCAGCTGCACCTTGCGCAGCACGCCCCGCACCTCGAGCCGCGCGCCGTACCTCGGGAACCGCGGGCCGTCTCGAGATTCGCACACACACCTCGAAAAACGTGCGCGTCAATCGGGCTCCGAAAAAAACAAGTAAATAGTCCATTCTCAACAATTTCGCCCGCTGAATCCAAATCCGAAGTCCGATTGGCGAAATTCCAACTCTAAAAAATGCCGAAGGCATCCGGAGAGGTGATCTTTTATCCAAACTTCGCCCTGAGTCCAAATTCGACATCCGTGTCGCGCGAGACCACTTCTAAACACTCGACGGGTCCTCCAATTCCCACGTGATCCCTTTTTAAGCCCGAAGTCCAACACTTGTGTCCAAATTGCGTACAAACACCACCGACACACCACGCAGGCCTCCAGTGATGCAAACTAAATACCAAATTGCACCGCAAATCCATTTCGTGGGCCCGACACATGCACAAACACTCCCAAAGGCCACTAATCCGACAGTAATCTCTTAAGTGGGGATTCGGGTCCTCACACTCTCCCCCACTAAAAGAAAGTTTCGTCCTCGAAACTAACACGGCTCAAAAGGGGAGTTCCAAAGCCAAAGGTAAGTATCCATCAACACCGTCTCCAGCTCCCCAGTCGCTACGCACACTCCGCGAAGCGAGTCCACTCGGCTAGGAGTCAAAAAACTGGGAAACCTCAGGAATTCCAAAGGACAGAGGACAAGGAAGAACGACCCACTCTACTCGTCCCAAAACTACGCGTATTACGCCAACACAACCAACAAGAAGGGTAAAGGCCCCACCAGCAGGAAAGTCATCAACCCCAACCCTCAATTTAGAAAACGGCTGAAATTAACGAAAAGTCCGAAAATTCTGAAAGGACCAGTGCCTTTGCCCCAATCAAACAAGAACATGTTCGGGCACCGTCTCCATTTCTGGAGCAGTCTTTCGAAGTTTTCGTCGTGTTCGAAAATTTCAGCACACAAGCGAGAAAAAAGGAGAGAAGTGTTGAAGTCGTTCCTGCCGCGGCCACAAAACGGAAGCTACGATCTAACCGTGACCCCTAAGGACACAACCTCTAGTCCTAATCGTCACCAACGATCCAAAAGTAGCACCAAGCCCCAAACCGCTGAAGCCACAGCTGCAGGAAGGATACCCCGGTGATCTGTGAAAATGAACTCCTCTAGTCCAACTAGCGGAAGGGTAACTGATCTCATTCCACTATCAGTAGTTGTGCGGTACCGCACCAACTGGTCCATCCTGTGCTCTCAATCTGAGTCGGGGAGCTGTCACAGAACCGTAGCACCTGCCGGTATAATTCCAAATCTCAACTGTACTGGACACGATCCACAAGGCTCCCCCACATGCACAACACCAACAGGAACCTGTACCTCTAGTGCACGTGGTAACAACTCTACCTCCAGTCCAGACAGGAAAGCTAAAAACACTCAACTCAAACTGCTATAAAGAAATCACGCCCGCGACAACCTGGTCCACTGCCGTAGCGCCCTCCAACCGGGCGGTACAGACTCATCCACTCGATGTAGAGGGTTGTCGCTCAGTTTGCCCCGACGTCGTGGCCCTAACAGCCTGGCGGTAAATCGGAGGAGCTCCTTCATCCCGAAGAGGTAGCGGGGGTGCCGTCGCAAGCGGTATTGCCGTAAGCACTGCTCGAGGGCAAGCTGTCTGAAAATGTCCCGACTGTCCACACGAAAAACATCGCCCCTGCCTGTGGTCACACTGCGGCGTAGAATGCTGCCCACCACAAATGACACAGTCATCCCACTGCTGTTGCTGATACATCGGCTATGGAGAACCTCCTGGTCTCTGTCTCCTCTGAGACTCACGACCCTCAGACTGGGATCGTGGAGGCCCCGGGGGTCTCGATCTACTAGACTGTCCCAACTCAGGCGGCACTGGATGCCTCTCCCCGGAGCTGGTCCCTGGCGCTCCGTCTCTCTCTGACATGATCACTGATCATCGGTCAACCCACCGAGCATGCTCAATCGCTGCATCTAACGTCGGCGCTCACCGAGAATGCACCAAGTGATAGATATCCTGATGCAGTCCTCCGTAGATAACCAATCCATGCTACCGCCGCGCCACTCTGATGTAGGTGCTGATGCTGCCATCGGGGTCCACCCGATCCCTGGCATCTCTGAAATACACTATCCTGGAAAAAGAATTCAGAAATGCCTCTGCCGACCGATCTATGCTCCATCACCCGGCACGAAGCTCAAAAATCCAGAACTCGCCTCTGGCGGCAGATCCCTATGCAATGGGACTGCACGCCACGCTCCATCGAAACGTCAATATCTGTTGGGTTATATGTAATAATGGATCTAAATAGGGGAAAAAACACCTAGAGGGGGGTGAATAGGTGTAAACAATAAACACTCAAAAAATCATTGCGCAATAAAAACCCAATGCGGAAATATAAATGAACACGCAAGATTTTTACGTGGAAAACTCCAAACCGGAGTAAAAAACCACGGGACCGATAACACGGTGAAATCCACTAGAATTAAACACGTACAAGGTGATATACCGTACTCACAGACGACTCAACCTTTTCCATACGCTCCTAGTTGATCTTCTCCGCTCGCTCCGCAACGCGTCTCGAATCCACGATCTGCGTCCAACGCCGAATCCACGGCGTCCAACGTCGAGTCCACGACGTCTGACCGAATCCACGGTCTTCACCCAGTAGCACGCTTCGAATCCACGAACGTACCTCGCTTCGAATCCACGAGAGCAGTTGCACCTTGAATCCACAAGGCCACGCGAGTCCACGCGCCGATTTTGGGATAAATCGTTGTTTTTGGGTGGTGATGATCCGCCGAATACTTAGATCAAAGATAGATAGGAAATACCATCTAAGTATTCATTAGTTTGATTCAACTCAAGATGTGAGTATTAAAACCTAGAATCAAACTAATCAATATAGATGAAGAAACATAGAGTAATATCTAATGATTTCCTTTCTTCTCTATATGTGGATCTAGGGCCGTATAAGATGATATTTGATTATGACGGCTCTATTGTATTATGTGGATTTTTTGGATTTTTTCCTAGAAAAAGAATCATAGGGTCTATTTATAGGTTAGAAACCCTAGGAAGAGGATAAGGATAAAAAACTATCGTTTCTGGAAATTTTTACGACGGCGATCCGGATCAGATTAGCTGTGATCCGGATCGTCGTAACGAGTCAGGCAGTTCCAGAAAAACGAAGGTTCGGGATCCGGATCGAAGTGCTTGATCCGGATCGTTCATACAGTTCACCAAACATCAACGTTCGGGATCCGGATTGCGAAGCCTGATCCGGATCGTTCAAGGAAAATGGTAAACTCAATGTTCGGGATCCGGATCAAGGGAAGCTACGATCCGGATTGAACTGGTGTATGAACGAACCACCTCCGGGATCCGGATTGAACAATCTGATCCGGATCCTGAACATGTCTCATGTTCAGTTCTTGATTTTTTATGCAATAAAAAATTCTTCCAAGTGTTTCTACACTACAAGAAGTATTCGGATCACCAAAAATATTTAGTTAAACTTACCTGATCCTTTTGAATTCTTCTTTCTTGAGATTGAGGTATATGATCCAAACTTCATTCATCTTCAATCTTCAAGACTTAACACTTTCACGAAATGCGCCAAAACAAAATCCTTAACAATATCCGTAACGGAGGGACAAACTAAACTGAAAGGTATCCTGGCGCAATCCACTCCCAATCACACATATCCTATGCGCCTCGTCCCTCGAAACCTGGAGCGCGCAGTTCAACCAATGCAAAAACTCCCTAGCACATGGAGGCTCTCAAATAGTCTCTCCATCACCACCAACCCCAATTCTGCCAACAAGGGCTCCAACTCAAACCTATGAATCGTGATGGTTCAGACTGCCGGGACTGACTTCATCGATCAATGATGTCCCAAAACTCATCTACTATCCGCTATCCACCCTGCCTCGTTGCCTCGGCACTACTCGTCGGCATGGAGGGGGCTGCTCGCTCCATCGGTGCCACTGATACAACTGAATATGCCACTGCATAGGAAGAAAGCGCTGGAGGACTCTCAAGCGGTACTGCAACTAGCTGTGCTCTCTGCTCCAACAAGCGCATCAAACGTTCCATGGCTTCCTCCTGGCATCGGACAACCTCCGACATCGGTGCCAACTGGGTCCATAACTCCTGGGTCTCGCTCTGCTCTGATAGCCCTGCCTCCCGCTGCTCGGGTACTCATCAGATACGGGTGTGCCCACTTCACAACACGACGTCTCAGGGGCATCGTAGTCCACTGAATAATAACAAACATCAGGACACAACACCCATATGACCCAATCCAGCGAAAGTCTAAGACATTCCATCCATTCCATAGCATTATGTTGTCTGCAGCCAACATAATCGCTTAGGAGAATAAACATGCCAATCACTCATCCCGTCTCATGGGAGAGGTATAAAACTCAATCAGGGCTCTCGCTAAAAGTCACGACTCTCACGTAGTCATCCTAATGTCCAACCACAAGCCTAGGGTTTCTAAGTCCACAATGACCTACAACCTAGGCTCTGATACCACTCTAATCTGTCACGCCCCGGGGTCGAAACTGCGACCCGGGCTCGCCAACAGATCCGCCGTCGATACGGGAAGCCCCGCACCGACGAAGCGTCTAACCTGCAAAAGATAGAACTACAGCTATACAGATATCAGAGCGGAAATAAAAGCTGCAGAAAAACAGAAATCCAATCACTGTACAACTGAAAATAATACAATATCCATCTCCCAAATACGATCGTATGAAAAGTCCTCTGATACAAAACTCAAAAGGGAGATATCGCCAATAAATACATCAGTGTACAAGCTCTCAATACAAAAAATATCCTCACTACATGAGCCTCTCAAACTGTAAAATAAAATACAACTCTATACCTCACAACAAAGGTCTCTCAACAAGAAACTCTCAAAAAATAAAAAGGGTACATCTACCACACTCTAAAGGAACTATGCTGGTAGGGAACTATCACGCGACTCCCTGTCCTCGATCCGTCAAGCCAACTCGGGCAGGAACGGAAGAAAAGCCTCAGCAACCTGTCACCGACAGAGGGTGTGAGAACTACATCCTACAGTAGTTGTCAGTGGGTACCGTCTCCAAGACCCACGGTCTGCCCACTAAGTCTACTAGAGGCATAAGATAACAGAAAAAGATTGGGATAGGAAAACAAAGCTAGATAAGTATCAACAGCTATCATGCCTCTATCTACTATGCTCAAGGGGAAAAACACAGATGTTGGTATGCATCCACTCACTACTGACAATATGTCAAGTACTATGCTCAAAGGAAAACTCACTAAGACACATGATATGCATACTCTCTCACATAACACCCAATCTCCATGACTGCCTCATAGGGTCCAGTCCAGCCTGCGCCAAACCTACTGCCACTACGCCCAAACAGGACTTGGTCTTACGTAGGGTGTCCCACATGGACTATCTCAATCTCAAGCGAACTCTAGTGTATCAACTAGTCGCATCATCGCAGCCTTGTCAGGCTCGGTATCATTATCGCATCCGGAACATAGCTCGCGGGGAGCGACCCCGCGAACTCAAGTATCTCAAGTATCTCATAACTGGCATAAAATGCTAGGCTCAGCAGGCTATAATCCACGATCAAACAGATCGGTATCATGAGCTCAAAAGCACAACTCGGTCGGTGAAATACCCCTCGACTCGATCAGGAAAAGCCCACACGATCTCAAAGCTATGTCGGAGAAACCTCGACGACTCAATCTGATAATGCATAAACCATCACTAAGTCGGAGAACCCTCCACGACTCAATCTCACAACACTATCCCACTAAAAGAAGGTACAACACAGCTGGGACTGCCGTCACTCCAAACGGCTCCCAAAAAGACACCCCACTCATAGGCGAGAAGAACCGACTCACGCAGCAAAGGCCCGGGAATCCGTTAGGCCGGTGCCTAGAATCCCAATCAAAAAAGAACAGACTCTAGCTCAGCCTGTTGACGTTCTCGATCCTTTACCGTTCAGGGATTCGGCCCCTCTCGGTTAAAGTGGGAAACCAACTCAACACACCAAACTCAGGGGCTGGAGACGCTCAACAGCAAAAACCGCGCAGGGTCCGAAAACCCCGGGAAACTAATACCTATGACCCCAATCAAACAAGAACAGGCTATAGGCGTAGCCTCCCGTTGTTTTCGACCCAAGAATGAAATCAACCCTTAGAACCCAGATCACTCACCCCGGTCGGGTGAGGAAATTTAGGAGAAAAGATGACCTTTATTATAAAATATCATTTCCACTCAACCCCCTTGGGGTGAGGATAAAATTGCCTCTTTTTGAAAACTGTCTTGAATTGAGAAAACCAACTTTTATAGATTTTAGTTCTTGAAAAATTAGTTAAAAACAAGTTTATTTTCCGAACTCCCAAGGGTTGATGCCGGCGCCCAATCAAACAAGAACAGGCTCCGACGCCCCTAGAAATTCGGAAGGAAAAATACTGGTTTACCAAAATCATGAGTGTCCAAAAACATTATGGGTTCAAGGTCCTGATAACACACGTGCGCCACGATCACAACATGGTGGTGACGAATAAAATGGAGAAACATCCAGAGACCCGGGACCACCGTTTACCCAAAACGGTTCCCAAAACACTAACACTGGCCTAACACAGCCACCAGATCCCACTCAGCCCCCAGGCCCGAGTGCAACACACGTCCCACAATGTGACACCCCTGGAATTTGGATTAGTCCTATATATAAATGATATGATAGGACTAAATCTCTTAACTCGGCTATAGCATTTTGGATGGTAGCAAGATCTAAGAGGTTATGTGAGTTAAGCGTGCTAGAGCTAGAGTAGTTCTAGGATGGGTGACCCCCTGGGAAGTAGGGCGTCACAGTTGGTATCAGAGCCTAGGATGTAGGTCATTGAGGACTTAGAAACCCTAGGCTTGTGGTTGGACATTAGGATGACTACGTGAGAGTCGTGACCTTAGCGAGAGTCCTGATTGAGTTTTAACCTCTCCCAAGGGATGGGACGAGTGATTTTACTTGTTAATCTCTTAAAGGTGATTATGTTGGCTGCAGACAACATAATACTTTAGGAAGGATAACAAGTCTTAGACTTTCGCTGGATTGGGTTGTATGGTTGTTGTGTCCTGATGTTCGCTTTTGTTTCAGTTACCTGCGATGCCGCCGAGACGTCGTGCAGCGACGAGAGGGCGTCCGACCTCAGCCGAGGAGCCCGAGCGGCGAGAGGCCGAGCAGGCCAGGCTGAGTGAGGTACAGGAGCTGCGGGCTCAGTTGGCCCAGATGTCAGAGGCGTTGCGGCGCCAGGAGGGAAACATGGAGCGTATGATGAGATTGCTTGAGCAGAGGACATCTTCAGTACCACCTCCAGTAGCGACTTCGTCGACCTCGTCGCAGATCGCCCCATTGTCAGAGTTCGGAGCCGTGGGAGGTTGAGAACTGGATCGCAGCCATGGAGAAACTGTTTGAGAACCTCTTCATCAAGGAAGAACATCAGGTACATTTGGGGGCGCACTTTTTGGAGAAGGACGCCGAGACTTGGTGGCGTCGAGTTCGTACAGTGGGACCACCCGGAGTACAATTGATGACGTGGCCAGAATTTCGAGCTTTGCTGCGCGGGGCCTATTTTTCTGATAGTGCAAAGCAGAAGCTAGAAGGGGATCTTCGACGATTGCAGCAGGGTGATCGACCACTTCAGGAATACATTCAGGAGTTCCAGAAGTTGTTGAACAGTGTGCCACATGTCGCCCCAGATGAGGCTCAGAGGGTGGATTTGTTTGAGCGAGGACTGCACCAGGATATTTATCATCTTGTTCACTCGCACCGGTCACCGACCTTGGATGCAGCCATAGAGCTTGCTCGGTGGGTTTCCCGAGGCACCGCGCGTATGTCAGAGAGGGACGGAGCGCCAGGGGCCAGCTCCGGGGTCAGGCATCCAGTGCCGCCTGATTTTGGACAGTCGAGTAGATCGAGACCCCCGAGGCCCCCACAATCCCAGCCTGAGGGTAGTGGATTTCAGAGGAGACGGAGATCAGAAGGTCCCCCACGGCCGAGGCACCAGCAGCAGTACCAGGATGTGTGTGTCATTTGCGGTGGACCACATGCAGTGCAGTAGTGTGACCATAGGCAGGGGCGATGCTTTTCGTGTGGACAGACTGGACATTTTCAGGCAGCATGCCCTCGAGCAGTACTTACGGTAATGCCGCTTGCGACGGCACCCCCGCTACCTTTTCCAGAAGAAGGAGCTCCTCCGACTTACCGCCAGCCAGATGAGGCCACGACGTCGAGGCAGTCAGGACGACGACCACCCACATCGAGAGGATGAGTTTGGGTTGCCCGATTGGTGGGCACCAGGTTAGCGAATCGCTTGGTACTTGGTATGACTTCCTTTCCTTGTTGATGAGATCAGAGTTTTGCACCCTGCATGGTTCGAGTTGGTAGATTGTAGTTTTGGGTTGCAGCCACAGCAGGGACAGCTTCAACACCTCTCTCCTTGTTTTCTCGTTATGACGCCGAAATGGGCGAACGGGACGAAAATTTCAAAAGGGCTGCTCCAGAAATGGAGACGATGCTGTAACCTGTTCTTGTTTGATTGGGGTGAAGGCATCGGTCTTTTGGAATTTTCGGACTTTTCGCTATTCCGGCGGCTTTCCAAATAGAGAGTTGTGGTTGTGGTAGGAGGTGTGTTTTGGTTTCGGGGACGAAACCTTCTGAAGGAGGGGAGAGTGTAGAGTACCGGGTCTTCGGATGGCGCGCCGACCGCACATGATGTCGTGGAGCAGAGAGTTTGCCTCGGGCATGTTGCCTTGTGATTACTGTTGATGTCGGGTTGATTTGGATCAACACAGAAGTCCCAGCTTGATTCGTAACTTTTCCGGCATAGTGCGCCGATTGAGGATTGGATTTGGGAATTTACCCATCTCACAGTGGAGTACAGAAAATTCGGGAACACTTGGAACAGGTATATTATCAGATTACAGCGAAGTTCGGGAGGTTCCGGACTGACGAGGAGGGTCCGGAGGCAAAAATTGAGTCGGAACTGACAGTTGGTATCGGAGCCATTCACCAGCCGGAAATGTGAGATGAGTCTCGGCTGAGCCACGGTTATATAGCGGGTAGAGCGAGGCTCCCCGGCTAATGACCATTGTGATTGGAGTGTAGCTCCTGACAAGGTCGGCTAAGGCTAGCGAGACGAGTCTCACATCGCCTGGTGCTTATGAGTGTGCTTAAGCCTGACGTGGACGTCAGGGCTTAAAGGAGGGAAGAATGTGACACCCCTGGAATTTGGATTAGTCCTATATATAAATGATATGATAGGACTAAATCTCTTAACTCGGCTATAGCATTTTGGATGGTAGCAAGATCTAAGAGGTTATGAGAGTTAAGCGTGCTAGAGCTAGAGTAGTTCTAGGATGGGTGACCCCCTGGGAAGTGGGGCGTCACACACAATGTCCTGACCACTCGGCCCACTACCCGGGCAAGGAACTCTATGTCCAGAAGAAAAGCAATGTGTGGGATGTCTAAAGCATAAAAGAACCTAGCCCAGATTAAGGTTCTCTATTGGTCTGGTTAAACACATGCAACATATGACAGGGGTGCTAGTCAAGGTTCCAATAAAACCCTTATTCTAGCATGCTGAATCCTATCATAATAGAATTAGAAGGAAGTCCGCAGACATGGAGAGAAAAACCAACCCACCTCGGTAAGCCACCAATTGCTCGTAGACACTTGCAATTGGCCTCCACGCGATTACCTTGCCTCCACCGGAGTCCGCACGCAAAACGGAGCACGCCGCCGGAGTTCGCACGCAAAACGGAGCACGATGCCGGAGTCCGCACGCAAAACGGAGTCCGCATGCAAAACGGTGCACGCCGCCGGAGTCCGCACGCAAAACGGAGCACGGTGCCGAAACCCGCGTGCAAAACGGAGTCAGCACGCAAAACGATGCACGCCGCCAGAGTCCGCACGCAAAATAGTGCACGCCACCGGAGTCCACACGCAAAACGGAGCACGGTGCCGAAACCCGCGCGCAAAACGGAGTCCGCACGCAAAATGGTGCACCGTGCCGAAATCCGGCGCAAAACGGAGTCCGCACGCAAAACGGTGCAGTAAAAATACGGTCCCTAACACAGATAAGAACAAGGGGTCAATCCAATGTCCAAAAGAACGCCCCAAAACTGTGCTAAAAATACAGTAAAATTAACGCGCGGGACCTACCTCGACTGCCTCGCGCCGCCCAACCGACCCCTTGGAATACCTCGCGCGCTCCGCGAGGTCCACGGCGCAACGCCGCACCCCACAAAATCTCCTCCCTCACTCTCTCTCGCGCTCGGTTGGAGAAGAAAGGAAAAGAAGAGGAGAAATGGCGCTCAGGTGGAGAAGAAAGAAAAGAAGAAGAAGAGAAGGAGAAGGGGTGGTCCATTGGACCCACCCCACGGTTCCCCCCAATGGGGAACCGCCAAGTGGCGGTCCACCACAAAGGGCGCGCTCACCCAGCCCAGGCGCGCGCCCCCTGCGCCACATGGCGCGCGTCCCTGCACGCAACGCGGGCGCCGCAGCCCGCGCGCCACACGGGCATGTTACACCGGGCCACACACAGGCGCGGGACACCCCGCGCGCCACACGGGCGCGCGCCCTCCCACGCCCGCGCGGGCGCCAACGGGGGCCCGCCACGTGGCGGCCTCTGCGTCACGCGCGCAGGAAGCGCGCTTCCCCAGCGCGCCAGCTGCGCCTTGCGAAGCACGCCCCGCACCTCGAGCCGCGCGCCGCACCTCGGGAACCGCGGGCCGTCTCGAGATTCGCGCACGCACCTCGAAAAACGTGCGCGTCAACTGGGCTCCGAAAAAACAAGTAAATAGTCCATTCTCAACGATTTCGCGCGCTGAATCCAAATCCGAAGTACGATTGGCCAAATTCCAACTCTAAAAAATGCCGAAGGCATCCGGAGAGGTGATCTTTTATCCAAACTTCGCCCTGAGTCCAAATTCGACATCCGTGTCGCGCGAAACCACTTCTAAACACTCGACGGGTCCTCCAATTCCCACGTGATCCCTTTTTAAGCCCGAAGTCCAACACTTGTTTCCAAATTGCGCACAAACACCACCGACACACCACGCAGGCCTCCAGTGATGCAAACTAAATCCCAAAACACTCGACAGTAATCTCTTAAGTGGGGATTCGGGTCCTCACACTAAGTCTCGCCGCCTCCTATCGGTGTAGCTCCTCTGTCGGCTCTGTGCAGTCACTAGATTACGCCGAATAATCTTTACCTTTTCCTCGGCCTCCAAAAGCAAATCTGGCCCCAAAGTTTTCCTTTCACCCACGTCAGTCCAACATAAAGGCGATCGACATTTCCTACCATACAATGCTTCATAGGGCGCCATCTGGATACTCGCCTGGAAGCTATTGTTGTAGGCAAACTCTGCTAATCTCAAATGCCGATCCCAACTGCCGCTAATGTCACGCCCCGGGTGTAAACCAGAACCCGGGCTCGCCAACAGATCCGCCGTGCACACAGAATTTTCCATGTACACGAAGCGCTGGTAACCTGCTCAGATATAAGATATACAATAGAAGAGCATAAACAGAGCTGAACTAAAAGAACTATAAGTAATCTCAGAATGGAAATAAGATACAAGCTGAAATAAAGTACAATAAACTCCCAGCTCACTAACCAAAATACAAACAGCTGGCTAAACCAGTCCCAAAAGTAAACTACTGTAATCTGAGATACAAAATGGGTGCAATAAAAGTCCAGCTACTCTCACAGTCGGGGTAGATGATCTAGCTAGTCCGCAATCCTCTTACCTCGATCAGCCGCTGATGGCCCAGCAGCTCGCGCAGATGACTCTGTAAAACAAAGGGAAGAAGACAGAAAACAACAATGGGGGTGAGAACTACTAGATAAACCAGTAGCCTCCCCTAGTGGGTAAAACCTCAAATGCTGACACACCCACTAGGACTATAAGAGGCAAAAAGGAAGGAACAGTGGTATGCAATAAAGACTGCAGGAAAAAGAGAAACTACCACTACTATGCCTCTAGATGTTGTGCCAAAGGTTACGGTATATGCATGCAACTGTAAATCTAACTGCCCAAAGAAACCCAATCAAAGGGCCAGGAAGTACTGGCACTGCCTGCTCTGTCACCAATCGCAACTCATCAAGGTGCCCGGCGCTCGGCACGGTGTAAAGCCTACTCCGGAGTGGCACTCGAGGGGAGCGACCCACACGAGTAAAGTATGTACAGTATCCCTGTATCAAGTATCTCTGTATCAAGCATCTCTGTAACCAATATCTCACAATAGCAGGACTGGATCATGACTATGATCAAAGTGGGAAATATCCGTCCACTAAAGTAACCCTGATCCCCAATCAGATGCAATAGTAATCAAGTGGGAAACACCATCCACTAGGAAAATCTGAAACCCGATCTGATGCATAAGTGAACATCCGGTCAACCGCCTAATGTCCGCGGTCGCCGCAACACCCTATAAGTCCACAATCTGATATCATAAACAATATCTGGCTAACCGCCTCATGTCCGCGGTTACCACAATGCCCCACAATATATATAATCGAGTCAAACCTGTCCCAGACTCAAGCCTCAACTACACTATCCCAAACCCTGCTCAAACCGAGCAACATATATCCAAATGCGAAGGAGAATAGTGAAACATGGTTTCTCCTAAGTCAAGTCCCAAAGATAGTGTAGCAATAAATAGTAGTCCATTTAGATGTCCAAACAAGCATGCAAAGGTTCGCATTTAGAAACAGAAGGAAAGTATTTAAATATTTATTTAGAAAAGATGGTTTTATGATAATACTTTAGCATGCGATGGTAGTTTACAGCATATGTCCAACAACAGTGTCCCAGTTTACCATAAATGAGCTGTCATATTATTTGTGGGGTTTACTTATGCATTTCATGAGTACAAGTACCGATTATCTGTTTAAAGTTGGGAATCTCTAATACTCCTAGTGAGATAGTCAGTAATGAGGTAAGCAACAACCACCCACCTCGAAAAGCGTGCCCAATACCCAAGAAAATACCCGCTGTCCTCTATGCACACCGTCAGCTGAAACAGTATCCAACAACATCACATAAGTGTATACGGTGTAAAAACTACAAGTCTCAAAACAGATTTGCTGTTTTTATAATCAGCACGCAAAACGAGGAATTTCACCTCTGTCCCGAGCTCCTAAAATCTCAGAAAAATCACGGTTGCGTTCCTCGCGAAAAGTAGCCCAAAATCGACTCTTGAATCGCCTCAATCTGATATTCCTACGTGGAGAAACAATTCGTCGAAGTCGCCGCTGTCCAAAAACCCAAACAGCAAAAGAGGGGTCAAAACACCTCGGGAATCGTGCCAAGGAATCTGAATCCAGAGAAACGACCAACACGAAAAACGAAGCCCTACCTCTTAGGAACACACTGGCGAAGAAATCGTCGAAAAAGGACTCCTGTACTGCACAGGGGACTCCTCGGACTGAAATGCGACGATAACGGGCCAAGCTTGGGGAAAAACAAGGCACACTGTAAAATCCGGATCGCCGCTGTCGAACTTCCAGAAAATCTGGGAACGCACCACGAGGTAGAAAAATCAGTGAGGAACAACTTCTCTTCAATGACCTCTCTCAGATTCTCTCTCTTTCTCTCGGAAAATGGAGAAAAGAAGGGAGGGGAAGGGCTATTTATAGGCCCACTAAAACAATTGGGAAAATGACCTTCATGTCCCAACTTTCGGGTGGCTACAGTGCCCAGGCCCACTTTCGGGCGTGAACAGTGCGGCCCAGGCCACGTTTCGGGCGGCTACAGTGCGGCCCGGCCCAGGGGTTTCCGGGCGCGCACAGTGCGGCCCGGCCCAGCCCGCCCGCGCACGGGATCCCTTCCCGTCCAACCGGCCGTCCGACCCGGCCCACGGCCCGCCACGTGTCCGCCAAACAGGCGGCAGCCGTGCGGGCCCAACGGGGAAGCGCCACGTGTCCCCCGTGATTGGCGGCAGCGTGGGTGCGCCAGCCAACGGCGTGGCGACACGTGGCCCCGCCCGACACGGCGGTCGGCGGGTGCCGCCGCCACGTGCGCCCACGTGCGCCCATGTGCGCGTACGGCCGCCCCGCGTGACGCCGCGTGCGCCACACGCACATGGACCAGCCAACCCGGGGCCGCCACGTGGCGCGCCCCGGTCCACCGTGCACCGCGCCCCCCTCCGCGCCTGCCCGGCCTGCCCGCGCTGCCCGCGCACCCTCCCGTGCGCCGCGCGCCTTGCACCGGCCCAACCGCGTGCCGCCACGTGGCCCGCCGGTCCACCATGCACTGGCGGCCCTTTCCGTGGACCGGGAGGCGTGCGCCGGCCCAATGAGGAGCCGCCACGTGTCCCTGGCCGGTCCACCGGTCCCCCCATGCACCAATTTGCGCAGAAAACTTCCGGGGGTCCGTTTTTGGGCATCCGGACTCCAAAATAAATAAGTAAATAGCCGTTTTCAAGCGTTTTTCCGCGCTGAATTCAAATACGGCCTCCGATTGGCCCAAATCATTTTCTAAAATTCGGCAATTACCTCCGAAGGTCAAACCAACAGTAACTACCACACTGTGTCCATCCGTAGCATCCCTTTGATGCACTGTGGACCTAATACACCAATAATAGATGTTTCTCACCCAGGATTCACGGGAAACACAGTATGAAAACCTGGGCCACTACATCCTCCCCCACTAACAAAAGTTTCGTCCTCGAAACGAAGATCATACCTCAATCCTGAGCCTCGAACAGGTAGGGGTAGGCGTCCATCATTGCTGACTCGAGCTCCCACGTCGCCTCGCGCTCATCATGATTGCTCCAGAGGATCTTCACATAGGGGATGGTCCGATTGCGCAATTCTTTCATCTCCCGATCTATAATCCGCAGTGGGCGCTCCTCATATCTCAAATCCTCGCCAACCTCGAGTGGTGCAAAGTCGATGACGTGCGACGGGTCGAAGACGTACCTCCTCAAAGTGGAAACATGAAAGACATCGTGGACACCGGCTAGCCTCGGGGGAAGAGCAAGTCGATAAGCAACTGACCCGATGCGCTCCAATACCTCAAAGGGTCCAATATAACGGGGGCTAAGTTTCCCGCGAATGCCAAACCTCCTTATCCCTTTGGACGGCGAGACTTTCAAAAATACATGATCTCCAACCTGAAACTCTAAGTCTCGTCGCCGAACATCAGCATAGCTCCTCTGTCGACTCTGAGCGGTCTGAAGATGCTGTCGAATTACCCGGACCTTCTCCTCTGCCTCTAGCAATATATCTGGTCCCAGAGTCCGTCTCTCCCCCACATCACTCCAATATAGCGGTGATCGACATTTGCGTCCATACAACGCTTCAAACGGAGCCATTTGAATGCTTGCTTGAAAGCTGTTGTTGTACGCAAACTCAGCCAGTGATAAGTGTCGAATCCATCCACCGCCAAAATCTAGGACACAAGCCCTTAGCATATCCTCAAGGATCTGAATCGTCCGCTCTGACTGTCCATCAGTCTGTGGGTGGAAGGCTGTACTGAATCTGAGCTGAGTCCCCAAGGTAGTCTGTAAACTCCTCCAGAATCGCGAAGCAAACCTCGGGTCTCTATCTGATACTATAGAAGCTGGCACTCCATGTAATCTCACTATCTCATCCAAATACAACTGGGCTAGTCGCTCGAGTGGCCAAGTAGTCTGCATTGGTAAAAAGTGCGCTGACTTGGTAAGTCGATCCACAACTACCCAGATAGCATCTGCACTTCCCTGTGCCCTCGGCAACCCGACCACAAAATCCATAGTAATGTGGTCCCATTTCCACTCGGGAATCGGGAGACTCTGAAGCTTGCCAGCTGGCACTCGATGCTCAGCTTTTACCTGCTGACAAGTTAAACACTGCGACACAAACCTCCCAATATCCCTTTTCATGCCATTCCACCAGAAGTGTGCCTTGAGGTCCTTATACATCTTAGTCCCCCAAGGATGAAGGGTATAAGGTGTATAATGGGCCTCCTTCAATATCTGTTCTCTGATCTCAGCATCCACTGGCACACATGCTCGGTCCCTGTACCTCAGTACTCCCGAAGCATCCACTGAAAAATCCCCTGATCGATCACTCGGAATCTGATCTCTAATCCTGGTCAAATGGGGGTCCTCGCTCTGTTTCTCCCGGATCCTTTCCAGCAGAGTGGGCTGCACGACCAAAGACATCAGTCTAGCAGAGACCCCAGGGGATACAACCTCTATCTCGAGCCGTCTCAACTCCTCTAACAGTGGCGCCTGGTTTGTAATCAACATGGACAAACTCTGTACTGCTCTCCGGCTCAATGCGTCAGCGACCACGTTAGCCTTGCCTGGGTGGTAAAGAATGTCCACATCATAATCCTTTAGTAGCTCTAACCATCTGCGCTGCCTCAAATTCAGTTCCTTCTGCGTGAACAGGTACTTTAGGCTCTTGTGGTCGGTGTAGATCTCACAGTGCTCCCCATATAGGTAATGGCGCCAAAGCTTTAGTGCAAACACCACGGCAGCAAGTTCCAAGTCATGGGTAGGGTAATTCTTCTCGTAATCCTTAAGCTGTCTCGATGCATAAGCAATTACCCTCCCTTCCTGCATCAGCACACATCCAAGTCCACTGTGCGATGCATCACTGTAGATCACATATCCTTTCCCCATAACAGGGAGGGAAAGGATAGGAGCGGTCATCAATCTATCCTTTAGCTCCTCAAAGCTCCTCTGGCAGTCCTCACTCCAGATAAACTTAACTCCTTTACGCGTCAACCGAGTGAGGGGTGTGGAGAGCTTCGCAAAGCCTTCCACAAACCGACGATAATAACCAGCTAACCCCATGAAGCTGCGCACCTCAGATACAGTCGTCGGTCGGGGCCAATCTCGAACTGCCTCAATCTTCGCCGGGTCTACTGCTACACCGGCGGCGGAAATCACATGGCCCAAGAAAGCTACCTCCCGAAGCCAAAACTCGCACTTTGACAACTTGGCATACAACTTCTTATCTCGAAGACGTTGTAGCACAGTCCTCAAGTGCTCCTCGTGCTCGGCCTCGCTTCGGGAGTAAATAAGGATATCATCAATGAACACCACCACAAAACGATCCAGAAAGGGCCGAAATATCCTGTTCATCAAGTCCATAAAGGCGGCAGGGGCATTAGTCAATCCAAACGGCATAACTGAAAACTCATAATGCCCGTACCGTGATCTGAAAGCAGTCTTAGGAATATCCTCGGCCTTCACCTTCAGTTGGTGGTAACCAGACTGTAGATCAATTTTGGAAAATACACAAGACCCTTGCAGCTGATCAAAGAGATCATCGATGCGCGGCAGAGGGTACTTGTTCTTAATGGTCACTTTGTTCAATTCCCTAGAGTCCACACACAACCGAAGTGACCCATCCTTCTTTTTCACGAATAGCACCGGTGCTCCCCAAGGCGACACACTTGGTCTAATAAAGCCCTTATCCATCAGGTCTTGCAGCTGTGCTTTAAGCTCTCGCAACTCAGCCGGTGCCATCCGATAAGGAGCCTTAGAGATTGGCGCAGTTCCTGGAACTACGTCAATCACAAACTCAATCTCTCTGTCTGGCGGCATACTAGTCAGCTCAGGTGGAAAAACATCCGGAAACTCGCGGCAATAGGAATATCCCCGAGTCCCGGTGTCGCCGTAGGCCCCTCAACAACACTAGCCAAAAAGGCTACACATCCTCGATGAATCATCCGCCTCGCTCGGGAAGTCGAAACCACAGAGGCAAAGAAAGCACTCTGACATCCCCGATATACAAACATCTCCTGGCCTGGCTCTCTAAAAGTGACAGTCCTCGCGACACAATCAATAGTCGCGAAATACTGAGCCAGCCAGTCCATCCCAAGAATCACATCAAAGTCCCTCAGCTGTCTCAAGACCAACAGGTCTGCTGGCATAATCCAGGACTCGATCTGTATCGGACAGGACCAACAACACTCCTCCACGTGCAAAGTGTGTTCGGGAATCTGAACCTCTCGTGCACGTGGCAAAAATCCTACCTCTAACCCATGTAATGATGCAAAAGATCTACTAATGAAAGAATGCGATGCTCCAGTATCAAATAAGGTACGAGTCCTAATGCCAGAGAGTAAGGTGATACCTGCCACCACATGGTCCGCTGCTGAAGAATCCTCTACCTGTGCAGCATACACTCGCCCACCCTGAGCTGGAGGGCGATAATCGGTGGGATGGGAAGAAGATGGCTTGCTCGCCAGAGCGAAAGGCCGCTGAGCCGTCGACCGCTGCTGCGATGATGCTAGGGCAGATGCTGAAGAAGGAGCGGCTGAGGTCGAAAAGGGGCACGCAGCTCGAATGTGCCCTGGCTGTCCACATCCGTAGCAGCGACCCCACCGCTGATCGCAAGTGACGGGGAAGTGCGGACCTCCACAGAAGATACAACTACAGGGAGCCCGTGACTGTCGGGACTGCTGCTGCTGAGACTGTCGCTGTCGCTGTGGCTGCCGCTGAGACCCGCGCTGCGACGACTGCGATCTCTGCTGCTGCTGCTGCTGCTGCTGCGGGGGCCTCTGGGACCCACTAGGCCCTCGCCGCTCCGAACGCCCACGGCCTGGGAACTGAGGCGGTGGCGGCCGAGGCGGCCTCCAAGTACTGGCCTGTCCCCCCTCGTCCTGGGCTGGTCGCTTTCTGTCGGAGCTCTGAGCGACCGCGGCCCTCTGTCTGGCCACCACCAGATCACCTCTCTCCACCCACTGTGCATGCTCTGCGGCTGCCTCCAGAGTCTGAAACCTCTGAGCATGCACCAGTGTGTAAATCTCTGGACGAAGGCCTCCCTCGAACAACTCAACCTGGTGCGGACCGTCACGAGCGACGAAAGGCACACAGTTCAGCAACTCCATGAACTCCTGGAAATAGGCATGAGCCGATCGATTGCCCTGCTGCAGGTTCTTCAAGTCGTCCTCCAACTTCTTCTTCACACTGGTCGAAAAATAGGTGTCCAGCACCATCCGTCGGAACTCCTCCCAAGGCAGCTGCCGAGTAATCCGGAACTCCAGGGGCTCTACCCGCTGCCACCAAAAATCAGCATCTCCGTCCAAACAGTGCACCGCCATGTGCACTCGATACCTCGGGTCGATGAAGAAGTCCCGGAAAAGCTTCTCCATCGCAGAAAGCCATCTCCCAACAGCCCAGGGCTGCGCATCCCGCCCTGAGAATCTAGGGGGTCCCCGCTGAACAAACTTGGAGAGTTTGTTAGCGATATCCTGCTCCTCCTCCGCAGTCAAAGGCTGAATAGCTCCAGGAGCCCCGCTACTCGAAGATGGCGCTGACGGCACAAAAGGTGCAACAGGAGGCACAAGGGCCTCAGGAACAGCTGGGGGTGGTGCCTCTCTCTGAGCAAGCAGCTGATCGATCCTCTGCCCGTGGCGGCGCTGACCCTCCGCCAATTGGGCCACCAAGGCCCTCAACTCAGTAAGCTCGGGGGGTGTAGGCTGCTCTGGCTCATCAGGGGGTAACGGGACACCCCGAGTAGGGATCCGACGTCGGGGAGGCATCCTGCCACAAGAAATCACGAATAAGTAACATAACCCCACACGACCCAATCTAGCGAAAGTCAAAGACATCCCCAATTTCTGCGACTTTATGTTGTCTGCAGCCAACATAACGGTCCACCAGAAATTGGGTATGTCGATCCCTCTTCACTCACTGGAAGAGTCCAAAAAATAAATCTACGACTTTCGCGAAGTGTCACGCCTCTCGCGCCCTATCATCCTAGGGTCTGCCAAAAGCCTAGGGTTTCCTAAGTCCCCACTGACCTATCCCTAAGCTCTGATACCAACTTAATCTGTCACGCCCCGGGTGTAAACCAGAACCCGGGCTCGCCAACAGATCCGCCGTGCACACAGAATTTTCCATGTACACGAAGCGCTGGTAACCTGCTCAGATATAAGATATACAATAGAAGAGCATAAACAGAGATGAACTAAAAGAACTATAAGTAATCTCAGAATGGAAATAAGATACAAGCTGAAATAAAGTACAATAAACTCCCAGCTCACTAACCAAAATACAAACAGCTGGCTAAACCAGTCCCAAAAGTAAACTACTGTAATCTGAGATACAAAAGGGGTGCAATAAAAGTCCAGCTACTCTCACAGTCGGGGTAGATGATCTAGCTAGTCCGCAATCCTCTTACCTCGATCAGCCGCTGATGGCCCAGCAGCTCGCGCAGATGACTCTGTAAAACAAAGGGAAGAAGACAGAAAACAACAATGGGGGTGAGAACTACTAGATAAACCAGTAGCCTCCCCTAGTGGGTAAAACCTCAAATGCTGACACACCCACTAGGACTATAAGAGGCAAAAAGGAAGGAACAGTGGTATGCAATAAAGACTGCAGGAAAAAGAGAAACTACCACTACTATGCCTCTAGATGCTGTGCCAAAGGTTACGGTATATGCATGCAACTGTAAATCTAACTGCCCAAAGAAACCCAATCAAAGGGCCAGGAAGTACTGGCACTGCCTGCTCTGTCACCAATCGCAACTCATCAAGGTGCCCGGCGCTCGCACGGTGTAAAGCCTACTCCGGAGTGGCACTCGAGGGGAGCGACCCACACGAGTAAAGTATGTACAGTATCCCTGTATCAAGTATCTCTGTATCAAGCATCTCTGTAACCAATATCTCACAATAGCAGGACTGGATCATGACTATGATCAAAGTGGGAAATATCCGTCCACTAAAGTAACCCTGATCCCCAATCAGATGCAATAGTAATCAAGTGGGAAACACCATCCACTAGGAAAATCTGAAACCCGATCTGATGCATAAGTGAACATCCGGTCAACCGCCTAATGTCCGCGGTCGCCGCAACACCCTATAAGTCCAAAATCTGATATCATAAACAATATCTGGCTAACCGCCTCATGTCCGCGGTTACCACAATGCCCCACAATATATATAATCGAGTCAAACCTGTCCCAGACTCAAGCCTCAACTACACTATCCCAAACCCTGCTCAAACCGAGCAACATATATCCAAATGCGAAGGAGAATAGTGAAACATGGTTTCTCCTAAGTCAAGTCCCAAAGATAGTGTAGCAATAAATAGTAGTCCATTTAGATGTCCAAACAAGCATGCAAAGGTTCGCATTTAGAAACAGAAGGAAAGTATTTAAATATTTATTTAGAAAAGATGGTTTTATGATAATACTTTAGCATGCGATGGTAGTTTACAGCATATGTCCAACAACAGTGTCCCAGTTTACCATAAATGAGCTGTCATATTATTTGTGTGGTTTACTTATGCATTTCATGAGTACAAGTACCGATTATCTGTTTAAAGTTGGGAATCTCTAATACTCCTAGTGAGATAGTCAGTAATGAGGTAAGCAACAACCACCCACCTCGAAAAGCGTGCCCAATACCCAAGAAAATACCCGCTGTCCTCTATGCACACCGTCAGCTGAAATAGTATCCAACAACATCACATAAGTGTATACGGTGTAAAAACTACAAGTCTCAAAACAGATTTGCTGTTTTTATAATCAGCACGCAAAATGAGGAATTTCACCTCTGTCCCGAGCTCCTAAAATCTCAGAAAAATCACGGTTGCGTTCCTCGCGAAAAGTAGCCCAAAATCGACTCTTGAATCGCCTCAATCTGATATTCCTACGCGGAGAAACAATTCGTCGAAGTCGCCGCTGTCCAAAAACCCAAACAGCAAAAGAGGGGTCAAAACACCTCGGGAATCGTGCCAAGAAATCTGAATCCAGAGAAACGACCAACACGAAAAATGAAGCCCTACCTCTTAGGAACACACTGCCAAAGAAATCGTCGAAAAAGGACTCCTGTACTGCACAGGGGACTCCTCGGACTGAAATGCGACGATAACGGGCCAAGCTTGGGGAAAAACGAGGCACACTGTAAAATCCGGATCGCCGCTGTCGAACTTCCAGAAAATCTGGGAACGCACCACGAGGTAGAAAAATCAGTGAGGAACAACTTCTCTTCAATGACCTCTCTCAGATTCTCTCTCTTTCTCTCGGAAAATGGAGAAAAGAAGGGAGGGGAAGGGCTATTTATAGGCCCACTAAAACAATTGGGAAAATGACCTTCATGTCCCAACTTTCGGGCAGCTACAGTGCCCAGGCCCACTTTCGGGCGTGAACAGTGCGGCCCAGGCCACGTTTCGGGCGGCTACAGTGCGGCCCGGCCCAGGGGTTTCCGGGCGCGCACAGTGCGGCCCAGCCCAGCCCGCCCGCGCACGGGATCCCTTCCCGTCCAACCGGCCGTCCGACCCGGCCCACGGCCCGCCACGTGTCCGCCAAACAGGCGGCAGCCGTGCGGGCCCAACGGGGAAGCGCCACGTGTCCCCCGTGATTGGCGGCAGCGTGGGTGCGCCAGCCAACGGCGTGGCGACACGTGGCCCCGCCCGACACGGCGGTCGGCGGGTGCCGCCGCCACGTGCGCCCACGTGCGCCCATGTGCACGTACGGCCGCCCCGCGTGACGCCGCGTGCGCCACGCGCACATGGACCAGCCAACCCGGGGCCGCCACGTGGCGCGCCCCGGTCCACCGTGCACCGCGCCCCCCTCCGCGCCTGCCCGGCCTGCCCGCGCTGCCCGCGCACCCTCCCGTGCGCCGCGCGCCTTGCACCGGCCCACCGCGTGCCGCCACGTGGCCCGCCGTCCACCATGCACCGGCGGCCCTTTCCGTGGACCGGGAGGCGTGCGCCGGCCCAATGAGGAGCCGCCACGTGTCCCTGGCCGGTCCACCGGTCCCCCCATGCACCAATTTGCGCAGAAAACTTCCGGGGGTCCGTTTTTGGGCATCCGGACTCCAAAATAAATAAGTAAATAGCCGTTTTCAAGCGTTTTTCCGCGCTGAATTCAAATACGGCCTCCGATTGGCCCAAATCATTTTCTAAAATTCGGCAATTACCTCCGAAGGTCAAACCAACAGTAACTACCACACTGTGTCCATCCGTAGCATCCCTTTGATGCACTGTGGACCTAATACATCAATAATAGATGTTTCTCACCCAGGATTCACGGGAAACACAGTACGAAAACCTGGGCCACTACATCCTCCCCCACTAACAAAAGTTTCGTCCTCGAAACGAAGATCATACCTCAATCCTGAGCCTCGAACAGGTAGGGGTAGGCGTCCATCATTGCTGACTCGAGCTCCCACGTCGCCTCGCGCTCATCATGATTGCTCCAGAGGATCTTCACATAGGGGATGGTCCGATTGCGCAATTCTTTCATCTCCCGATCTATAATCCGCAGTGGGCGCTCCTCATATCTCAAATCCTCGCCGACCTCGAGTGGTGCAAAGTCGATGACGTGCGACGGGTCGAAGACGTACCTCCTCAAAGTGGAAACATGAAAGACATCGTGGACACCGGCTAGCCTCGGGGGAAGAGCAAGTCGATAAGCAACTGACCCGATGCGCTCCAATACCTCAAAGGGTCCAATATAACGGGGGCTAAGTTTCCCGCGAATGCCAAACCTCCTTATCCCTTTGGACGGCGAGACTTTCAAAAATACATGATCTCCAACCTGAAACTCTAAGTCTCGTCGCCGAACATCAGCATAGCTCCTCTGTCCACTCTGAGCGGTCTGAAGATGCTGTCGAATTACACGGACCTTCTCCTCTGCCTCTAGCAATATATCTGGTCCCAGAGTCCGTCTCTCCCCCACATCACTCCAATATAGCGGTGATCGACATTTGCGTCCATACAACGCTTCAAACGGAGCCATTTGAATGCTTGCTTGAAAGCTGTTGTTTGTACGCAAACTCAGCCAGTGATAAGTGTCGAATCCATCCACCGCCAAAATCTAGGACACAAGCCCTTAGCATATCCTCAAGGATCTGAATCGTCCGCTCTGACTGTCCATCAGTCTGTGGGTGGAAGGTTGTACTGAATCTGAGCTGAGTCCCCAAGGTAGTCTCGTAAACTCCTCCAGAATCGCGAAGCAAATCTCGGGTCTCTATCTGATACTATAGAAGCTGGCACTCCATGTAATCCTCACTATCTCATCCAATATAACTGGGCTAGTCGCTCGAGTGGCCAAGTAGTCTGTATAGGTAAAAAGTGCGCTGACTTGGTAAGTCGATCCACAACTACCCAGATAGCATCTGCACTTCCCTGTGCCCTCGGCAACCCGACCACAAATCCAGTAATGTGGTCCCATTTCCACTCGGGAATCGGGAGACTCTGAAGCTTGCCAGCCTTGCACTCGATGCTCTCTTTTACCTGCTGACAAGTTAAACAACTGCGACACAAACCTCCCAATATCCCTTTTCATGCCAATTCCACCAGAAGGAGTGCCTTGAGGTCCTTATACATCTTAGTCCCCCCAGGATGAAGGGTATAAGGTGTATAATGGGCCTCCTTCAATATCTGTTCTCTGATCTCAGCATCCACTGGCACACATGCTCGGTCCCTGTACCTCAGTACTCCCGAAGCATCCACTGAAAAAATCCCCTGATCGATCACTCGGATCTGATCTCTAATCCTGGTCAAATGGGGGTCCTCGCTCTGTTTTCTCCCGACTTGATCCTTTCCAGCAGAGTGGGCTGCACGACCAAAGACATCAGTCTAGCAGAGACCCCAGGGATACAACCTCTATCTCGAGCCGTCTCACTCTCTAACAGTGGCGCCTGGTTTGTAATCAACATGGACAAACTCTGTACTGCTCTCCCCGGCTCAATGCGTCGCGACCACGTTATCCTTGCCTGGTGGTAAAGAATGTCCACATCAAATCCTGAGTAGCTCTAAACCATCTGCGCTGGCCTCAAAATTCATTTCTTCTTTCGTGAACCAGGTACTTTGCTCTTGTGGTCGTGTAGATCT
>CM055060.1:31563622-31612590 GCA_029204045.2 Tillandsia leiboldiana
TGTCACGCCCCGGGTGTAAACAGAACCCGGGCTCGCCAACAGATCCGCCGTGCACACAGAATTTTCCATGTACACGAAGCGCTGGTAACCTGCTCAGATATAAGATATACAATAGAAGAGCATAAACAGAGATGAACTAAAAGAACTATAAGTAATCTCAGAATGGAATAAGATACAAGCTGAAATAAAGTACAATAAACTCCCAGCTCACTAACCAAAATACAAACAGCTGGCTAAACCAGTCCCAAAAGTAAACTACTGTAATCTGAGATACAAAAGGGGTGCAATAAAAGTCCAGCTACTCTCACAGTCGGGGTAGATGATCTAGCTAGTCCGCAATCCTCTTACCTCGATCAGCCGCTGATGGCCCAGCAGCTCGCGCAGATGACTCTGTAAAACAAAGGGAAGAAGACAGAAAACAACAATGGGGGTGAGAACTACTAGATAAACCAGTAGCCTCCCCTAGTGGGTAAAACCTCAAATGCTGACACACCCACTAGGACTATAAGAGGCAAAAAGGAAGGAACAGTGGTATGCAATAAAGACTGCAGGAAAAAGAGAAACTACCACTACTATGCCTCTAGATGCTGTGCCAAAGGTTACGGTATATGCATGCAACTGTAAATCTAACTGCCCAAAGAAACCCAATCAAAGGGCCAGGAAGTACTTGGCACTGCCTGCTCTGTCACCAATCGCAACTCATCAAGGTGCCCGGCGCTCGGCACGGTGTAAAGCCTACTCCGGAGTGGCACTCGAGGGGAGCGACCCACACGAGTAAAGTATGTACAGTATCCCTGTATCAAGTATCTCTGTATCAAGCATCTCTGTAACCAATATCTCACAATAGCAGGACTGGATCATGACTATGATCAAAGTGGGAAATATCCGTCCACTAAAGTAACCCTGATCCCCAATCAGATGCAATAGTAATCAAGTGGGAAACACCATCCACTAGGAAAATCTGAAACCCGATCTGATGCATAAGTGAACATCCGGTCAACCGCCTAATGTCCGCGGTCGCCGCAACACCCTATAAGTCCAAAATCTGATATCATAAACAATATCTGGCTAACCGCCTCATGTCCGCGGTTACCACAATGCCCACAATATATATAATCGAGTCAAACCTGTCCCGACTCAAGCCTCAACTACACTATCCCAAACCCTGCTCAACCGAGCAACATATATCCAAATGCGAAGGAGAATAGTGAAACATGGTTTCTCCTAAGTCAAGTCCCAAAGATAGTGTAGCAATAAATAGTAGTCCATTTAGATGTCCAAACAAGCATGCAAAGGTTCGCATTTAGAAACAGAAGGAAAGTATTTAAATATTTATTTAGAAAAGATGGTTTTATGATAATACTTTAGCATGCGATGGTAGTTTACAGCATATGTCCAACAACAGTGTCCCAGTTACCATAAATGAGCTGTCATATTATTTGTGTGGTTTACTTATGCATTTCATGAGTACAAGTACCGATTATCTGTTTAAAGTTGGGAATCTCTAATACTCCTAGTGAGATAGTCAGTAATGAGGTAAGCAACAACCACCCACCTCGAAAAGCGTGCCCAATACCCAAGAAAATACCCGCTGTCCTCTATGCACACCGTCAGCTGAAATAGTATCCAACAACATCACATAAGTGTATACGGTGTAAAAACTACAAGTCTCAAAACAGATTTGCTGTTTTTATAATCAGCACGCAAAATGAGGAATTTCACCTCTGTCCCGAGCTCCTAAAATCTCAGAAAAATCACGGTTGCGTTCCTCGCGAAAAGTAGCCCAAAATCGACTCTTGAATCGCCTCAATCTGATATTCCTACGCGGAGAAACAATTCGTCGAAGTCGCCGCTGTCCAAAAACCCAAACAGCAAAAGAGGGGTCAAAACACCTCGGGAATCGTGCCAAGAAATCTGAATCCAGAGAAACGACCAACACGAAAAATGAAGCCCTACCTCTTAGGAACACACTGCCAAAGAAATCGTCGAAAAAGGACTCCTGTACTGCACAGGGGACTCCTCGGACTGAAATGCGACGATAACGGGCCAAGCTTGGGGAAAAACGAGGCACACTGTAAAATCCGGATCGCCGCTGTCGAACTTCCAGAAAATCTGGGAACGCACCACGAGGTAGAAAAATCAGTGAGGAACAACTTCTCTTCAATGACCTCTCTCAGATTCTCTCTCTTTCTCTCGGAAAATGGAGAAAAGAAGGGAGGGGAAGGGCTATTTATAGGCCCACTAAAACAATTGGGAAAATGACCTTCATGTCCCAACTTTCGGGCAGCTACAGTGCCCAGGCCCACTTTCGGGCGTGAACAGTGCGGCCCAGGCCACGTTTCGGGCGGCTACAGTGCGGCCCGGCCCAGGGGTTTCCGGGCGCGCACAGTGCGGCCCAGCCCAGCCCGCCCGCGCACGGGATCCCTTCCCGTCCAACCGGCCGTCCGACCCGGCCCACGGCCCGCCACGTGTCCGCCAAACAGGCGGCAGCCGTGCGGGCCCAACGGGGAAGCGCCACGTGTCCCCCGTGATTGGCGGCAGCGTGGGTGCGCCAGCCAACGGCGTGGCGACACGTGGCCCCGCCCGACACGGCGGTCGGCGGGTGCCGCCGCCACGTGCGCCCACGTGCGCCCATGTGCACGTACGGCCGCCCCGCGTGACGCCGCGTGCGCCACGCGCACATGGACCAGCCAACCCGGGGCCGCCACGTGGCGCGCCCCGGTCCACCGTGCACCGCGCCCCCCTCCGCGCCTGCCCGGCCTGCCCGCGCTGCCCGCGCACCCTCCCGTGCGCCGCGCGCCTTGCACCGGCCCAACCGCGTGCCGCCACGTGGCCCGCCGGTCCACCATGCACCGGCGGCCCTTTCCGTGGACCGGGAGGCGTGCGCCGGCCCAATGAGGAGCCGCCACGTGTCCCTGGCCGGTCCACCGGTCCCCCCATGCACCAATTTGCGCAGAAAACTTCCGGGGGTCCGTTTTTGGGCATCCGGACTCCAAAATAAATAAGTAAATAGCCGTTTTCAAGCGTTTTTCCGCGCTGAATTCAAATACGGCCTCCGATTGGCCCAAATCATTTTCTAAAATTCGGCAATTACCTCCGAAGGTCAAACCAACAGTAACTACCACACTGTGTCCATCCGTAGCATCCCTTTGATGCACTGTGGACCTAATACATCAATAATAGATGTTTCTCACCCAGGATTCACGGGAAACACAGTACGAAAACCTGGGCCACTACATCCTCCCCCACTAACAAAAGTTTCGTCCTCGAAACGAAGATCATACCTCAATCCTGAGCCTCGAACAGGTAGGGGTAGGCGTCCATCATTGCTGACTCGAGCTCCCACGTCGCCTCGCGCTCATCATGATTGCTCCAGAGGATCTTCACATAGGGGATGGTCCGATTGCGCAATTCTTTCATCTCCCGATCTATAATCCGCAGTGGGCGCTCCTCATATCTCAAATCCTCGCCGACCTCGAGTGGTGCAAAGTCGATGACGTGCGACGGGTCGAAGACGTACCTCCTCAAAGTGGAAACATGAAAGACATCGTGGACACCGGCTAGCCTCGGGGGAAGAGCAAGTCGATAAGCAACTGACCCGATGCGCTCCAATACCTCAAAGGGTCCAATATAACGGGGGCTAAGTTTCCCGCGAATGCCAAACCTCCTTATCCCTTTGGACGGCGAGACTTTCAAAAATACATGATCTCCAACCTGAAACTCTAAGTCTCGTCGCCGAACATCAGCATAGCTCCTCTGTCCACTCTGAGCGGTCTGAAGATGCTGTCGAATTACACGGACCTTCTCCTCTGCCTCTAGCAATATATCTGGTCCCAGAGTCCGTCTCTCCCCCACATCACTCCAATATAGCGGTGATCGACATTTGCGTCCATACAACGCTTCAAACGGAGCCATTTGAATGCTTGCTTGAAAGCTGTTGTTGTACGCAAACTCAGCCAGTGATAAGTGTCGAATCCATCCACCGCCAAAATCTAGGACACAAGCCCTTAGCATATCCTCAAGGATCTGAATCGTCCGCTCTGACTGTCCATCAGTCTGTGGGTGGAAGGTTGTACTGAATCTGAGCTGAGTCCCCAAGGTAGTCTGTAAACTCCTCCAGAATCGCGAAGCAAATCTCGGGTCTCTATCTGATACTATAGAAGCTGGCACTCCATGTAATCTCACTATCTCATCCAAATATAACTGGGCTAGTCGCTCGAGTGGCCAAGAAGTCTGCATAGGTAAAAAGTGCGCTGACTTGGTAAGTCGATCCACAACTACCCAGATAGCATCTGCACTTCCCTGTGCCCTCGGCAACCCGACCACAAAATCCATAGTAATGTGGTCCCATTTCCACTCGGGAATCGGGAGACTCTGAAGCTTGCCAGCTGGCACTCGATGCTCAGCTTTTACCTGCTGACAAGTTAAACACTGCGACACAAACCTCCCAATATCCCTTTTCATGCCATTCCACCAGAAGTGTGCCTTGAGGTCCTTATACATCTTAGTCCCCCCAGGATGAAGGGTATAAGGTGTATAATGGGCCTCCTTCAATATCTGTTCTCTGATCTCAGCATCCACTGGCACACATGCTCGGTCCCTGTACCTCAGTACTCCCGAAGCATCCACTGAAAAATCCCCTGATCGATCACTCGGAATCTGATCTCTAATCCTGGTCAAATGGGGGTCCTCGCTCTGTTTCTCCTTGATCCTTTCCAGCAGAGTGGGCTGCACGACCAAAGACATCAGTCTATCAGAGACCCCAGGGGATACAACCTCTATCTCGAGCCGTCTCAACTCCTCTAACAGTGGCGCCTGGTTTGTAATCAACATGGACAAACTCTGTACTGCTCTCCGGCTCAATGCGTCAGCGACCACGTTAGCCTTGCCTGGGTGGTAAAGAATGTCCACATCATAATCCTTTAGTAGCTCTAACCATCTGCGCTGCCTCAAATTCAGTTCCTTCTGCGTGAACAGGTACTTTAGGCTCTTGTGGTCGGTGTAGATCTCACAGTGCTCCCCATATAGGTAATGGCGCCAAAGCTTTAGTGCAAACACCACGGCAGCAAGTTCCAAGTCATGGGTAGGGTAATTCTTCTCGTAATCCTTAAGCTGTCTCGATGCATAAGCAATTACCCTCCCTTCCTGCATCAGCACGCATCCAAGTCCACTGTGCGATGCATCACTGTAGATCACATATCCTTTCCCCATAACAGGGAGGGAAAGGATAGGAGCGGTCATCAATCTATCCTTTAGCTCCTCAAAGCTCCTCTGGCAGTCCTCACTCCAGATAAACTTAACTCCTTTACGCGTCAACCGAGTGAGGGGTGTGGAGAGCTTCGCAAAGCCTTCCACAAACCGACGATAATAACCAGCTAACCCCATGAAGCTGCGCACCTCAGATACAGTCGTCGGTCGGGGCCAATCTCGAACTGCCTCAATCTTCGCCGGGTCTACTGCTACACCGGCGGCGGAAATCACATGGCCCAAGAAAGCTACCTCCCGAAGCCAAAACTCGCACTTTGACAACTTGGCATACAACTTCTTATCTCGAAGACGTTGTAGCACAGTCCTCAAGTGCTCCTCGTGCTCGGCCTCGCTTCGGGAGTAAATAAGGATATCATCAATGAACACCACCACAAAACGATCCAGAAAGGGCCGAAATATCCTGTTCATCAAGTCCATAAAGGCGGCAGGGGCATTAGTCAATCCAAACGGCATAACTGAAAACTCATAATGCCCGTACCGTGATCTGAAAGCAGTCTTAGGAATATCCTCGGCCTTCACCTTCAGTTGGTGGTAACCAGGCTGTAGATCAATTTTGGGAAATACACAAGACCCTTGCAGCTGATCAAAGAGATCATCGATGCGCGGCAGAGGGTACTTGTTCTTAATGGTCACTTTGTTCAATTCCCTAGAGTCCACACACAACCGAAGTGACCCATCCTTCTTTTTCACGAATAGCACTGGTGCTCCCCAAGGCGACACACTTGGTCTAATAAAGCCCTTATCCATCAGGTCTTGCAGCTGTGCTTTAAGCTCTCGCAACTCAGCCGGTGCCATCCGATAAGGAGCCTTAGAGATTGGCGCAGTTCCTGGAACTACGTCAATCACAAACTCAATCTCTCTGTCTGGCGGCATACTAGTCAGCTCAGGTGGAAAAACATCCGGAAACTCGCGGCAATAGGAATATCCCCGAGTCCCGGTGTCGCCGTAGGCCCCTCAACAACACTAGCCAAAAAGGCTACACATCCTCGATGAATCATCCGCCTCGCTCGGGAAGTCGAAACCACAGAGGCAAAGAAAGCACTCTGACATCCCCGATATACAAACATCTCCTGGCCTGGCTCTCTAAAAGTGACAGTCCTCGCGACACAATCAATAGTCGCGAAATACTGAGCCAGCCAGTCCATCCCAAGAATCACATCAAAGTCCCTCAGCTGTCTCAAGACCAACAGGTCTGCTGGCATAATCCAGGACTCGATCTGTATCGGACAGGACCAACAACACTCCTCCACGTGCAAAGTGTGTTCGGGAATCTGAACCTCTCGTGCACGTGGCAAAAATCCTACCTCTAACCCATGTAATGATGCAAAAGATCTACTAATGAAAGAATGCGATGCTCCAGTATCAAATAAGGTACGAGTCCTAATGCCAGAGAGTAAGGTGATACCTGCCACCACATGGTCCGCTGCTGAAGAATCCTCTACCTGTGCAGCATACACTCGCCCACCCTGAGCTGGAGGGCGATAATCGGTGGGATGGGAAGAAGATGGCTTGCTCGCCAGAGCGAAAGGCCGCTGAGCCGTCGACCGCTGCTGCGATGATGCTAGGGCAGATGCTGAAGAAGGAGCGGCTGAGGTCGAAAAGGGGCACGCAGCTCGAATGTGCCCTGGCTGTCCACATCCGTAGCAGCGACCCCACCGCTGATCGCAAGTGCCGGGGAAGTGCGGACCTCCACAGAAGATACAACTATAGGGAGCCCGTGACTGTCGGGACTGCTGCTGCTGAGACTGTCGCTGTCGCTGTGGCTGCCGCTGAGACCCGCGCTGCGACGACTGCGATCTCTGCTGCTGCTGCTGCTGCTGCTGCTGCGGGGGCCTCTGGGACCCACTAGGCCCTCGCCGCTCCGAACGCCCACGGCCTGGGAACTGAGGCGGTGGCGGCCGAGGCGGCATCCAAGTACTGGCCTGTCCCCCCTCGTCCTGGGCTGGTCGCTTTCTGTCGGAGCTCTGAGCGACCGCGGCCCTCTGTCTGGCCACCACCAGATCACCTCTCTCCACCCACTGTGCATGCTCTGCGGCTGCCTCCAGAGTCTGAAACCTCTGAGCATGCACCAGTGTGTAAATCTCTGGACGAAGGCCTCCCTCGAACAACTCAACCTGGTGCGGACCGTCACGAGCGACGAAAGGCACACAGTTCAGCAACTCCATGAACTCCTGGAAATAGGCATGAGCCGATCGATTGCCCTGCTGCAGGTTCTTCAAGTCGTCCTCCAACTTCTTCTTCACACTGGTCGAAAAATAGGTGTCCAGCACCATCCGTCGGAACTCCTCCCAAGGCAGCTGCCGAGTAATCCGGAACTCCAGGGGCTCTACCCGCTGCCACCAAAAATCAGCATCTCCGTCCAAACAGTGCACCGCCATGTGCACTCGATACCTCGGGTCGATGAAGAAGTCCCGGAAAATCTTCTCCATCGCAGAAAGCCATCTCCCAACAGCCCAGGGCTGCGCATCCCGCCCTGAGAATCTAGGGGGTCCCCGCTGAACAAACTTGGAGAGTTTGTTAGCGATATCCTGCTCCTCCTCCGCAGTCAAAGGCTGAATAGCTCCAGGAGCCCCGCTACTCGAAGATGGCGCTGACGGCACAAAAGGTGCAACAGGAGGCACAAGGGCCTCAGGAACAGCTGGGGGTGGTGCCTCTCTCTGAGCAAGCAGCTGATCGATCCTCTGCCCGTGGCGGCGCTGACCCTCCGCCAATTGGGCCACCAAGGCCCTCAACTCAGTAAGCTCGGGGGGTGTAGGCTGCTCTGGCTCATCAGGGGGTAACGGGACACCCCGAGTAGGGATCCGACGTCGGGGAGGCATCCTGCCACAAGAAATCACGAATAAGTAACATAACCCCACACGACCCAATCTAGCGAAAGTCAAAGACATCCCCCAATTTCTGCGACTTTATGTTGTCTGCAGCCAACATAACGGTCCACCAGAAATTGGGTATGTCGATCCCTCTTCACTCACTGGAAGAGTCCAAAAAATAAATCTACGACTTTCGCGAAGTGTCACGCCTCTCGCGCCCTATCATCCTAGGGTCTGCCAAAAGCCTAGGGTTTCCTAAGTCCCCACTGACCTATCCCTAAGCTCTGATACCAACTTAATCTGTCACGCCCCGGGTGTAAACCAGAACCCGGGCTCGCCAACAGATCCGCCGTGCACACAGAATTTTCCATGTACACGAAGCGCTGGTAACCTGCTCAGATATAAGATATACAATAGAAGAGCATAAACAGAGCTGAACTAAAAGAACTATAAGTAATCTCAGAATGGAAATAAGATACAAGCTGAAATAAAGTACAATAAACTCCCAGCTCACTAACCAAAATACAAACAGCTGGCTAAACCAGTCCCAAAAGTAAACTACTGTAATCTGAGATACAAAAGGGTTGCAATAAAAGTCCAGCTACTCTCACAGTCGGGGTAGATGATCTAGCTAGTCCGCAATCCTCTTACCTCGATCAGCCGCTGATGGCCCAGCAGCTCGCGCAGATGACTCTGTAAAACAAAGGGAAAAAGACAGAAAACAACAATGGGGGTGAGAACTACTAGATAAACCAGTAGTCTCCCCTAGTGGGTAAAACCTCAAATGCTGACACACCCACTAGGACTATAAGAGGCAAAAAGGAAGGAACAGTGGTATGCAATAAAGACTGCAGGAAAAAGAGAAACTACCACTACTATGCCTCTAGATGCTGTGCCAAAGGTTACGGTATATGCATGCAACTGTAAATCTAACTGCCCAAAGAAATCCAATCAAAGGGCCAGGAAGTACTGGCACTGCCTGCTCTGTCACCAATCGCAACTCATCAAGGTGCCCGGCGCTCGGCACGGTGTAAAGCCTACTCCGGAGTGGCACTCGAGGGGAGCGACCCACACGAGTAAAGTATGTACAGTATCCCTGTATCAAGTATCTCTGTATCAAGCATCTCTGTAACCAATATCTCACAATAGCAGGACTGGATCATGACTATGATCAAAGTGGGAAATATTCGTCCACTAAAGTAACCCTGATCCCCAATCAGATGCAATAGTAATCAAGTGGGAAACACCATCCACTAGGAAAATCTGAAACCCGATCTGATGCATAAGTGAACATCCGGTCAACCGCCTAATGTCCGCGGTCGCTGCAACACCCTATAAGTCCACAATCTGATATCATAAACAATATCTGGCTAACCGCCTCATGTCCGCGGTTACCACAATGCCCCACAATATATATAATCGAGTCAAACCTGTCCCAGACTCAAGCCTCAACTACACTATCCCAAACCCTGCTCAAACCGAGCAACATATATCCAAATGCGAAGGAGAATAGTGAAACATGGTTTCTCCTAAGTCAAGTCCCAAAGATAGTGTAGCAATAAATAGTAGTCCATTTAGATGTCCAAACAAGCATGCAAAGGTTCGCATTTAGAAACAGAAGGAAAGTATTTAAATATTTATTTAGAAAAGATGGTTTTATGATAATACTTTAGCATGCGATGGTAGTTTACAGCATATGTCCAACAACAGTGTCCCAGTTTACCATAAATGAGCTGTCATATTATTTGTGGGGTTTACTTATGCATTTCATGAGTACAAGTACCGATTATCTGTTTAAAGTTGGGAATCTCTAATACTCCTAGTGAGATAGTCAGTAATGAGGTAAGCAACAACCACCCACCTCGAAAAGCGTGCCCAATACCCAAGAAAATACGTGCTGTCCTCTATGCACACCGTCAGCTGAAACAGTATCCAACAACATCACATAAGTGTATACGGTGTAAAAACTACAAGTCTCAAAACAGATTTGCTGTTTTTATAATCAGCACGCAAAACGAGGAATTTCACCTCTGTCCCGAGCTCCTAAAATCTCAGAAAAATCACGGTTGCGTTCCTCGCGAAAAGTAGCCCAAAATCGACTCTTGAATCACCTCAATCTGATATTCCTACGCGGAGAAACAATTCGTCGAAGTCGCCGCTGTCCAAAAACCCAAACAGCAAAAGAGGGGTCAAAACACCTCGGGAATCGTGCCAAGGAATCTGAATCCAGAGAAACGACCAACACGAAAAACGAAGCCCTACCTCTTAGGAACACACTGGCGAAGAAATCGTCGAAAAAGGACTCCTGTACTGCACAGGGGACTCCTCGGACTGAAATGCGACGATAACGGGCCAAGCTTGGGGAAAAACAAGGCACACTGTAAAATCCGGATCGCCGCTGTCGAACTTCCAGAAAATCTGGGAACGCACCACGAGGTAGAAAAATCAGTGAGGAACAACTTCTCTTCAATGACCTCTCTCAGATTCTCTCTCTTTCTCTCGAAAAATGGAGAAAAGAAGGGAGGGGAAGGGCTATTTATAGGCCCACTAAAACAATTGGGAAAATGACCTTCATGTCCCAACTTTCGGGCGGCTACAGTGCCCAGGCCCACTTTCGGGCGTGAACAGTGCGGCCCAGGCCACGTTTCGGGCGGCTACAGTGCGGCCCGGCCCAGGGGTTTCCGGGCGCGCACAGTGCGGCCCGGCCCAGCCCGCCCGCGCACGGGATCCCTTCCCGTCCAACCGGCCGTCCGACCCGGCCCACGGCCCGCCACGTGTCCGCCAAACAGGCGGCAGCCGTGCGGGCCCAACGGGGAAGCGCCACGTGTCCCCCGTGATTGGCGGCAGCGTGGGTGCGCCAGCCAACGGCGTGGCGACACGTGGCCCCGCCCGACACGGCGGTCGGCGGGTGCCGCCGCCACGTGCGCCCACGTGCGCCCATGTGCGCGTATGGCCGCCCCGCGTGACGCCGCGTGCGCCACGCGCACATGGACCAGCCAACCCGGGGCCGCCACGTGGCGCGCCCCGGTCCACCGTGCACCGCGCCCCCCTCCGCGCCTGCCCGGCCTGCCCGGCTGCCCGCGCACCCTCCCGTGCGCCGCGCGCCTTGCACCGGCCCAACCGCGTGCCGCCACGTGGCCCGCCGGTCCACCATGCACCGGCGGCCCTTTCCGTGGACCGGGAGGCGTGCGCCGGCCCAATGAGGAGCCGCCACGTGTCCCTGGCCGGTCCACCGGTCCCCCCATGCACCAATTTGCGCAGAAAACTTCCGGGGGTCCGTTTTTGGGCATCCGGACTCCAAAATAAATAAGTAAATAGCCGTTTTCAAGCGTTTTTCCGCGCTGAATTCAAATACGGCCTCCGATTGGCCCAAATCATTTTCTAAAATTCGGCAATTACCTCCGAAGGTCAAACCAACAGTAACTACCACACTGTGTCCATCCGTAGCATCCCTTTGATGCACTGTGGACCTAATACACCAATAATAGATGTTTCTCACCCAGGATTCACGGGAAACACAGTACGAAAACCTGGGCCACTACAGCTAAAGCTCAGGACACAAGCTCTCAACATGTCCTCCAGAGTCTGAATAGTCCGCTCGGACTGTCCGTCGGTCTGTGGGTGAAAGGCAGTACTAAACTGAAGCTGGGTCCCCAAGGCGGTCTGCAAGCTCCTCCAAAACTGTGAAGTGAACCCGGGATCCCGATCAGACACAATCGATGCTGGCACCCCGTGTAGTCTCACAATCTCGTCCAAATATAACTGTGCTAACCTCTCCAAGGTCCAACTCGACTGTATCGGCAAAAAGTGGGCTGATTTGGTCAATCGATCCACAATCACCCATATGGCGTCAGCTCCACTCTGAGTCCTCGGCAGTCCAACAATGAAGTCCATGGTGACACAATCCCATTTCCACTCGGGTATTGGAAGGCTCTGTAACTTGCCAGCTGGAACCTGATGCTGAGCTTTAACTTGCTGGCAAGTTAGACAGTGAGCCACAAACCTTCCAACATCTCTCTTCATGCCCTGCCACCAGAACTGTGCCCTCAAATCTCTATACATCTTCGTCCCCCCTGGGTTGAGGGTGTAAGGTGTATAGTGAGCCTCCCTAAGGATCAGCTCTCTAATCTCTGAGTCCACGGGCACACAGTAGCGGTCCCTGTAACTAAGTACTCCCGCTGCATCCATAGCAAAGTCCCCGCCCTGACCACGCTGCACCTGGTCTCTGATCCTCTCAAGATAGGGGTCTCCACTCTGCTTCTCTCTAATCCTGTCCAACAGAGTGGGCTGCAAGACCATAGACATCAGTCTTGCAGAAACCCCAGGGGACACAACCTCCAAATCTAATCTCCTCAGCTGCTCTGTCAGTGGCCTCTGCTGGGTAATAAGCATGCTCAAGGTATGTCCTGTTCGCCTGCTCAAAGCGTCTGCGACCACGTTGGCCTTGCCGGGATGATACAGAATGCTCAAGTCATAATCCTTTAGCAGCTCAAGCCACCGGCGTTGCCTTAAGTTGAGCTCCTTCTGAGTGAACAGATATTTCAAACTCTGATGATCGGTGAAGACCTCACAGCGCTCGCCGTACAAATAATGTCGCCAGAGCTTCAAAGCATAAACAACGGCAGCTAGCTCCAAGTCATGCGTAGGGTAATTCCTCTCATAATCCTTTAGCTGGCGCGAAGCATAGGTAATTACCCTACCATGCTGCATCAACACACATCCTAGGCCGCTGTGGGAGGCATCACTGTAAATCACGAATCCCTCTCCCATGACTGGTAATGAAAGGACAGGCGCTTTAATCAACCTTTGCTTCAACTCCTCGAAGCTCTGTTGGCATTGCTCTGTCCAAACAAATCTTACCCCCTTCCTGGTCAAACTAGTGAGGGGGGTAGAGAGCTTCGCAAAGCCCTCTACAAATCGACGGTAGTAGCCTGCAAGGCCCAAGAAACTCTGAATCTCAGTCACCGTCGTCGGTCTAGGCCAATCCCGAACTGCATCAATCTTCGTCGGGTCCACTGCCACTCCTGCGGCTGAAACTACGTGGCCTAGAAAAGAAACCTCCCGAAGCCAAAAGGCGCACTTCTTCAACTTGGCATACAACTCCTTCTCTCTCAGAAGCTGCAGCACTATCCTCAAGTGCTCCTCGTGCTCAAAATCGCTACAGGAATAAACCAAAATGTCATCGATGAAAACCACCACAAAACGGTCCAAGAACGGCTGAAACACTCGGTTCATTAGATCCATAAACGCGGCCGGGGCATTCGTCAAACCAAAAGGTAACACTGTGAACTCATAATGCCCGTACCGAGTCCTAAACGCCGTCTTGGGTACATCCTCGGCCCTCACCCTCAGCTGGTGGTAACCGGACTGAAGATCTATCTTTGAGAAGACCATAGCTCCCTGAAGCTGATCAAATAAATCATCAATCCGAGGAAGGGGATACTTGTTCCTGACGGTCACTTTATTTAACTCTCGGTAGTCCACACAAAGCCTAAGTGATCCGTCTTTCTTCTTTACAAATAGAATCGGGGCTCCCCAAGGAGAAACACTGGGTTGCACAAACCCGCGATCCAAGAGATCCTGAAGCTGAGCCTTTAACTCCCTCAATTCTGCAGGGGCCATCCTGTAGGGTGCCTTAGAGATTGGTGTAGTTTCGGGAACTACATCAATCACAAACTCAATCTCTCGATCCGGCGGCATGGATGATAGCTCAGGAGGGAACACATCTGGATACTCTCAGACAACAGGAATGTCCTCGAGCCCAGGCATCGCCGTAGGCACCTCTACCACAGTAGCTAAGAAAGCGACACACCCACGGCTCATCATCTGTCGTGCTCTAGACGAAGAGATCGTCGCTGCAAACAGAGTACTCTAGCAGCCCCTAAAAACAAACTCCTGCTGACCCGGCTCACGAAGGGTCACAGTCCTCTCTCTACAATCGATAGTGGCATAATACTGAGTCAACCAGTCCATACCCAACACTATATCAAAATCCCGGAGCTGACGAAGGACCAAAAGATCAACAGGCAAAATCCAGGGCCCTAACTGCACTGGGCAGGACCAACAACACTCATCCACGTGTAACACGTGATCAGGTATATGTACCTCATGAGCACAAGCTAACGGTCCTATCTCTGGCCCATGCATGGATGCAAATGTCCTACTAATGAATGAATGCGATGCTCCGGTATCAAATAAAGCTCTAGTGCGGGTAGAAGAGATAAGGATAATACCTGCCACCACGTCACTAGCTGCCCCCGAATCCTCGACCTGTGCGGCATAGACTCTCCCACTCGGGGGTGGTTGCCTGTCTGACTGCCGCGACGAAGTGGCCCTATCCCCCTGGCCAAAACCTGTCGAAGCTCCGCCCGTTTGGAAGGGCGGTGGAGGAGCAGAAGCTGCCGATGCCACTGATGACCCCGCTCTAGGACAAGTCCATGCTCTGTGCCCTGCCTGCCCACATCGGTAGCACCGGCCCTGCCGCTGCTCACACTGCGGAGGTGCGTGGGGTCCGCCGCAAATCACACAACTATCAGTGCGCCTCTGCTGCTGCTGCTGCTGCTGTCCAGGGGTCCTAGAGCCCCCCGATCTCTGCCTCCTCTGAGTCCCACGGCCTCTAGGCTGGAACTACAGCGGTCTCGGGGGCCTCTGTCTGCTCGACTGCCCAAAATCTACTGGCGCCGGGCGCTTCTCTCCAGAACTAGTCCCAGGCGCCCGCCCCCGCTCAGTCATAACCATGGATCCTCTGTCGACCCACTGTGCGTGCTCGATCGCCGCATCCAAGGTCTGGGCTCTATGTGAGTGTACAAGGGGATATATATCCTGGTGCAGACCTCTCTCAAATAGCTCAATCTTCTGGGCCTCATCCCGGGCAACGTGTGGTACGCTACCCAAAAGCCACTGAAACTCAAGAACATACTTCCCAAGGGGCCGATCCCCCTGCTGCAGCCGTATCAAATCTCCCTCTAGTTTCTGCTTTGCACTGTCGGAAAAGTAGACCCCAAGCAGCAAAGCGCGAAACTCAGCCCAAGTCAATAAATGTAACGACCCAGCCCACTAGCAATAATAACTCGTTGGGCCAAACCACAGCCCAAAATGCTTAAGCCCAGTTATTATTACTAGTGACCATGTCTCATATAAACCCAATCACAATTCCATCCACATCCGAGGTGGGACTATTGGGGGTGTCACAGACTCCCCCCTTTTAGACCTGACGTCCTCGTCAGCCCAAACACATACACAGCAGCCCAAGATCACCAGGCAATGTGAGACTCGTCTCGCTAGCCATGTCATCTAGACCCAGACTCAGCCGAGACTCGCCACACACTTCCGGCTGGTTATTGGCTCTGATACCAAATGTAACGACCCGGCCCACTAGCAATAATAACTCGTTGGGCCCAACAAGTTATTATTGCTAGTGGGCCGGGTCGTTATACTTGGTATCAGAGCCAATAACCAGCCAGAAGTGTACGGCGAGCCTCGGCTGAGCCTGGGTCTAGATGACAGGGCTAGCGAGACGAGTCTCACATCGCCTGGTGATCTTGGGCTGCTGTGTGTGTGTTTGGGCTGACGAGGACGTCAGGCCTAAACGGGGGGAGTCTGTGACGCCCGTGACGCCCCCAATAGTCCCACATCGGATGTGGATAGAATTGTGATTGTGTTTATATGAGATATGGACACTAGTAATAATAACTGGGCCTAAGCATTTTGGGCTGTGGTTTGGGCCCAACGAGTTATTATTGCTAGTGGGCCGGATCGTTACAATAAAGGTACACCCGGCGGTCCCACTGGCCGAACACGACGCCACCAGGTCTCGGCGTCCTTCTCCAAGAAGTGAGTGGCTAGGTACACTTGATGCTTCTCCTTGATAAACAGGTTTTCAAAAAGCTTTTCCATCGCTGCAATCCAGCTTTCGGCCTCCCAAGGCTCTGAATTCTGCCCTGCAAATCGCGGAGGACGAAACTGGGTTATGTAGGATAGTCGATCCGTGAGCTCCCTCTGCTCTGCCTCTGTGAACGGAGCGATCTGAGACGAGGTCGACGACGTCGCTACTGGAGGTGTTGCTGGAGATGTCCTCTGCTCAAGTAACCTCATCATACGCTCCATATTTTCCTCCTGGCGCTTGGCCGCCTCCTCCTAGCGTCGCAACGCCTCAGACATCTGGGCCACCGGGGCCCGAAGCTCCTGTACCTCGCCCGGTGCGGCCTCCTGCGGCTCGGGCTCGTCATCAGGCGCAGAATGCGCCCTCGTCGCCGCACGACGTCTCGGAGGCATCTCAGGCAACTGCAATAAAGAATCAAAGTGTCAGAGAAAAGAAGTCTCACGACCCAATCAAGCGAAAGTCTAAACATGTTACCATTCTAAAGCATTATGTTGTCTGCAGCCAACATAACCACTTTTAGAGAATAAACATGTAAAGTCACTCACCCCAATCCCCTGGGGGAGTTACAAACTCAATCTGGACTCTCGCTACAATCTCGTCTCTCACGACAGTCATCCTACTCTCCAACCAATAGCCTAGGGCCTCTAAGTCCCAACGACCTATACACCTAGGCTCTGATACCACCTAAATCTGTCACGCCCCGGGGTCGAACTGCGACCCGGGCTCGCCAACAGATCCACCGTCTGTACGGAAACTGCCGTACAGACGAAGTGTCTAACCTGCAAAAGAGATCTATAGCTACACAAGTATCAAAGCTGAAAAGAAGCTATACAGAAGGAAGAAAACAGAATAACTAAGTAATAAAAGTCCAAGTACACAAGTCCACTATCTCTCAAAACATAAGTACAATATCTCTGTCTAGTACAAAAGTGGAAACCAAAAAAGTACAGGTCACTCTATCTCTGACTCGACAGACTCGGGTAGGAACTAGTCGGCGACGCCCTTACCTCGGTCTGAAGACTCCGCACGAGCCAAGCCTGGAATAGACGCCTCAGGAACACCTGTCACATGCAGCGGGTGTGAGATCTACTGCAAAAGCAAATCTCAGTGGGTATCGTCGCCAAAACTCAAGGTATGCCCACTAAGTCCGCTGGAGGCAAAAACAGATAGATAGATAGATAGATAGATAGTGTATGAATGCTGGATATGAATCTACCACTATATGCCTCAATCCTATGCTCAAAGGAAACACCATCTAAGAACATATGCTGCAATCACCCACTCATGTCACCCAATCCCAACGTCTGCCACATAGGGTCCAGTCAAGCCTGCGCCTGTCGACTAGGAACGAACCTGCCCACTACCACACATCTACTTGAGGACCGGATTTACGTGGGGCGTCCTGTCAGACTATCACAATCTCACTCAAGTAGCCACCTGGTAGCTCGGCCAGGGGCGAGTACCCACCTGGTAACTCGGCCAGGGGTATCATCACATCAACGCGTCCGGAGCGTGACCCGAGGGGAGCGACCCCACCGAGTATCGAACAAGTCTCAACTGTCTCAGCAAGCGGCATATGCAGGCTATAGTCCACGATCAACCAGATCGGAAAAACTCGAATGCTCAAATAACACTACTCACACTCGTGTCCAAGTCGGAACAACCTCACTCGACTAAATCTGACTAACCCCGCTAAATATAAAACAAGGACCATTCATGAATAAAAGGAATTGTCCCCAGTTTTATAAAATGGCCCGGGAGTAATAACAATGCTTACTAAATAGAAGAGGGCATCAAACACTGCCCGGGTTCCCACATGCTTACCACGACTGTCGGGCAGTTATCAGATCAAATACTGGTAAAAGAGACACGATACCTTTGCATTCAGAAGCCTTATAGGGCACTTGGTAACTTTAGGAATGAAGCAACCCACCTGCGAACAATCCGCAAAACCGCACGCCAAACGGAGGTCCTGATGCGATCCTACAGCTCCACGCAGCAAAACACGCACCACCGGCCACGTAGAAAGCTAACACTATGCCACAACTGCGAGAGAAGGAGATAAATCGGGATCAAATAACACGCGGCCAAAAACTGCAATCACAAAGGCGAAAGAAACCCCTCCGTCGACGAAAAACGCCGCGCGTTGCGCGAAAAATCGATCGCGCACACGCCGCGGCGCGTCGCCGAGCCGCAGCCTACGCGGCAACAGCGTTGCTTGCGGCCGCATGACCCAAAAACCCCAGCCCCACGCGGTGGTGGGCCAGCCGCGCGGCACTGGGCTGCCCGCGCGGTGCCCTGCAGTGCCGTTCGCCTAGTGCGCGGCCTGCAGCGCCGCGCGGCACACGGGCCGCCCGCGCGGTGCCCTGCAGTGCCGCGAGCCTAGCGCGCGCCCTGCAGCGCGGCGCGACACAGGGGCCGCCCGCGCGGTGCCCTGCAGTGCCGCGTGCCTGGCACGCGGCCTGCAGCGCCGCGCGCCTAACACGCGGCCCGCAGTGCTCGGCCCGCGCGGGGCCCGCTCACTGCGCGCGGCCTGCGCGGGGCCTGCGCACTGCGCGCGGCCCGCGCGGCCCGCGTAAGGCCCGCGGCACCGCGCACGCAGCGCAATGCCGCTGCGCGCCCAGCGCACAGCCCGCAGCGCCGCCGCGCAACCCGCACGGGTGCCGCGGTGCTGCGCGCGCTCCTCCATGGCGCGGCGCCCGGAGCACCATGTGCTGGCGACCTGGCACCCTGCTGCACACCAACGGCAGCAGGGCTCCCGCTGCGCGCGGCGCTCATGCGCGCCGGCGCAGCGGCAGGTCTCCACAGCCGCGCGTCGCCCCAGTTGCGCGCGCGCGGCCCACGCGGTTCCGCCACGCCTCGGACGACAAGTCCGCAATGCCTCACCAACAGGAAAAGGAAAGAAAAAAATAAAAACTTCAAAACCCCAAGCTTGCTAAAGGAAAAATAAAATAATAAAATAGTGACCAACCTCGACGAGGCTCGGCTCCACGCCCACACTCGGAGAAGAAAACCCCAAGAACACCATCCCTCAAACCCTTCTTCTTCTTCCTCCTTCCCTCTCCCTCTTTCCTCAGCTTCACATAGGCTAACAGGAGCTCACACCTTTTACCTTGGAGAAGAGAATGGTGAGGTGGCATAAGGAGGGGCTAGCTTACATAAGCAAAGGCACCAATAATTTAATTAAACCACTTAATTAATTCCACCAACCCACCTTAATTAAACACCATTCATTCCTCTGCCAACACCAACCCAACAGCTGCACCTCACAAAAAAAAAAAGAAACAGCATAACACAAAAGCCTAATTCAATTAAAATTAAATGAATAAAATAATCCAAAGGCCAACCATAACTCACTTTTTGGCTTCGGGCCTTCCGCCGCAGTCCGGAACCTCCCGAACTCCGCTGTAAACTGAAAATACACATGCTCACAGCTTTTCTGACCCAAAAAGCCCATCTGCAGAGCTGGTAAGCTCAAACTGAAAACCGGCATACTACACCAACTTCAACGGTTCCAGCAATACCCGCAAACTCTCCTGGGTACAACACCAAGTTCACAGTTACACTTAAATTCCCAAAATTTACCCAAACAAACACAATCTGTAATCAGCCCCAAAGATGCAATTATTTCACCTGCTGAAATTGCCATGAAAATTTCGATAAAAATACCACAGCGATCCTCGCGTCGAGACCTTCGAAACGGGTACCTGCACGCCCAATTCCGATCACCGTAGGCCAAGTTAGAAATTCCAAAACACAGGGTGAGCAAGACCGTACAGCAACATAACTGTAATTCCATGCACAGATAAGGGGGAAAAAATATACCTTCGGGCAAACCTCAGAAAAATCCAAGAAAAATACTATGATAATCCTTGCGTCGAGTAGATGAAAAAAGTGCAAAGGCTCGTCTCAATCCGATGCCCGGTTGCGGAGATATCCTCGAAAAAACCCGCTGTTCTCAAGAAAACACTCACAGAAAAAGACCCCCAGTAAGCATGGAAAAACTCCTCGAAAAGCGCAAAAGTAGGGAATAATGAAAATAGCAAGATCGTAGCTCTATCCGTCGTGGATCCAGCGGCGAAGAAATCGCCAGAAAAGGTGGTCGGAGTAGGCCGGGGGAGCTCGCGCACCGAAATGCGATGAAGGGGAACCCAAATGGATGAGCGTCGCGCCGCGCCATAAAAAGGGAAATCTCGGAATGCGTGCCACGTAAAATCCTAGAAATCCTCCAGAGGATGCAGAACACGAAGGGGAACAATTTTGCTGAAGACACCGTGGCGAGAGGAAGCTCGGAAATGGCGAAAAAAGGGAGAAGAGGAAGGCTAGGATCGCTTAAATAGCCCAAAAAAACAATTCAAGAAATACCGGTCTTGTCCCCATAATCGGGTGCCCGGAAGATCCAGGCTGCTACAGTGTTGGGCCCGGCCCAACACTGTGCACGCCCGAATCCCTCACGGGCCTCCACGTAGCCCGCCGAACAGGAAACTGCGAAAACGCCCACACACCGCACGACACGTGGCCGCACCGGAGGGCGACGCATGGCACCGCTGCTAGTCAACGCGCGCCGCCTGCGCCCTCTGCACCCACGCGCCCCAAGGTGGTGCAGCGGTTCCGTGGACCGAGCGCACAACACCGCGCCAATCACACGCTGCCACGTGTCTCCCACCGGTCCACCGTACACCCGCGATACATTCCGTGGACCACGACTGCTGCGCCGGCCAACCGGGAGCCGCCACGTGTCCTGCGCCCGGGTGCACGCCTACGCGGTGGACCACGCACCTGCCCGTGCGCCCGCGCGCCCGCCGCCGTGCTCCGCCGCTGCCCGCCGGCCGCCGGAACAGTGTCAAGCTGCCTCAAAATCCGTGCGAGACATCCGAGTTCCGAAAAATGCAAGTAAATAGTCCATTTTCATCATTTTTGCGCGCTGAATCCAAATTCGCAGTCCGTTTTGCCAAATTCCAACTCTAAAAATTGCCAAAGGCATCCGGAAAGGTGATCTTTTGTCCAAACTTCGCACTGAGTCCAATTTTAATCTCCGTTTCGCGCAAAACTACTTCTAAACACTCGATGGGTCCTCCAATCACCCACGTGATCCCTTTTTAAGCCCGAAGTCCATCACTTATGCCCAACTTGCGCACAAACACCACCGACATACCTCGTAGGCCTCCAGAAGCTGTAGATGTAACCATAATCCATAAGTGGGAATTTCGGGACCTCACATCCTCCCCCACTAAAAGAAAGTTTCGTCCTCGAAACTAACACAACTCAAACAGGAGTCTCAAACTCAAGGGTAGGGACTCAAAATCACCGTCTCAAGCTCCCCAAGTCACCTCTCACTCCCCGTGATTACTCCTCAACAACAACAACAACAGCTAGTACGGCATGGCCTGGTTGCGCAATCCTCTCATCTCTGAGCCAGAACTCGCAACGGGCGTCCCTCATACTCCAAACACTCACTGATCTCAAATGGAGCGAGTAAATCACGGGCGAGGGATCCATAAGCACATCACTCCGCGCTGAAACGTGGGAAAAACCTCACGGACTCCATCAAAAAGCTGGGGGGGAAAAACAACATAACCACTAGTGCAACACGCACCAAACCCCATCCTGTGTCAACTCAACCAAGGCAACCCGAAGCATACCCACTCTGCCATCCAAGAAGGAAAGAAGCCTTCACAAACTAGGGTCCTCACTCGGTCACTCCCGAATCCTGACTATCCGAGTGGACTGCTCAGGGACACAACCATAAGCCATGTTTACCTCAACAGTCCACACAGTGCCAGCTGTGGAATCATCAAACTCAACCCCAGACAGCTTTCCTGCTCCAGGTATCCGCCATCACAGTGGCCCTATCGGGGTAATCCAGAATGCTCAACAATAACCCAACAGTAATTCCACAGTCGCTATAGGAGGCATCACTAAAACTCGTAGATCTCTCTCCCAACACAGACAAAACTAGAAGAGTTGGTGCTGGTATCAGTCTCATCATTCAATTGCCATGCTCTCCTGGCACTGCCCAGTCCAAGAAGCTCCTCACCTCGACAATAATTGCCGATCTCGGCCAATTCCCGATTAGTATCCATATTGGCCAGATTTCCACCGCCGCTCCTACGGTTCGAACAAAGTGACCCATAAAGGTATGCTTCTGAAGCTACAACTTGTACCTCAATAACTTGGCATACAGCTTCATCCACACGAGCATGGTAGCACACCCACAAGTGCTCCTCGTGCTCCAAGTCGCTCTGGGAGTAAATCCAAATATCCCTGGAGGAACTTGTTACCATTCCAATCAAGTACAGCTGGAGCACAATTCCTCAAATCATAAGAGTGGCAGGGCATTAATCAATCCACTTGGCCTCACTGTGAGCTCAAGATGCCCTACCGTGTCCTGAACGCCATCTAGGCAAGGTCCTCGGCTGTCTGATTCCAAGTAGGCACTCGCACCATACAATAACTGCCGGAGTATGACTCCATCAAAAGGTCCTAGATACCACCCGGACCTGTCTACACTCGAACCATAAAAGGGCCCTCAAGTCATGTATCAATGACGTGGCATCACCATCGTGTATCAACGGCGTGGCACTAGGTCAAACAGACCCCTCAATCCATCAGATCCTGCGACTGAGCCATCAGCTCTCTCAGCTCTACAGGCGATATCCAATGAGGTGCTGTCGAGGGTGGCGCGGTTCCTCGAACCACGTCAAACGCAATCTCTATCTCCCTAACCGGCGGCATCATCAACAGCTCAGGTAAAATCACACCCGGGATCTCGTGGGCAACAGAGATATCCTTGAGTCCCGGTGCCGCCGTGAGCACCTCTCGCACTGTCGCTAAAGCCTGTGTGCTCTAACAATCTCAACAACCAAACCTCCTCTCGTCTGCCTCGCAGAAAATAGATGTCCTCTCTCTCCTCAGTCAAAACATCCTGTGGCATTGTGCCAATCATTCTGTGATGAAATCACACCTGCGACAACCCGATCCGCTGCTATGGCGGCCTCCAACCGGGCGGCACAGATTCATCTGCTCAATACACGTGGTCATCGCTCAATCTGCCTGAAAATCAAGACTATCCACAAGGGAGCACGACCTCTGTCTCTGCTCACATTGAGGCGCGACGAATAGGGTCCTCCGCAGATAACAAGTCCACGCTACGGCTGTGCCACTCTGATAAAGACGCTGATACTGCCATCGGGGTCCACCCGATCTCTGGCGTCTTAGAAATCAACTACCCTGGAAAAAGAAATCAGAAATGTCTCTTCCGACCGATCTATCCTCCATCACCCGGCGCGAAGCACCAAAATCCAAAACTCGCCTCTGGCGGCAGATCCCTATCCAAAGGAACTGCAACGCCACGCTCCATACACCACGCCTACTCCATCGAAGCGTCAATAATCCGTAACGGAGGGACCAACTAAACTGAAAGGTATCCTGGCGCAATCCACTCCCAGTCACACATATCTTGTGCGCCTCGTCCCTCTAACATGGAGCGCGCAATTCAACAACCGCAAAACTCTCTAGCACAGGGAGGCTCTCAATTGATTACTCCATCACCACCAACCACGACTCTGCCTCCAAAGGCTCCAAACTCAATCTTACGAGTCGGGGTGGTTCATCAGCCAAATCTGGCTCACTCAATCAAACATGCCCCACAGCTCCTCTGCTGTCAACTATCCACCCTGCCTCGGTGCCTCAGCACTAAACGTTGGCACGGAGGGGGTTACTCGCTCCATCGGTGCCACTGGTACAACTGAAGATGCCACTGCACAATAACAAACATCATGACACAACAACCAATCGACCCAATCCAGCGAGAGTCTAAGACATGTCATCCATTCCATAGCATTATGTTGTCTGCAGCCAACATAATCGCTTAGGAGAATAAACATGCCAATCACTCATCCCGTCTCTTGGGAGAGGTATAAAACTCAATCAGGACTCTCGCTAAAAGTCACGACTCTCACGTAGTCATCCTAATGTCCAACCACAAGCCTAGGGTTTCTAAGTCCACAACGACCTACATCCTAGGCTCTGATACCACTCTAATCTGTCACGCCCCGGGGTTGAAACTGCGACCCGGGCTCGCCAATAGATCCGCCACCAATGCCAAACTCCGCATAGGCGAAGCGTCCTACCTGCAAGAAAAGTACTACAGCTAACAGATATCAGAGCTAAAAAGAACTAAAATAATCTACTGTAAAAGTAAAATCAACCACTGTACAACTGGAAATAAATATACAATGTCCATCTCCCAAATGCGATCATATACAAAGTCCTCTAATACAAAACTCAGAACTCAACAGGGAGATATCTCCAATAAATACATCAGTGTACAGGCTCTCAATACAAAAATGTCCTCACTACATCAGTCTCTCAAAAGAGGAAAAAAATAACTAATCTACTGAAGATCTCCTCAGAAGGGGTACCTCTACACTCTCTCTGGCAGACGACTGGTGGGGAACTAGCTCGCGACTCCCTCACCTCGGTCAGAAGGATCAGCAACTGGAGCAACAGGAACAGGAGTAGAATTCCCTGGGGAAAAGACACCGCGACGGGTGTGAGAACTACATCCCACAGTAGTTCTCAGTGGGTACCGCCAACAAGCCCAATGGTCTGCCCACTAAGTCTACTAGAGGCATAAAGTAACAATAACACTGAAAGAAAAGAGCTGGAAGAGAATGACTCTACCGCTACTATGCCTCTATCTACATGCTCAAAAAGTGGAACAGATGGAAACATGATGCATCTACTAACTCTCAAGTATAGTCACCCAATCTACACTGACTGCCTCCTCGGGTCCAGTCAAACCTGCGCCTACCTACTGCCGTTACATCCACGTAGGACCGGACTGACGTAGGGCGTCCGTGACTGCCAAAATTGGCCCAGCCAGAGGGACTGCGTCGACAAGTCGCGATACAAAAGTAACAAATCCACCCCGGGCGTGGCTCTCGAGGTGCGCGACCCCACCGAGGAAAAGGTATCCGCGCACTCTGTCGCTCAGGTGGCACTGCAGGCTATAGTCCAAAATCCACGCTCACGCTCTGAACGGAAAGACTCAGAATCCTCAATCATCTCGCACAACGGTCGGAGCACTCTCGACGACTCAACTGATCAGCTCTCACGAACACGAGACACTAGCCTCTCCAATAACTCACAGCACAAAACACACCGGCTGGAGATACTCCACAGCCAGGATCGACCCACAACTCAAGGCTAACAAAACTGGTCGGACAACACTCAACGACACGGGACCACCGTCAACCCCAACGGTTCCCATCAACACAGGCCGGAAGATACTCGACGGCCCGGGACCACCGTCTACACAACGACTCACCCCGACAGAACATCAAACTCACAGAAGACACCAACCAGGACCCGAAAGTTCTGGGAGACCAACACCTACAACCCTATCAACAAGAACAGGTTCCAGGCTCGGCCCCCGTGGCTTTCGTCCCGACAAAGGAACGGCCCCTAGAACCCAGACCACTCGAATCCTTTCGAGTGGGGAGAATTACAGGAAAAATGTGACATTTGCTACTAAAACCCATTTTCACTCAACCCACGCAGGGCGAGGACTAAAAGTAGTTTCCTTTTTGAAAAACTATCTTGATTTAAGGAGAAACCCATTTTTAATGATTTTAGTTCTTTTGGGAAAAACAATTAGAAAATAAGTATTTTATACCCAAACCCCGAAGAGCTAATGCCTTTGTCCAATCAAACAAGAACAGACTCCAGCGGCCCTTCGATGCTTGGAAGAAAAACATTGGTAGACTAAAATCATGTGTATGTCAAAAAGGTTCTGGGTTCTAGGTCCTGCTAATATTGGTACACAACTGCCACTAACACAGTGGCGACAACACAAACAGGGAAACAAGATATCCCGGGATCACCGTTTACCCAAACGGCTCCCGCCACAGATAACGACCAACAACATCTACCAGACTCCACTCTGCTCCCAAGCACGAGTGTAAATGCATCCCACAACAACCCGACCTTTCGGCCCACTACCCGGGCGAGGAAAAAGCTAAGTCCAGAATGATATATAGAATAGTGATGTGGGAATATCTAGAGCGATAAAAACCTAGCCCAAGTTGAAGTTTTCTACAGTCTGGCTGAACATGCTGCATATGGCGGGGGTGCTAGGTCAAGTTCCAAGATATCAATAAACAACAGCTTGTAGGGAAGAAATAAACACATGATCATCTAACAACATCAGGAACATAAATTCCTATGTTCTAGCATGCTATACAGAATACATCTACAATATGCAAGTCCCTACATAGATAGAATTAATGCACAGTCCATAGGTCATGAAGACAAGGCCACCCACCTGAAGTGCTGAACTGTCCAAGTCCCACAGCTGAAAATACCAGGAAATCCAAATCTCCAACTCCAACGGGTCCAGCAATACCCGCAAACTCTCCTGGGTACAACACCAAGTTCACAGTTACACTTAAATTCCCAAAATGTACCCAAACAAACACAATCTGAAATCAGCCCCAAAGATGCAATTATTTCACCTGCTGAAAGTGCCCTGAAAATTCTGATAAAAATACCACAGTGATCCTCGTGTCGAGACCTTCGAAACGGGTACCTGCACGCCCAATTCCAAGCACCGTAGGCCAAGTTACAAATTCCACAACATAGGGTGCGCAAGACCATACAGCAACATAACTGTAATTCCATGCACAGATAAGGGGGAAAACATATACCTTCGGGCAAACCTCAGAAAAATCCAAGAAAAATACTGTGATAATCCTTGCGTCGAGTAGATGGAAAAAGTGCAAAGGCTTGTCTCAATCCGATGCCCGGTTGCAGAGATATCCTCGAAACAACCCGCTCTCCTCAAGAAAACACTCACAGCAAAAGACCCCTAGTAAGCATGGAAAAACTCCTTGAAAAACGCAAAACTAGGGAATGCTGAAAATACCTAGATCGTAGCTCTGTCCGTCGCGGATCCAGCAGCGAGGAAATCGCCCGAAAAGGTAGTCGGAGTAGGCCGAGGGAGCTCGCGCACCGAAATGCGACGAAGGGGAACCCAAATGGACGAGCGTCGCGTCGCGCCGTAAAAAGGGAAACCTCAGGATGCGTGCCACATAAAATCCTAGAAATCCTCCAAAGGATGCAGAACACGAAGAGGAACAATTTTGCTGAAGACGCCGCGGCGAGAGGAAGCTCGAAAATGGCGGAAAAAGGGAGAAGAGGAAGGCTCGGATCGCTTAAATAGCCCAAAAAAACAATTCAAGAAATACCGGTCTTGTCCCCATAATCGGGCGCCCGGAAGATCCAGGCTGCTACAGTGTTGGGCCCGGCCCAACACTGTGGAGGCCCGAATCCCTCACGGGCCTCCACGTAGCCTGCCAAACAGGCAACAGCGAAAACGCCCATACACCGCACGACACGTGGCCGCACCGGAGGGCGACGCGTGGCATCGCTGCCAGTCAACGCGCCGCCTGCGCCCTCTGCACGCACGCACCCCGAGGCGGTGCAGCGGTTCCGTGGACCGAGCGCACAACACCGCGCCAATCACACGCTGCCACGTGTCTCCCACCGGTCCACCGTACACCCGCGATACATTCCGTGGACCACGACTGCTGCGCCGACCAACCGGGAGCCGCCACGTGTCCTGCGCCCGGGTGCACGCCTCTGCGGTGGACCGCGCACCTGCCCGTGCGCCCGCGCGCCTGCCCGCGCGCCCGCCGCCGCGCTCCGCCGCTGCCCGCCGGCCGCCGGAACAGTGTCAAGCTGCCTCAAAATCCATGCGCGACATCCGGGCTCTGAAAAATGCAAGTAAATAGTCTATTTTCATCGTTTTCGCGCGCTGAATTCAAATCCGCAGTCCGTTTTGCCAAATTCCAACTCTAAAAATTGCCGAAGGCATCCGGAAAGGTGATCTTTTGTCCAAACTTCACACTCAGTCCAATTTTAATCTCTGTTTCGTGCGAAACTACTTCTAAACACTCGATGGGTCCTCCAATCACCCACGTGATCCCTTTTTATGCCCGAAGTCCATCACTTGTGCCCAACTTGCGCACAAACACCACCGACATACCTCGTAGGCCTCGAGAAGCTGTAGATGTAACCGTAATCCATAAGTGGGAATTTCAGGTCCTCACACAACTAGTCCAAAAACAAGAGAAAACTCACCTGGGTACAAAGATATGGCCCAAACATTACAAACAATACAAAATTCCAAGTGTACAGTTTTGCTGAAATTTCAGTCCCAAAGAAGCATTATTATCACCTGCGAGGTAAATTTCAAAAATTTCAGTAAAAATACGACGGCGATCCTCGCGAAGAGTAGATATCAATCGAGTCCTCAAAAGTCGAATTCCGATACCTGAGTGCTGAGATAAAAATCTAAAAAGCCTCCGCTGTCCAGAAAAACCACCGGCAGGAAAGGGCTTCAAAGATGCCTCATAAACCATGCCAAGAGCTCAAAATGAGACAAAGTGATCAATAAGGAAATCGCCGGTGTACCTCTCGTGAATGTGCTGCCACAAAAATCGGCTCAAAATATTACCGGAGTAATCCAGGGGGTCTCGCGGACTGAGAAGCGACGGTGGAAGCCGAAATCCATGAAACGTCGCAGTGGGCCGCGTCACAGAAAGCATGAATGTCGAGGCCTCCAAAAAATATGAAAATCCCTCACAAGATGGAGCACAATATGAAGAACAAAAACTCTTGAGGCCTCTGTGATAGGGGAGCTCGAGAAAGGGCCCGAAATCACAGCCAAAGGGGAGATATTTATAGCCTCAACTGAACAAATCAAGAAATTCCATCCATGTCCCCTCTTACGGGCGCCCGAAACTTTCAGACGCTACAGGAACCCCAAAATGTACCCCAAACCATCAGCGCCCGAATCAACCCTGGAGCGCCACGTGTCCCCGCACAGCAAACAGCGAGCGCAGCCAACCCCTGCGCGACACGTGGCAACCCGCACAGCGCACAGCGGCGCCAGCAGCTGCGGTCGCGCCACGTGGCGCCGACCGGACCTGCCCCGCGCACGTCGCCCCGGCTGACCCGGGTGTACGGCCACCTGCTCGCCGTCGTCGCGTGGACCGCGCGCACGTGAGCCGACCTATCCGGAGTCGCCACGTGTCCCGCTCCGGTCCACCATACACCTTGCGCACTCCCGTGGACCGCGCCTGCTGCGCCGGCCAACCGGGAGCCGCCACCTGTCCAAATCCCCGGTGCATGCCTCCGCGGTGGACCGAGCGGCTGCGCCTCAACCCGCCGCCGCGCTCCGCCGTCTGCCGCCGCCGTCGGCACAACTCCGGCCGCCGGAACAGTGCTCAAACGCCTCGAAATCCGTATTTTGGCGACCGAGCTCCGAAAAATACAAGTAAATAGTCCATTTTCATCGTTTTCGCGCGTTGAATCCAAATCCGATGTCCGTTTTGCCAAATTCCACTTCAAAAATTTGTCGAAGGCATCCGTACAGGTATTCTTAATCCAAATTCGCGCTGGGTCCAAATCTGAAGTCTGATTTGCGCGCAACCAACTCCAACACACATCATAGGCCTCCAGAAGCCACAATTCACACTGCAAAAGCTCTGCGGAGATCCGGGTCATCACATCCTCCCCCACTAAAAGAAAGTTTCGTCCCCAAAACTAAAACGCACCTCCAAAACCAACTCGTCCAAATCTACTCGAAGTACGCCAACACAACCAACAAGAAAGGTAAAGGACCCACCATCACGAACGCCATCAACTCCAACTCTCAATTTGGAAAGCAACCGAAAATAACGAAAAGTTCGAAAATTTCGAAAGGCCGGTGCCCTCGCCCCAATCAAACAAGAATAGGTTTGGGCACTGTCTCCATTTCTGGAGTAGCCTTTTGAAGTTTTCATCCCGTTCGTAAGTTTCAGCATAAAGACGATAAAAAGGGAGAGAAGTGTTGAAGCCGTTCCTGCTATGGCTACAAATACGAAAGCTACGATCTAATCGTGACCCCTAGGAACACAACCTCTAGTCCTAATCATCACATACGCTGTAGTGGTGGCGTCTGTCCATTGCCGCTGAAGCCATTGCTGCAGGAAGGGTACCTCTGCAACCAGTGAAAATGAACTCCTCCTGTCCCACTCGCGGAAGGGTCACTGTTCTCATTCCACAATCAGTCATTGCATGATAACTCTCCAACCAGTCCATCCCGTGTGCTCGATCAGAGTCTTGGAGCTGTCACCAAACCGTCACACCTGCCGGTATAATCTGCGGTCTCACTGCACTGGACATGATCCACAAGCCTCCTCCAAGTGCACAACACCAACAGGAACCTATACCTCTAGTGCACGTGGTAATAACTCTACCTCTAGTCCATGCAAGAAAGCAAAAATACTCTAACTCAGACTGCTGTGATGAAATCATGCCTGCGACAACCCGGTCCATTGCCGTGGCGTCCTCCAACCGGCAGCACAGACTCATCCGCTCGATGCAGGTGGTCGTCGCTCAGTCTGCCTCGACGTCAACGTCCAGTCTGTCAGGAAATATCTAGACTATCCACATAGGGAGCACGGCCTCTGCCTCTGCTCACACTGGGGCGACGAATGCGGTCTTCCGCAACAACACATCTATGCTACCGCCGCTGCTGATACCGATGCTGATGCTGCCCTCGGGGTCTACCCGACCTCTGACATCTCAAAAAATCTGGAATGCCCATGCCGGTCGATCTGTCCTCCATCCTCTAGCCTCTATCTGACACTCCCCGGAAAGAAGGCTTCAAGAAGAAGACTGCGGAACTCCGCCCAAATAAGCAGCTGGGTCCCAGGCGGACCGACAAGTCACATTCGGCGCCACCATGCCTTGACATTGTGCTCCAACAAGTTGTCGCCAAAAGAACCTGAAACTGCTCCTCAACAAAAAGGGTCTCAAGGAGTCGCTCCATCGCTGTGATCCACGACTCTGCCTCCCACGGCTCCGAGCTCAATCCTGCGAATCGGGGTGGATCAAACTGCCGGGACTGGCTCTATCAATCAATGATGTCCCAAAGCTCATCTACTATCCTCTATCCACCCTACCTCGGTGCCTCGGCACTACTCGTCGACACGGAGGGGGCTGCTCGCTAAATCGGTGCCACTGGTACAACTGGAGATGCCACTGCATGTGATGAAAGTGCTGGAGGACACTCAGGAGGTGCTACAACTAGCTGTGCTTTCTGCTCCGACAGGCGCATCAAACGTTCCATAGCCTCCTCCTGGCATCGGACAGCCTCCGACATCTGTGCCATCTGGTCCATAACTCCTGGATCTCACTTTGCTCTGATAGCTCTGCCTCCCGCTGCTCGGGTTACTCATCTGATGCGGGATGTGCCCTCTTCACTACACGACGTCTCACGGCATCGTAGTCCATTGCACAATAGCAAACATCAGGACACAATAACCATACGACCCAATCCAGCGAAAGTCTAAGACATGTCATCCATTCCATAGCATTATGTTGTCTGCAGCCAACATAATCACTTAGGAGAATAAACATGCCAATCACTCATCCCGTCTCTTTGGAGAGGTATAACACTCAATCAGGACTCTCGCTAAAAGTCACGACTCTCACGTAGTCATCCTAATGTCCAACCTCAAGCCTAGGGTTTCTAAGTCCACAATGACCTACAACCTAGGCTCTGATACCACTCTAATCTGTCACGCTCCAGGGTCGAAACTGCGACCCGGGCTCGCCAACAGATCCGCCGCCTATACAAAACCCCGCATAGGCGAAGCGTCCAACCTGCAAGAGAAGGTACTACAGCTAAACAGATATCAGAGCTATAAAGAAAACTACTGTAAAACTAAAATACAATCACTATACAACTGAAAATAAAGATACAATATCCATCTCCCAAATACGATCATATACAAAATCCTCTTATACAAAAACTCAGAACTCTACAGGGAGGTAAACAGAAATGATACAATAGGGTACAGACTCTCAGTACAAGTCAGATCCTCACAATACAAATGTCTCTCAAATGCAAAAACAAATAAACCAACTGCTGACTGTACTAATAGATCTCCAATGAAGGGGTACCACTACTGCTACTCTCCAATGACAGGTAGGGATCTAACTCGCGACTCCCTCGCCTCGATCAGCAACAAAAGGATCAGTAACTGGAAAGTAGGTCCCTGGGGAAAAAATACACCACTGCGGGTGTGAGAACTACATTCCACAGTAGTTCTCAGTGGGTACCGCAACCAAACCCGACGGTCTGCCCACTAAGTCTACTAGAGGCATAAAGTAACAAATATAGTACTGAAATGAAAGAAGCTGGAAAATAACTCTACAACTACTATGCCTCTTTCTAAATGCTCAAGAAGTGGAACAGATGGAAACATGATGCATCTACTAACTCTCAAATATAATCACCCAATCTACACTGACTGCCACATGGGGTCCAGTCAAACCTGCGCCCACCTACTGCCGCACATCCACAAGAGGACGGGTCTACCGTAGGGCGTCCGTGACTGCCAAAACTGGCGCAGCCAGAGGGACTGCGTCGACAACTCGCGATAGCAAAGTAACATGCCCAACTCCTTTGTGGCACTCGAGGGGCGCGACTTTGGTGACCCGGATATCTGCAGGACTTCTGTTGTGTGACCAGCAGCTTCTGGAGGCCTATGTGGCGTGTCGGCGGTGTTGGTGCACAATTTGGACACTAGTGATGGACTCAGTGTGTTAAATGGATCACGAGAGTAGTCAGATGAATATTAAATTGGGCTCAGCGCGAAGTTTGGACAAAAGAACACCTTTCCGGATGCCTTCGGCAATTTTTAGAGTTGGAATTTGGCAAAACGGACAACGGATTTGGATTCAGCGTGCGAAAACAATGATAATGGACTACCTACTTGTATTTTTCGGAGCCCGGATGCCGCGCACGGATTTCGAGGCAAGGGGGTACTGTTCCGGGGCCGGCGGGCGGCGGCGGGCGGCGGCGGGCGGCGGCGGGCAGCGGCGCGGGCTCGGGCAGGCGGCGGAGTGACCGCGGGCAAGCGCGCGGGCGCGCGGGTAGGGGCGCAGTCCACGGGGCCGGCGTGCACCGGAGGGTAGGACACGTGGCCGCGTAGGATTGGCCGACGCAGCTGGCGCGGTCCACGGGGAAAATGAGCGGGTGTACGGTAGACCAGAGGGTGGACACGTGGCGGCCACTGGTAGGCTGGTCCACATGCGCGCGGTCCACGGAGCGAGGGTGGCTGCCTCGGGGCACGTGCCTGGCAGGGGGCGCAGGCGGCGCTGGCAGCGCGCACGTGGGCGTGGCAGCGAGCGTTGACCGAGTGCGTTCCACGTGTCGACGCCTCAGCGCGCCACGCGTCGAGCGGTGGGTGGCCCCGCACGGCTGTCCGCTGTTCGGGTGAGACGTGGCGGGCTCTGAGTGATTCTGGCATGAACAGTGTTGGGCTGGGCCCAACACTGTAGCAGCCCGAATCATTCGGGCGCCCGGTGTTTGGGCCCAAAAGCCCAATTTCAGATTTTTCTGGTTTGGGCCTATTTAAAGCCTCTTCCTCTCCGCATTTGGGCCCTTTCCCGAGCCCTCTTGCCTTTGTACCCTTCACCAAAGTTGCTGCTCTCCTCGCTGTGCATCTTGTGAAGGAAGCTCTGAATTTTTGGAGGGTGCGGCGTCGACGACTTCGGCATCGTAGTGCAGAGCGACGTTCTTTCATCAAAGGCCCGTTATCGTCGCATTTTGGTCTGAGAGGTCCACAGAGATACCCCGACAGTGTTTCTGGACGATTTTTGCGGCGTTGGATTCATGAGAAGTAGATCTACGATTCTTCTATTGTCCACTTTTCTTATTTTTGAGCTTTTTTTGGGGTTCCGGGTACGTTTTTAACCCCCTTTGTCGCTGATGGAATTTCTGGACAGCGACACCTTGCCGGATTTTTATCTCCGCGCTCGGACTTCGGATGGAGACGTGCCTGTACAGTTTTTGCATCTACGCGTCGCGAGGAGTATCATAGCATTTTTCTGGGATTTTTCGGAGAATTGCCCGAAGGTATACTTTTCCCGTTCTTCTGTGCAATGTGATACAGTTGTGTATGTTGTGGAGTTTCGCGCTCATCGCGTTGTGGAATTTGTAACTCGGCCTCCGGGACTCGGATTTTGACGTGCAGGTACTCGTTTCGAAGGGCTTGACGCGACGATCGCTACTGTATTTTTTTCAGATATTTCAGAGTTCTTGCTGCAGGTGAAAAATCTGCATCTTTGGGACTGTTTTTAGCAGGTGGTGTATACTTGGATATTTTGGAATAAAAGTGTAACCTTGGACCTTATTGTTGTACCCAGGAAGGTTCGCGAGTGTTTCTGAACCTGTTGGAACTGAAGATAATGGTTTCCGGGTATTTTCAGCTGTTTGGAGCCGAGGCTTGCGCGACTTGTATCGAAGGTGCAGTTCAGGCAGATTTTGGATTGTGAGCGGCTACACTCTTCACCGACTTCGGCTTTGCCTGCGGAAAGCGCTTCAGGTGGGTGCTTTGTTTCCAAAACCGGTGGACGGTTCTCTAATTCTGTATGTTAGATTGCATGCATGTCTAGGGTACACGGTATATTATTGAGAGGTAGGTAAGCTTGATAATGATAACTGTATGATTAATTGCAAGAATAGAATTTATGATGTATACTGAGGACTTGCATGATTTGGATCTCTATGTTGGTGATTAGTGTAAGCTTATCTAGGATAATGTTACCCTATGTGATTATGTAGCATGCCATGTTAGCACATAGCCGTTTATGCGATTGGTTTATGCGATGGGGCAGGATTATGTAGCTATGTGCGGATTATACTCTGAGGAGTTATTATTGATCGAGGATTATGGACATGTAGTTAGGCCATCTTTTACTGCTACACTACATATTGGAACTTGACTTAGGAGAAACCATGCTTTTCCTTTCTCCTTCTTTGTTAGTCAGGTGGTCAGTGTTGCTCGGGTTTGAGCAGGGGTCGGGACTTGGTGTCTGGGACAGGTTGGATTAGTTTGTGGGGTTTTGCGGCGACCGCAGATATTGGGCGGTTGACCGGATATATACTTATGCATCAGATTGGGTGTCAGTTTTCTCTAGTTGATGGAGTTTCCCACTTATTGTTTAGTTGCATCCGATTGAGGTCGGGTCTTTCTTTAGTGGTTGGGTTTTCCCACTTTGATCAGAGCCGTGATCAAAGTCCTGCTATACAGAGATACTTGTTACAGAGATACTTTACTCGTGTGGCTTGCTCCCCTCGAGTGCCGCTCCGGAGTAGGCTTTAGACCGTGTCGGGTTCCGGTCCATCTTATTGGGATTTCGAGCCTTGTGTGCTGATCCCGCGGTTTCGAGCCATGTGTGCAGATTCCGCTGAGCAGGCAGTACCAGTTTTACTGGTAGCACTAGATTGGGTTATTACCGGCATTTACCTTATTATTGCGCTCGTGCCTGGGGGCCGAGTGGAGTCTGGTAGCTGTGTTTAGACCAGTGCTAGTGTTGTTGGAAGCCATTTGGTTTGACGGTGGTCCCGTGTCGTTGAGAGTACTTTGACCGTTGTGTGTGAGGTTGAGCATGTTGAGTCTATCCGTTCTGAGAGAGAGCGTGGATTTCGACTATAACCTGCATGAGCCACTATTCGATAGTGAATTAGTCTGTTTGGACGCCCTACGTAATTCCTGCCCGTCAGCGGGAGGTGGTTGTAGGTGGGCGCAGGTTTGACTGGACCCGATGTGGCAGTCAGCTCGATTGGGTCGATTGAGCACCTCGTGTGCGAGTGTTCCATATCTTTATCAGAGTTTCCCATTTGAGCATTTAGATAGACGCATAGTAGCTGTTGAGAGTCTCCAGCTTTCTTATTTCAGTCTTTTCTGCTTTGGTTATCTTATGCCTCTAGTGGACTTAGTGTGCAGATCGTCGGGCCTGCTGGCGGTACCCACTGAGAACTCCCTTTTTGGTGTAGTTCTCACACCCGTTGGGGGTTTTCCCCCTCCCATTCTTTTCTCTCCTTTGTTTTGCAGAGTCTTAGCGGGTGTTGCTGATTCTGCGGTTGTTGATCGAGGCGAGGGAGTCGCGTGCTAGATCCCTACCCGTCGTTGGAGAGTAGCGGTACACATTCTGAGGAGAGCTGCAGTAGATTAGTTGTTTTATTTTTCCTCTTTTGAGAGACTGATGTAGTGAGGATATGATATGTATTGAGAGCCTGTACACTGATGTATTTATTGGAGATACCTCCCTGTTGAGTTCTGAGTTTTGTATATGAGGATATTGTATGATTATCATTTTTGGGAGATGGACATTGTTGTATTATTTTCCAGTTGTACAGTGATTGATTTTGGTTTACAGCAGATTTTTATTTATAGCTCTGATATCTGTTTAGCTGTAGTACTTTTCTTGCAGGTAGGACGCTTCGCCTATGCGGGTTTGGCATAGGTGGCGGATCTGTTGGCGAGCCCGGGTCGCAGTTTCGATCCCGGGGCATGACAGATTAGTATGGTATCAGATCCTAGGTTGTAGGTCATGGTGGACTTAGAAACCCTAGGCTTATGGTTTGACCCTTGGTTGACTTCGTGAGAGTCATGATTTTTAGCGAATGTCCTGATTGAGTTTTATACCTCTCCCAAGGGACGGGAAGAGTGATTAGCATGTTTATTCTCCCAAGTGATTATGTTGGCTGCAGACAACATATTGCTGTGGAACGGGTGACATGCTTTATACTTTCGCTGGATTGGGTCGAGCATTGTTGTGTGCTGTTTTGTGGTTTCGTCGTGGCGAGCTGGGTCTCCCCGATGCTGGGTTTTGACCCGTGTGCATCCTGTCATAGCAGTTGAGCTTGAGCGATGGGTTTCGGGGCCGGATACCTGGATTGAAGTCAGAGAACTCTGAACCCAGATGACAGGATTGTCAGAGGCTTATCAGCGGCAGAGTGAGCGAGCAACTGGTTTTAGTGACACAGTTGTCGGAGCAGCGGGTAGCTCGACAGTGCTTCCCTCTGAGACCACCCGATTGCAGTATCCTCAGGGGCGGGGATTGCTGTGGCACTGATGTGTTACGGATTTTGTTTTGGCGCATTTCGTGAAAGTGTTAAGTCTTGAAGATTGAGGATGAATGAAGTTTGGATCATATACCTCAATCTCAAGAAAGAAGAATTCAAAAGGATCAGGTAAGTTTAACTAAATATTTTTGGTGATCTGAATACTTCTTGTAGTGTAGAAACACTTGGAAGAATTTTTTATCGCATAAAAATCAAGAACTGGACATGGGACATGTTCAGGATCCGGATCAGACAGTCCAATCCGGATCCCGAAGGGTACTTGTTCATTGGCAAATCCGATCCGGATCATAGCCATTTCGATCCGGATCCCGAACATGGGAATTTGCTGAAATTCATGAACGATCCGGATCGTGGATTACAATCCGGATCCCGAACCCTGTTTCTCTGGAATTGGCTGACTCGTTACGACGATCCGGATCACAGCTAATCCGATCCGGATCGCCGTCGTGAAAATTTCCAGAAACGACAGTTTTTGATCCTTATCTTCTTCCTAGGGTTTCTAACCTATAAATAGACCCTATGATTCTTTTTCTAGGGTTAATCCAAGAAGCCAAAAATCGAAGAAGCCGATAATCCAAAAAGCCGTCATCTTTTATACGGCCTAAGATCCACATATAGAGAAAAAAGGAAATCATTAGATATTACTCTATGTTTCTTCATCTATATTGATTTGTTTGATTCTAGGTTTTCATACTCACATCTTGAGTTGAATCAAACTAATGAATACTTAGATGGTATTTCCTATCTATCTTTGATCTAAGTATTCGGCGGATCATCACCACCCAAAAACAACGATTTACCCCAAAATCGGCGCGTGGACTCGCGTGGCCTTGTGGATTCAAGGTGCAACCGCTCTCGTGGATTCGGAGCGAGGTACGTTCGTGGATTCGAAGCGTGCTACTGGGTGAAGACCGTGGATTCGGTCAGACGTCGTGGACTCGACATTGGACGCCGTGGATTCGGCGTTGGACGCAGATTGTGGATTCGAGACGCGTTGCGGAGCGAGCGGAGAAGATCAACTAGGAGCGTATGGAAAAGGTTGAGTCGTCTATGAGTACGGTATATCACCTTGTACGTGTTTAATTCTAGTGGATTTCACCGTGTTATCGGTCCCGTGGTTTTTTACTCCGGTTTGGAGTTTTTCCACGTAAAATTCTTGCGTGTTCATTTATATTTCCGCATTGGGTTTTTATTGCGCAATGATTTTTTGAGTGTTTATTGTTTACACCTATTCACCCCCCTCTAGGTGTTTTTTCCCCTATTTAGATCTATTATTACATATAACCCAACAAGTGGTATCAGAGAGGGAATAGGGTTGTAAACAATGGTTGAAGGTGGAAACATCAACAGACCCCCATTCTTTGATGGAACAAATTATGCGTACTGGAGAGTACGGATGAAAGCCTTTTTAATTTCCATCGACGAACGGGTGTGGCAATCAATTGAATTAGGATGGTCTAATCCAACTGAAATTATTGGTGATGTTCGCACCATCAAACCTAGGTCGAAGTGGACCAAGGAAGAGTTAGATTCATCTTCTTACAATGGCAAGGGAATTAATGCTCTTTTTAATGCCTTATCTCAAACTGAATTCTCTCGCGTCTCGGCATGTGAGACTGCGAAAGAAATTTGGGATGTTCTTCAGGTTACACATGAGGGAACTAACCTCGTGAAGATTCAAAAGCTGCAAATGCTTACGAGCAGATTTGACTCTATTTTCATGGCAGAAAATGAATCTTTCACGGACTACTATACACGATTGCAAGACATCGTAAACTCATGTGCTAACCTGGGATAGAAGATTCCAGAATTTAAGGTTGTAAGAAAGATCTTAAGAACTCTTCCTGAACGATTTCGCCCAAAGGTTACAGCCATTGAAACTATTAAACACCCGGACGAAATACGTGTAGAAGAACTAGTTGGTTCATTACAAACTTATGAAATGACATTTACTACTAACTACTCTTCGGGAAAGGCATCCTCTTCTAAGTCTTCAGGTTATGCTTTGAAAACGACAAAGGAAGAAGACACGGATTCATCCTCCTCAGACGATGACGAGAACCTATCTATGGAGGAATTTGAGAAGCAGCTCGCTCTCTTGACAAGGAAGTTTCGCCGCAACTTTCGAAGGGGTAATTCAAGTAAAACTCCATCCTTCGGAAAGTCGAAGAAAGGCAAGGGTATTTCAAGTTACAAGTCAAGAAAGCAAGAGAACTTTTCTAAGGATAAGAAAAGCACAGAAGGACAAGTCCAATGCTTCAAGTGCCGAGGATACGGCCATATCTCAACGGAATGTCCAACTAAGAATCCGTCGAAGAAGAAAGCGATGCAAGTCGTCACTTGGGATGACAACTCAACGTCAAATGAGTCATCCTCAAGTGATCAAGAAGAAAGCGCAACGGCATTCCACGCGTCCACATCTTCACCCTTCATGTGCTTAATGGCAAGTACATCCGGCTCGCTGTCCAACTCCACTGTTGAAAAGAATGCAACGGACAATGAATCGGATGATTCGGAAGGTGAAGATTTTGTTTTAGCCTACCACAGACTTTTGAGGGATTCAAAGAAACTGGCTAAACAAAACAAGGGGTTGAGAGGGAGATTGCAGGATCTCGAAGAAGAAGTAAAAAGGGTAACTTCTCTCTCGACCGATCTTGAAGTGGAAAGGGATAATCTGATAAAAGCAATTGTTTCCCTTCAAGAGTCCAATGAGCTTTTTGAGAAGGAAAATACAAAACTGGTGGATAAAGCGGATCACTTCTCAAAGCTCTACATCGAGGCCCAACAAGATAAATTGGAAATGACAAAGACCATTCTCCAACTAAAGGATGATTTAAAGAGATTTTCTTCTGGAAGGAGTAAGTTGGATAAGCTCCTTGGTCTTGGTCAAACAAATCGGTTCGGCCTCGGGTACACTCAAACTGGAAACAGTCCAAGTTCGAGTGGGACAGTTTTTGTGCCTCAGTCGGTATCTCCTCCTCCGACACCAGAATTCACGACAAACAACGACAACAAGCCTACTTTTTCCTCTTCGGGATCATCAAGCGCAAAGGTATGTTTTCGTTGTGGTATTTCAGGGCACATAAGGAGATATTGCAAGACAGGAGCCAAACGCTCAACTCAGACATTTCTTGCAACGACTACCAAAAGGTGATTCCTCAGAAATCAAATGCAAATCATACAAAGGAAAAGAGACTTGGTAGTTCACCGCACAAGACGACATCATCAAGGAGCAGCAATCGATCTAACAAGACGCCTTCACCTAAGAGAATAACCTCTCGACCATTACCGACGCATTCCAAAAGGTTTTGGGTGCGCAAAGGTGAAATCTTCCCTTGTCTTGTTACTAATGTTTCCTTGCATGTATATGATAATTCATCTTGGTATCTGGATAGCGGTTGTTCCCGTCACATGACCGGTGACAAAAATAGTTTTCAAAACTTTGAGAAAATCTCCGGAGGACTCGTTGTTTTCGGAGACGGCCGATCTTCCAAAATTGTTGGAAAAGGAACGGTAGCTATCCCAGATGGACCGATTTTGAAAAACGTGTTATTTGTTGATGGCCTTAAGACTAACCTCATAAGCATAAGTCAACTTTGCGACAATGGTTTTTCAGTTAACTTTTCATCTGTTGAATGTGTTGTAACTGATAAGGACCATGTCTTCTTTTTAAAAGGGGTTAGATCTGAAAACAATTGCTATGTTGTTCCTAATAAAATTTCAGAAAAATGTAACCTAGTTTCTTTGGATAATGAAACACTTTGGCATGAAAGACTAGGTCACATAAATTTTAAAGAACTAGCAAAGATTTCAAATAAAGACGTGGTTAAGGGGGTTCCTAAACTTTTATTTAAAAACAACATTGTGTGCGGAGGTTGTCTTAAGGGAAAACAATCAAGGTCTGCACACAAGAACCTGAACCACGTTGGTACCAAACGGCCCTTGGAATTACTGCACATGGATTTAATGGGGCCGACCCGTCAACCATCTTTGGGAGGTAAATGGTATATTTTCTTATTGGTTGATAATTTCTCTAGGTTTTCATGGGTAGCATTTTTAAAAGAGAAAGCTGATACGTTTGATTCTTTTCATGAGATTTGCCATCGTATTATGATTGAAAAGAATGAAAAGATCATTCGTGTTAGAAGTGATAGAGGTGGAGAATTCATTAATTCCAAATTCATTGATTTTTGCACTTCCAACAGCATAAAACATGAATTCTCAGCACCCTATACACCTCAGCAGAATGGTGTTGTTGAGCGCAAAAACAGGGTTGTTCAAGAGATGGCACGTGTGATGCTTCATAGCCGGAATTTACCGCTACATTTTTGGGCTGAAGCTGTGAACACCGCTGTCTATGTCTTTAATCGAGTGTATTTGCGCCCAGGAACCTTAAATACACCATATGAGCTGTGGTTTAGTAGAAAACTGGATATCAAATACTTTCGTATCTTTGGGAGTCGATGTTTTATTTTGCGTGATCGCGAAAATCTTGGTAAGTTCGATTCTCGAAGTGACGAAGGGATCTTTTTGGGTTATTCTACGAATAGCAGAGCATATCAGGTATTTAACATGAAATCTAAAACGATTGTAGAATCTATAAATGTTAAAGTAGATGAAGCTTTTCACTTTGCATCTGAAAAATCTACCCTCGATATCTCTCTTGATGATGATACTCCTGTTAGTGCATCTTCTCATGATAATACTTCAAATATTAATGATGCATCTAATGGTTCTTCAAGTTTATCTGATGTGCAGGAATCATCTCATGTACCTCCGAGTACTCCGTTACAACAAACGTTACGCATCTCCAAGGATCATCCTGAATCAAACATCATTGGAGACCCACAAGGAGTCAAAACTCGGAGACAGTTGGTTTGTGGATTTGCTTGCTACGTATCCTTGATCGAACCAAAGAACATCGATGAAGCTCTTCAGGATGACTACTGGATTAAAGCAATGCAGGAAGAGCTCCATCAGTTTGAGCGAAACAAAGTCTGGGAATTAACAAAGCCTCCAAAGCAACACAATGTGATAGGTACCAAATGGATTTTCAAGAATAAGAAAAATGAAGATGGTACCATCATCAGGAACAAAGCACGTTTAGTTGCTCAAGGCTACTCTCAAGTAGAAGGAATAGACTTTGATGAAACTTTTGCCCCTGTAGCTAGACTCGAGTCCATTCGTATCTTATTCGCGATAGCTTGTCATTTTAAATAAAATTATTTCAAATGGACGTTAAGAGCACGTTTTTAAATGGGTTTTTAAATGAGGAAGTTTATGTGGCTCAACCGAAAGGTTTTGTGGACTGTAAACTACCTAACCATGTTTTTCGTTTGAAAAAGGCTCTTTACGGTTTAAAACAAGCACCGCGAGCATGGTACGAAAGGCTAACAAAGCACCTATTGGATAAGGGCTATACTCGAGGGGGAGCTGACAGGACTCTCTTTGTGAAGCATTATCAAAATAACTTCATTGTTGCACAAATCTATGTCGATGACATTGTTTTTGGAGCAACGAAGGATAATGATGCTTCTAAATTCGCTGAAACCATGGAAAGCGAATTTGAGATGTCAATGATGGGCGAATTGACTTATTTCCTTGGATTGCAAGTGAAACAGAGTGACGAAGGCATCCATTTGTGTCAATCCAAGTATGCTTTGGAGTTGGTCAAAAAGTTTGATCTAGAAAATTGTAAAGATTTTCCAACTCCAATGGGAACTAGCAATAAAGGATTAGGAAGTGAATCTTTTAGTGAGAATGTAGACGAGAAACTTTATCAGAGTATGATTGGAAGTCTACTTTACCTCACGGCTAGTCGCCCGGATATATCTTTTGGTGTTGGGATTTGCGCGAGATATCAGTCTGCACCAAAGGAGGTTCACCTGAAAGCGTGGAAACGGATCATCCGATACATTAAAGGAACAAAATTTCGGAATTTGGTATCCTATGGGAACAAGCTTAGATATTATTGGATACTCAGATGCCGCTTGGGCAGGATCTGTGGATGATCGGAAAAGTATGAGTGGTGCATGTTTTTATCTGGTCATGCCTTGTTGCATGGCATAGTAAAAAGCAAAACTGCATTGCACTCTCGACTGCCGAAGCGGAATATATTTCAGCGGGTAGTTGTTCAACCCAACTCATTTGGATGAAAGTGTATTGAGCGACTTCCGGATTTCAGCAACCTTCGGTAGCAATTCTTTGTGACAACACTAGTGCTCTAAACATTTCCAAAAACCCTGTGTTGCACTCTAGAACAAAACACATTGAACTTAGATATCATTTTCTTAGAGAGCTAGTTGACTCAAATACTCTTCAATGTCATATATTTCAACTGAAGATCAATTAGCTGATATTTTAACAAAACCTTTGGATCAAAACGTTTTATTCATTTGCGTAAAGCAATTGGGAATGCTTTCCTTGAAATAAACTTCGTTTTGAAACTTTTGCTTAGGTTAGGTTTTGTTTTTGTGTTTTTGTTCATTACCTATGCTTAGACATAGAATATTAATTGAGCATTAGTTTGATTGACTTTAACTGCATCCTTTTATATATTTAGAAATCTATTATGCTTTAGATATCATAATATTTCATTTGATGCAATGATCATTTATGTCAATTAACTCATCTTTGTTTTGATCAAAGTCAATTTCTCTCTTGATGATCTCTTGGTATAGTTTTTATCTTATTTGACTGTTTAGTCGAGTATGAAATCGAGATCAATATTTGGCTAAATACTTTATAACTTAATTAATTGATAGCCAATTGAGGGGGAGTCAAAGAAAAAGTATTATGCTCAAAAGATGTGGAAAGAGTTACATCCCAATGAGGAGTGTGAAAACTACCACCACATAGAGGAAAGAGCTACCACCTCGGTCGTCCGAGTACTGTGTGCAGCTACCACATGTATACCAAGCAAGGTTTTTCAAGTTTGATTAAATAAAATGCATATTGAAATACTTGACTCTGTCAAAATTTCAAGGTTGGTATAAGGTGGGATTTTTAATGAAAGATGCTCAAAGAGCCACTCTCTTCAATAAATTGACTAGATATATTATCTAATTATCGGGGATGTTAGACATCTATTGATCTTGTATATTCATTTCTCTTACCGAATTGATGATTTGATAAAGGCATTACTCATAAGATCAAGTTAGATGTAATTGAAGTTGTTCAACTTTAAGGGATTTAATTTTTATAAATTTTCGTTTCATTGTTGGATGTTATTGATAGATTTGGTATAATCTATTCTTGTTGTATGAAACGATGATTTTTATTTAAGTTGATACACAAAAGTGCTTTACAACTCTTTTTTCTGGTTTTTCTTGAATTTCTCTGAAATTTTCTAAAGAAAAAGTTGGAGCCGATCCGGATTGGACCTGCCGATCCGGATCCCGAACGCAGTTTTTCACTGCGGGTAGCCGATCCGGATCGCAATCATGAACTGATCCGGATCGCGGCTAGGGTTTTATATAGAACAAAAGGGTTTTGATTTCTTTTACTCCAATCTTTTGTTCCAAAGTTTCCAGAGCTTCTCTCTCCTAGATTTCATCCATCTTGGAAGCTTTCAAACTCAAGTTCTTCAACTCCAAGTAAGTTTTATTGATCAAAATCTCGGTTTTTCACCGTTTTTCTTATTCCTCCTCAAAACGTGATGATTTTCTTGTATCATTTTCGGTTGTGGATGGTTTTTGATCAAATTTCTTTTGAAATAAGAACTCTGGGTAGATTAGTTTTGATTATATGCTAGGTATTCTCAAGTTAAACGGATTTTTGGTCTTCGATTTCTGAAAATTCAGTTTTAGGGCATATAATGGGAATTTTCGAAAATCATGCAATTGATCTATTTTTAAATTTCCTTTTGCAAAACTAATTTGATTCCTAGTCTCTCTACACGATAATGATTGTTTGGGTATAATTTTTCTAATTTTAAAAATTAATAATTTTCGTTGTTCTGAGTTGTTGCTCACAGGATTTTCTTCTCTCAAGAAACCAATAGCAATGGTGATCACGTGGATCATTCTCCTTCTGGCGGCTATGGTAAATACGAGAGACACTGTCAAGCCCAGAGGGCTAAAAGGATGAAGTCACTTGGGCTGAGTTGTCAGATGATGAAACACATCCTGGAAAATCGCACAGAAAACCTCTGTTGCATCGAACGGAAATCCCGTGCAGAGACATCACATGAAAAGGCTCCGCCCACTGCTACGGAAAAAAAGGAAAAAGCACCAATGACCTCTTCATCCATACTAAAAGAAAAAGACTCGCTCGACGACCTGGACGAGCTTGAGGTATTGAAATAAATGAACCATGTCAAGAGAACCCAAGGAATATCTCTCAACTTTGACACTGAATCAGAAGACGAAGATGATTGGGACACATTTCTTGACGAAGTACAATAAGGTATTGATGAAGAAAAATAAGGTTTAACCTAAGAACAAGAAGCTACTGAAGTCTTCCTCAATACTAAGCAGCAAGCAAAGAAAAAGAATGTGCCAAGCAATGAACCTCTTGACAAACTCACATTCTTTGCCAAGAAGATCTCTCCGGAATGAAGGACAGAACTGCTTCGTCAATCGTCACACAACGTTCTTCCAATTCCAGAAGAATTGACCAAAAGGGTCACCTGGAGTCTTCCCTCAAACAAGAACAAGACAAAATGACTCTAGGACTCAGAAGATGTCCAAGGACATACATCAGATGAAACAAGAGTGTTCTACGATTACGGGATTGCTTAAAGGAATTTGAAAAGCTGGGTTGCACGAGCTCTGAGGACTCCGCCTCGGATGACTCAGATTCAGATGCTTGAATTGTTTGTTTAATCATTTTCTTGTGCAGGAACTTTATTTTTTTTTACTTTCTTTGTGCAGGTTCAGTTTTTAGATTTTAATGTCTCTTTTTATTTTTAGTTTTAGTTCTCAGGTTTTTCTTGATTTTGAACTTTTTAACTCTCCTTAAATTTTTGAATTTTTGGCTTAGTTTGTGACAAAAAGGGTGAAGAGAGTTTAGTGTGAACTCTATGAGAACTTTGAACTTTTGAGAACTTAGAACAAACTTTGACTTTGGTGAAAGGTAAGTATCACAACTTCTGGTTTTATCTTGTGATTGTTGCATGTCCCTACTAACTATTCGACTAACTATTTGGACATGTATTATAACTAACAAGTTGTTTGATTACTAACAAAGCAAAGTTATGACATTTGAAATCTTATTGCTTAGAAGATATGTCAATGTTTGATTGTGATCTTATTACATATCTGAATTACTCAATGTCATGGTGAGCATAAACTCTATCTCTGTTAGGTTTGAATGCTAAATATTCTTGAGGTATCTAACGATCTCTTTTTGTCAAGAATGATTTCTTTTTGCAGAGAGGACAGATGTCTAAGTCTAGAGTCTGTTTTAGGAGTTTATCTCTGTATTGGATCTCCATTGTAAATTTTTGTTGTATGGTGATAGCAACAAAAATATCTTTTTTGAATTCTTTAGTGGATCTGTTTTGTCACGAAACTGCCAAGGGGGGAGACTGTTACGGATTTTGTTTTGGCGCATTTCATGAAAGTGTTAAGTCTTGAAGATTGAAGATGAATGAAGTTTGGATCATATACCTCAATCTCAAGAGAAAGAAGATTCAAAAGATCAGGTAAGTTTAACTAAATATTTTGGTGATCCGAATACTTCTGGTAGTGTAGAAACACTTGGAAGAATTTTTATCGCAAAAATCAAGAACTAGGACATGGGACATGTTCAGGATCCGGATCAGACAGTCCAATCCGGATCTCGAAGGGTACTGTTCATTGGCAAATCCGATCCGGATCATGCCATTTTCGATCCGGATCCCGAACATGGGAATTTGCTGAAATTCATGAACGATCCGGATCGTGGATTACAATCCGGATCCCGAACCCTGTTTCTCTGGAATTGGCTGACTCGTTACGACGATCGGATCACAGCTAATCCGATCCGGATCGCCGTCATGAAAATTTCCAGAAACGACAGTTTTTGATCCTTATCTTCTCCTAGGGTTTCTAACCTATAAATAGACCTATGATTCTTTTTCTAGGGTTAATCCAAGAAGCCGAAAATCGAAGAAGCCGATAATCCAAAAAGCCATCATCTTTTATACGGCCTAAGATCCACATATAGAGAAGAAAGGAAAATCATTAGATATTACTCTATGTTTCTTCATCTATATTGATTAGTTTGATTACTAGGTTTTCATACTCACATCTTGAGTTGAATCAAACTAATGAATACTTAGATGGTATTTCCTATCTATCTTTGATCTAAGTATTCGGCGGATCATCACCACCCAAAAACAACGATTTACCCAAAATCGGCGCGTGGACTCGCGTGGCCTTGTGGATTCAAGGTGCAACCGCTCCGTGGATTCGGAGCGAGGTACGTTCGTGGATTCGAAGCGTGCTACTGGGGTGAAGAACGTGGATTCGGTCAGATGTCGTGGACTCGACGTTGGACGCCGTGGATTCGGCGTTGGACGCAGATCGTGTATTCGAGACGCGTGCGGAGCGAGCGAGGGAGAAGATCAACTAGGAGCGTATGGAAAAGGTTGAGTCGTCTGTGAGTACGGTATATCAACTTGTACGTGTTTAATTCTAGTGGATTTCACCGTGTGTATCGGTCCGTGGTTTTTTTACTCCGGTTTGGAGTTTTTCCACGTAAAAATCTTGTGTGTCATTTATATTTCCGCATGGGGTTTTTATTGCGCAATGATTTTGAGTGTTTATTGTTTACACCTATTCACCCCCTCTAGGTGTTTTTCCCCTATTTAGATCTATTATTACATATAACCCAACACGATGGAGTGAGTAGCCCCCTCCGTGCCAATGTTAGTGGCGAGGCACCGAGGCAGGGTGGATAGTTGACAGCTGGTGAGCTGAGGGGACGCGATCGATCTAGTGAGCCAGATTCGGCAGATGAACAACCCCGACTCGTAAGATTGATTGGAGCCTTTGGAGGCAGAGTCGTGGTTAGTGGTGATGGATGATCAATAGAGAGCCCACTGTGCCGGAGAGTTTATGCTAGTTCCTACCCGTCCTTGGAGTATAGTGGTACCCTTTTGGAGTTTTGTAGTACAGTCTGCTGGATTCTAGTAGATAGTTACTGAGAGTTTTATTTTTGAGAGACTTATGTATTGTGAGTTTCAGATCTGTACTATTTGGAGTTGTACATTTATGTTTCAGTAGTTTATTTTACAGCTCTGATATTTGATAGTCGTAGTTTTATCTTTTGCAGGTTAGACGGTCGTCCATACGGGGCTTTCCGTATGGGCGGCGGATCTGTTGGCGGGCCGGGTCGCGGGTGCAGTTCCGACCCTGGGGCGTGACAAAGGTACCTTGTATTTTGAGATTCCTCTTTTGTACTAGACGTCTAAGAGATTTGTATATATTTACTTTCATAGCAGGAGTGACTATGCATATTTTGGATTTATGTTATGCAGTTGTTCTGTTATGATTTCTGTAGCTACTAGTTTTATTTTCAGCTCTGATACATGTTTAGCTGTAGATCTGAACTTGCATGGTAGACGCTTCGTCTGTACGGAGTTTCTGTGCAGATGGCGGATCTGTTGGCGAGCCCGGGTCGCAGTTTCGACCGTAGGACGTGACACACATGACTTTAGTAAACCAATATTTTTCTTCCCAATTTTGAAGGGTCGGTCGGAGCATATTCTTATTTGATTTGGGTGAAGGCATTAGCCTTTCGGAGTATGGAAAATAAAACTTGTTTTTAACTGATCTTCTAAGAACTAAAATTATTAAAATGGGTTTCCTGAAATCAAGATGGTTTTTCGAAAAAGGAGCTGCTTTATCCTCACCCCGAGAGGGTTCGACGGTGAAAATGGTTTCAGTAATAATATTATCTTTCTTATAAACCTTCTCACCCGAGAGGGTTCGAGTGATCTGGGTTCTAAGTGTTGTTTTCATTTCTCGTTCCGAGAAATACGGGAGGCTATATTATACCTAGAGTCTGCTTCTTGTTTGATTGGGGTTGT
>CM055060.1:31612690-31705164 GCA_029204045.2 Tillandsia leiboldiana
ATTAGTCTGTTTGGACGCCCTACTAATTCTGCCCGTAAGCGCGGAGGTGGTGTAGTGTGGGCGCAGGTTGCTGGACCCGAGGTGGCAGTCAGCTCGATTTGCGTCGATTGAGCACACTCGTGTGCGAGTGTTCCATATCTTTATCAGAGTTTACATTTGAGCATTTAGATAGACGCATAGTAGCTGTTGAGAGTCTCCAGCTTTCTTATTTCAGTTTTTCTGCTTTGGTTATCTTATGCCTCTAGTGGACTTAGTGTGCAGATCGTCGGGCCTGCTGGCGGTACCCACTGAGAACTCCCTTTTTGGTGTAGTTCTCACACCCGTGGGGGTTCCCCCTCCATTTCTTTTCTCTTCCTTTGTTTTGCAGAGTCTTAGCGGGTGTTGCTGATTTGCGGTTGTTGATCGAGGCGAGGGAGTCGCGTGCTAGATCCCTACCCGTCGTGGAGAGTAGCGGTACACATTCTGAGGAGAGCTGCAGTAGATTATTGTTTTATTTTTCCTCTTTTGAGAGACTGATGTAGTGAGGATATGATATGTATTGAGAGCTGTACACTGATGTATTTATTGGAGATCCCTCCCTGTTGAGTTCGAGTTTTGTATATGAGGATATTGTATGATTATCATTTTTGGAGATGGACATTGTTGTATTATTTTCCAGTTGTACAGTGATTGATTTTGGTTTACAGCAGATTTTTATTTATAGCTCTGATATCTGTTTAGCTGTAGTACTTTTCTTGCAGGTAGGACGCTTCGCCTATGCGGGTTTGGCATAGGTGGCGGATCTGTTGGCGAGCCCGGGTCGCAGTTTCGATCCCGGGGCATGAAGATTAGTATGGTATCAGATCCTAGGTTGTAGGTCATGGTGGACTTAGAAACCTAGGCTTATGGTTTGACCTTGGTTGACTTCGTGAGAGTCATGATTTTTTAGCGAATGTCCTGATTGAGTTTTATACCTCTCCCAAGGGACGGGAAGAGTGATTAGCATGTTTATTCTCCCAAGTGATTATGTTGGCTGCAGACAACAGATTGCTGTGGAACGGGTGACATGCTTTATACTTTCGCTGGATTGGGTCGAGCATTGTTGTGTGCTGTTTTGTGGTTTCGTCGTGGCGAGCTGGGTCTCCGATGCTGGGTTTTGACCCGTGGCATCCTGTCATAGCAGTGAGCTTGAGCGATGGGTTTCGGGGCCGGATACCTGGAATGAAGTCAGAGAACTCTGACCCAGATGACAGGATTGTCAGAGGCTTATCAGCGGCAGAGTGAGCGAGCAATGGTTTTAGTGACACAGTTGTGGAGCAGCGGGTAGCTCGACAGTGCTTCTCTGAGACCACCCGATTGCAGTATCCCAGGGGCGGGGATTGCTGTGGCACTGATGTGTTACGGATTTTGTTTTGGCGCATTTCGTGAAAGTGTTAAGTCTTGAAGATTGAGGATGAATGAAGTTTGGATCATATACCTCAATCTCAAGAAAGAAGAATTCAAAAGGATCAGGTAAGTTTAACTAAAATTTTGGTGATCTGAATACTTCTTGTAGTGTAGAAACACTTGGAAGATTTTTATCGCATAAAAAAGAAGACTGGACATGGGACATGTTCAGGATCCGGATCAGACAGTCCAATCCGGATCCCGAAGGGTACTTGTTCATTGGCAAATCCGATCCGGATCATAGCCATTTCGATCCGGATCCCGAATGGGAATTTGCTGAAATTCATGAACGATCCGGATCGTGGATTACAATCCGGATCCCGAACCTGTTTCTCTGGAATTGGCTGACTCGTTACGACGATCCGGATCACAGCTAATCCGATCCGGATCGCCGTCGTGAAAATTTCCAGAAACGACAGTTTTTGATCCTTATCTTCTTCCTAGGTTTCTAACCTATAAATAGACCCTATGATTCTTTTTCTAGGGTTAATCCAAGAAGCCAAAAATCGAAGAAGCCGATAATCCAAAAAGCCGTCATCTTTTATACGGCCTAAGATCCACATATAGAGAAAAAAGGAAATCATTAGATATTACTCTATGTTTCTTCATCTATATGATTTGTTTGATTCTAGGTTTTCATACTCACATCTTGAGTTGAATCAAACTAATGAATACTTAGATGGTATTTCCTATCTATCTTGATCTAAGTATTCGGCGGATCATCACCACCCAAAAACAACGATTTACCCCAAAATCGGCGCGTGGACTCGCGTGGCCTGTGGATTCAAGGTGCAACCGCTCTCGTGGATTCGGAGCGAGGTACGTTCGTGGATTCGAAGCGTGCTACTGGGTGAAGACCGTGGATTCGGTCAGACGTCGTGGACTCGACATTGGACGCCGTGGATTCGGCGTTGGACGCAGATCGTGGATTCGAGACGCGTTGCGGAGCGAGCGGAGAAGATCAACTAGGAGCGTATGGAAAAGGTGAGTCGTCTATGAGTACGGTATATCACCTTGTAGTGTTTAATTCTAGTGGATTTCACCGTGTTATCGGTCCCGTGGTTTTTTACTCCGGTTTGGAGTTTTCCACGTAAAATCTTGCGTGTTCATTTATATTTCCGCATTGGGTTTTTATTGCGCAAGTGAGATTGTTTATTGTTTAACCTATTCACCCCCCTCTAGGTGTTTTTTCCCCTATTTAGATCCATTATTACATATAACCCAACAAGTGGTATCAGAGAGGGAATAGGGTTGTAAACAATGGTTGAAGGTGGAAACATCAACAGACCCCCATTCTTTGATGGAACAAATTATGCGTACTGGAGAGTACGGATGAAAGCCTTTTTAATTTCCATCGACGAACGGGTGTGGCAATCAATTGAATTAGGATGGTCTAATCCAACTGAAATTATTGGTGATGTTCGCACCATCAAACCTAGGTCGAAGTGGACCAAGGAAGAGTTAGATTCATCTTCTTACAATGGCAAGGGAATTAATGCTATTTTTAATGCCTTATCTCAAACTGAATTCTCTCGCGTCTCGGCATGTGAGACTGCGAAAGAAATCTGGGATGTTCTTCAGGTTACACATGAGGGAACTAACCTCGTGAAGATTCAAAAGCTGCAAATGCTTACGAGCAGATTTGACTCTATTTTCATGGCAGAAAATGAATCTTTCACGGACTACTATACACGATTGCAAGACATCGTAAACTCATGTGCTAACCTGGGATAGAAGATTCCAGAATTTAAGGTTGTAAGAAAGATCTTAAGAACTCTTCCTGAACGATTCGCCCAAAGGTTACAGCCATTGAAACTATTAAACACCCGGACGAAATACGTGTAGAAGAACTAGTTGGTTCATTACAAACTTATGAAATGACATTTACTACTAACTATTCTTCGGGAAAGGCATCCTCTTCTAAGTCTTCAGGTTATGCTTTGAAAACGACAAAGGAAGAAGACACGGATTCATCCTCCTCAGACGATGACGAGAACCTATCTATGGAGGAATTTGAGAAGCAGCTCGCTCTCTTGACAAGGAAGTTTCGCCGCAACTTTCGAAGGGGTAATTCAAGTAAAACTCCATCCTTCGGAAAGTCGAAGAAAGGCAAGGGTATTTCAAGTTACAAGTCAAGAAAGCAAGAGAACTTTTCTAAGGATAAGAAAAGCACAGAAGGACAAGTCCAATGCTTCAAGTGCCGAGGATACGGCCATATCTCAACGGAATGTCCAACTAAGAATCCGTCGAAGAAGAAAGCGATGCAAGTCGTCACTTGGGATGACAACTCAACGTCAAATGAGTCATCCTCAAGTGATGAAGAAGAAAGCGCAACGGCATTCCACGCGTCCACATCTTCACCCTTCATGTGCTTAATGGCAAGTACATCCGGCCGCTGTCCAACTCCACTGTTGAAAAGAATGCAACGGACAATGAATCGGATGATTCGGAAGGTGAAGATTTTGTTTTAGCCTACCACAGACTTTTGAGGGATTCAAAGAAACTGGCTAAACAAAACAAGGGTTGAGAGGGAGATTGCAGGATCTCGAAGAAGAAGTAAAAAGGGTAACTTCTCTCTCGACCGATCTTGAAGTGGAAAGGGATAATCTGATAAAAGCAATTGTTCCCTTCAAGAGTCCAATGAGTTTGAGAAGGAAAATACAAAACTGGTGGATAAAGCGGATCACTTCTCAAAGCTCTACATCGAGGCCCAACAAGATAAATTGGAAATGACAAAGACCATTCTCCAACTAAAGGATGATTTAAAGAGATTTTCTTCTGGAAGGAGTAAGTTGGATAAGCTCCTTGGTCTTGGTCAAACAAATCGGTTCGGCCTCGGGTACACTCAAACTGGAAACAGTCCAAGTTCGAGTGGGACAGTTTTTGTGCCTCAGTCGGTATCTCCTCCCTCCGACACCAGAATTCACGACAAACAACGACAACAAGCCTACTTTTTCCTCTTCGGGATCATCAAGCGCAAAGGTATGTTTTCGTTGTGGTATTTCAGGGCACATAAGGGATATTGCAAGACAGGAGCCAAACGCTCAACTCAGATTTCTTGCAACGACTACCAAAAAGGTGATTCCTCAGAAATCAAATGCAAATCATACAAAGGAAAGAGACTTGGTAGTTCACCGCACAAGACGACATCATCAAGGAGCAGCAATCGATCTAACAAGACGCCTTCACCTAAGAGAATAACCTCCGACCATTACCGACGCATTCCAAAGGTTTTGGTGCGCAAAGGTGAAATCTTCCCTTGTCTTGTTACTAATGTTTCCTTGCATGTATATGATAATTCATCTTGGTATCTGGATAGCGGTTGTTTCCGTCACATGACCGGTGACAAAAATAGTTTTCAAAACTTTGAGAAAATCTCCGGAGGACTCGTTGTTTTCGGAGACGTCGATCTTCCAAAATTGTTGGAAAAGGAACGGTAGCTATCCCAGATGGCCGATTTTGAAAAACGTGTTATTGTTGATGGCCTTAAGACTAACCTCATAAGCATAAGTCAACTTTGCGACAATGGTTTTTCAGTTACTTTTCATCTGTTGAATGTGTTGTAAATGATAAGGACCATGTCTTCTTTTTAAAAGGGGTTAGATCTGAAAACAATTGCTATGTTGTTCCTAATAAAATTTCAGAAAAATGTAACCTAGTTTCTTTGGATAATGAAACACTTTGGCATGAAAGACTAGGTCACATAAATTTAAAGAACTAGCAAAGATTTCAAATAAGACGTGGTTAGGGGGTTCCTAAACTTTATTTAAAAACAACATTGTGTGCGGAGGTGTCTTAAGGGAAAACAATCAAGGCTGCACACAAGAACCTGAACCACGTTGGTACCAAACGGCCCTTGGAATTACTGCACATGGATTTAATGGGGCCGACCCGTCAACCATCTTTGGGAGGTAAATGGTATATTTTCTTATTGGTGATGATTTTCTCTAGGTTTCATGGGTAGCATTTTTAAAAGAGAAAGCTGATACGTTTGATTCTTTTCATGAGATTTGCCATCGTATTATGATTGAAAGAATGAAAAGATCATTCGTGTTAGAAGTGATAGAGGTGGAGAATTCATTAATTCCAAATTCATTGATTTTGCACTTCCAACAGTCATAAAACATGAATTCTCAGCACCCTATACACCTCAGCAGAATGGTGTTGTTGAGCGCAAAAACAGGTTGTTCAAGAGATGGCACGTGTGATGCTTCATAGCCGGAATTTACCGCTAACATTTTTGGGCTGAAGCTGTGAACACCGCTGTCTATTCTTTAATTCGAGTGTCTTTGCGCCCAGGGAACCTTAAATACACCATATGAAGCTGTGGTTTAGTAGAAAAACTGGATATCAAATACTTTCTGATCTTTGGGAGTCGTGTTTTATTTTGCGTGATCGCGAAAAATCTTGGTAAGTTCGATTCTCGAAGTGACGAAGGGAATCTTTTTGGGTTATTCTACGAATAGCAGAGCATATCAGGTATTTACATGAAATCTAAAACGATTGTAGAATCTAAATAAATGTTAAAGTAGATGAAGCTTTTCACTTTGCATCTGAAAAATCTACCCTCGCTATACTCTCTTGATGATGATCTCCTGTTAGTGCATCTTCTCATGATAATACTTCAATATTAATGATGCATCTAATGGTTCTTCAAGTTTATCTGATGTGCAGGAATCATCTCATGTACCTCCGAGTACTCCGTTACAACAAACGTTACGCATCTCCAAGGATCATCCTGAATCAACATCATTGGAGACCCACAAAGGAGTCAAAACTCGGAGACAGTTGGTTTGTGGATTGCTTGCTACGTATCCTTGATCGAACAAAGAACATCGATGAAGCTCTTCAGGATGACTACTGGATTAAAGCAATGCAGGAAGAGCTCCATCAGTTTGAGCGAAACAAAGTCTGGGAATTAACAAAGCCTCCAAAGCAACACAATGTGATAGGTACCAAATGGATTTTCAAGAATAAGAAAAATGAAGATGGTACCATCATCAGGAACAAAGCACGTTTAGTTGCTCAAGGCTACTCTCAAGTAGAAGGAATAGACTTTGATGAAACTTTTGCCCCTGTAGCTAGACTCGAGTCCATTCGTATCTTATTCGCGATAGCTTGTCATTTTAAAAAAATTATTTCAAATGGACGTTAAGAGCGCGTTTTAAATGGGTTTTTAAATGAGGAAGTTTATGTGGCTCAACCGAAAGGTTTTGTGACTGTAAACTACCTAACCATGTTTTCGTTTGAAAAAGGCTCTTTACGGTTTAAAACAAGCACCGCGAGCATGGTACGAAAGGCTAACAAAGCACCTATTGGATAAGGGCTATACTCGAGGGGGAGCTGACAGGACTCTCTTGTGAAGCATTATCAAAAAACTTCATTGTTGCACAAATCTATGTCGATGACATTGTTTTGGAGCACACGAAGGATAATGATGCTTCTAAATTCGCTGAAACCATGGAAAGCGAATTTGAGATGTCAATGATGGGCGAATTGACTTATTTCTTGGATTGCAAGTGAAACAGAGTGACGAAGGCATCCATTTGTGTCAATCCAAGTATGCTTTGGAGTTGGTCAAAAAGTTTGATCTAGAAAATTGTAAAGATTTTCCAACTCCAATGGGAACTAGCAATAAAGGATTAGGAAGTGAATCTTTTAGTGAGAATGTAGACGAGAAACTTTATCGAGTATGATTGGAAGTCTACTTTACCTCACGGCTAGTCGCCCGGATATATCTTTTGGTGTTGGGATTTGCGCGAGATATCAGTCTGCACCAAAGGAGGTTCACCTGAAAGCGGTGAAACGGATCATCCGATACATTAAAGGAACCATAAATTCGGAATTTGGTATCCTATGGGAACAAGCTAGATATTATTGGATACTCAGATGCCGATTGGGCAGGATCTGTGGATGATCGGAAAAGTATGAGTGGTGCATGTTTTTATCTTGGTCATTGCCTTGTTGCATGGCATAGTAAAAAGCAAAACTGCATTGCACTCTCGACTGCCGAAGCGGAATATATTTCAGCGGGTAGTTGTTCAACCCAACTCATTTGGATGAAAAGTGTATTGAGCGACTTCCGGATTTCAGCAACTTCGGTAGCAATTCTTTGTGACAACACTAGTGCTATAAACATTTCCAAAAACCCTGTGTTGCACTCTAGAACAAAACACATTGAACTTAAGATATCATTTTCCTAGAGAGCTAGTTGAATCAAATACTCTTCAAACTGTCATATATTTCAACTGAAGATCAATTAGCTGATATTTAACAAAACCTTTGGATCAAAAACGTTTTATTCATTTGCGTAAAGCAATTGGAATGCTTTCCTTGAAATAAACTTCGTTTTGAAACTTTGCTTAGGTTAGGTTTTTGTTTTTGTGTTTTTGTTCATTACCTATGCTTAGACATAGAATATTAATTGAGCATTAGTTTGATTGACTTTAAACTGCATCCTTTTATATATTTAGAAATCTATTATGCTTAGATATCATAATATTTCATTTGATGCAATGATCATTTATGTCAATTAACTCATCTTTGTTTTGATCAAAGTCAATTTCTCTCTTGATGATCTCTTGGTATAGTTTTTATCTTATTTGACTGTTTAGTCGAGTATGAAATCGAGATCAATATTTGGCTAAATACTTTATAACTTAATTAATTGATAGCCAATTGAGGGGGAGTCAAAGAAAAAGTATTATGCTCAAAAGATGTGGAAAGAGTTACATCCCAATGAGGAGTGTGAAAACTACCACACATAGAGGAAAGAGCTACCACCCTCGGTCGTCCGAGTACTGTGTGCAGCTACCACATGTATACCAAGCAAGGTTTTTTCAAGTTTGATTAAATAAAATGCATATTGAAATACTGGACTCTGTCAAAATTTCAAGGTTGGTATAAGGTGGGATTTTAATGAAAGATGCTCAAAGAGCACTCTCTTCAATAAATTGACTAGATATATTATCTAACTTATTCGGGGATGTTAGACATCTATTGATCTTTGTATTTCATTTTCTTTACCGAATTTGATGATTTGATAAAGGCATTACTCATAAGATCAAGTTAGATGTAATTGAAGTTGTTCAACTTTAAGGGATTAATTTTTATAATTTTCGTTTCATTTGTTGGATGTTATTGATAGATTTGGTATAATCTATTTCTGTTGTATGAAACGATGATTTTTATTTAAAGTTGATACACAAAAGTGCTTACAATCTTTTTCTGGTTTTTCTTGAATTTCTCTGAAATTTCTAAAGAAAAGTTGGAGCCGATCCCGGATTGGACCTGCCGATCCGAGATCCACGAACGCAGTTTTTTCACTGCGGGTATAGCCAGATCCGGATCGCAATCATGAACTGATCCGGATCGCGGCTAGGGTTTTATATAGAACAAAAGGGTTTGATTTCTTTACTCCAATCTTTTGTTCCAAAGTTCCAGAGCTTCTCTCTCTAGATTTCATCCATCTTGGAAGCTTTCAAACTCAAGTTCTTCAACTCCAAGTAAGTTTTATTGATCAAAATCTCGGTTTTTCCACCGTTTTCTTATTCCTCCTCAAAACGTGATGATTTTCTTGTATCATTTTCGGTTGTGGATGGTTTTTGATCAAATTTCTTTTGAAATAAGAACTCTGGGTAGATTAGTTTTGATTATATGCTAGGTATTCTCAAGTTAAACGGATTTTTGGTCTTCGATTTCTGAAAATTCAGTTTTAGGGCATATAATGGGAATTTCGAAAATCATGCAATTGATCTATTTTAAATTTCTTTTGCAAAACTAATTTGATTCCTAGTCTCTCTACACGATAATGATTGTTTGGGTATAATTTTTCTAATTTTTAAAAATTAATAATTTTTCGTGTTCTTGAGTTGTTGCTCACAGGATTTTCTTCTCTCAAGAAACCAATAGCAATGGTGATCACGTGGATCATTCTCCTTCTGGCGGCTATGGTAAATACGAGAGACACTGTCAAGCCCAAGAGGGCTAAAAAGGATGAAGTCAATTGGGATGAGTTGTCAGATGATGAAACACATCCTGGAAAATCGCCACAGAAAACCTCTGTTGCATCGAAAGGGAAATCCCGTGCAGAGACATCAAATGAAAAGGCTCCGCCCACTGCTACGGAAAAAGGAAAAGCACCAATGACCTCTTCATCCATACTAAAAAGAAAAAGACTCGCTCGACGACCTGGACGAGCTTGAGGTATTGAAATAAATGAACCATGTCAAGAGAACCCAAGGAATATCTCTCAAATTGACACTGAATCAGAAGACGAAGATGATTGGGACACATTTCTTGACGAAGTACAATAAGGTATTGATGAAGAAAATAAGGTTTACCTAAAGAACAAGAAGCTACTGAAGTCTTCCTCAATACTTAAGCAGCAAGCAAAGAAAAAGAATGTGCCAAGCAATGAACCTCTTGACAACTCACATTCTTTGCCAAGAAGATCTCCTCGGAATGAAGGACAGACTGCTTCGTCAATCGTCACACAACGTTCTTCCAATTCCAGAAGAATTGACCAAAAGGGTCACCTGGAGTCTTCCCTCAAACAAGAACAAGACAAAATGACTCTAGGACTCAGAAAGATGTCCAAGGACATACATCAGATGAAACAAGAGTGTTCTACGATTACGGGATTGCTTAAAGGAATTTTGAAAAAGCTGGGTTGCACGAGCTCTGAGGACTCCGCCTCGGATGACTCAGATTCAGATGCTTGAATTGTTTGTTTAATCATTTTCTTGTGCAGGAACTTTATTTTTTTTTACTTTCTTTGTGCAGGTTCAGTTTTTAGATTTTAATGTTCTCTTTTTATTTTTAGTTTTAGTTCTCAGGTTTTTCTTGATTTTGAACTTTTTAACTCTCCTTAAATTTTGAATTTTTGGCTTAGTTTGTGACAAAAAGGGGAAGAGAGTTTAGTGTGAACTCTATGAGAACTTTGAACTTTTGAGAACTTAGAACAAACTTTGACTTTGGTGAAAGGTAAGTATCACAACTTCTGGTTTTATCTTGTGATTTGTTGCATGTCCCTACTAACTATTCGACTAACTATTTGGACATGTATTATAACTAACAAGTTGTTTGATTACTAACAAAGCAAAGTTATGACATTTGAAATCTTATTGCTTAGAAGATATGTCAATGTTTGATTGTGATCTTATTACATATCTGAATTACTCAATGTCATGGTGAGCATAAACTCTATCTCTGTTAGGTTTTGAATGCTAAATATTCTTGAGGTATCTAACGATCTCTTTTTGTCAAGAATGATTTCTTTTTGCAGAGAGTACAGATGTCTAAGTCTAGAGTCTGTTTTAGGAGTTTATCTCTTGTATTGGATCTCCATTGTAAATTTTTGTTGTATGGTGATAGCAACAAAAATATCTTTTTTGAATTTTCTTTAGTGGATCTGTATTTTGTCACGAAACTGCCAAAGGGGGAGACTGTTACGGATTTTGTTTTGGCGCATTTCATGAAAGTGTTAAGTCTTGAAGATTGAAGATGAATGAAGTTTGGATCATATACCTCAATCTCAAGAAAGAAGAATTCAAAAAGATCAGGTAAGTTTAACTAAATATTTTTGGTGATCCGAATACTTCTTGTAGTGTAGAAACACTTGGAAGAATTTTTTATCGCATAAAAATCAAGAACTAGACATGGGACATGTTCAGGATCCGGATCAGACAGTCCAATCCGGATCTCGAAGGGTACTTGTTCATTGGCAAATCCGATCCGGATCATAGCCATTTCGATCCGGATCCCGAACATGGGAATTTGCTGAAATTCATGAACGATCCGGATCGTGGATTACAATCCGGATCCCGAACCCTGTTTCTCTGGAATTGGCTGACTCGTTACGACGATCCGGATCACAGCTAATCCGATCCGGATCGCCGTCATGAAAATTTCCAGAAACGACAGTTTTGATCCTTATCTTCTTCCTAGGGTTTCTAACCTATAAATAGACCCTATGATTCTTTTTCTAGGGTTAATCCAAGAAGCCGAAAATCGAAGAAGCCGATAATCCAAAAAGCCATCATCTTTTATACGGCCTAAGATCCACATATAGAGAAGAAAGGAAATCATTAGATATTACTCTATGTTTCTTCATCTATATTGATTAGTTTGATTCTAGGTTTTCATACTCACATCTTGAGTTGAATCAAACTAATGAATACTTAGATGGTATTTCCTATCTATCTTTGATCTAAGTATTCGGCGGATCATCACCACCCAAAAACAACGATTTACCCCAAAATCGGCGCGTGGACTCGCGTGGCCTTGTGGATTCAAGGTGCAACCGCTCTCGTGGATTCGGAGCGAGGTACGTTCGTGGATTCGAAGCGTGCTACTGGGTGAAGACCGTGGATTCGGTCAGATGTCGTGGACTCGACGTTGGACGCCGTGGATTCGGCGTTGGACGCAGATCGTGGATTCGAGACGCGTTGCGGAGCGAGCGGAGAAGATCAACTAGGAGCGTATGGAAAAGGTTGAGTCGTCTGTGAGTACGGTATATCACCTTGTACGTGTTTAATTCTAGTGGATTTCACCGTGTTATCGGTCCCGTGGTTTTTTACTCCGGTTTGGAGTTTTTCCACGTAAAAATCTTGTGTGTTCATTTATATTTCCGCATTGGGTTTTTATTGCGCAATGATTTTTTGAGTGTTTATTGTTTACACCTATTCACCCCCCTCTAGGTGTTTTTTCCCCTATTTAGATCTATTATTACATATAACCCAACACGATGGAGTGAGTAGCCCCCTCCGTGCCAATGTTTAGTGGCGAGGCACCGAGGCAGGGTGGATAGTTGACAGCTGGTGAGCTGAGGGGACGCGATCGATCTAGTGAGCCAGATTCGGCAGATGAACCACCCCGACTCGTAAGATTGAGTTGGAGCCTTTGGAGGCAGAGTCGTGGTTAGTGGTGATGGATTGATCAATAGAGAGCCTCACTGTGCCGGAGAGTTTATGCTAGTTCCCTACCCGTCCTTGGAGTATAGTGGTACCCTTTTTGGAGTTTTGTAGTACAGTCTGCTGGATTCTAGTAGATAGTTACTGAGAGTTTTATTTTTGAGAGACTTATGTATTGTGAGTTTCAGATCTGTACTATTTGGAGTTGTACATTTATGTTTCAGTAGTTTATTTTACAGCTCTGATATTTGTATAGTCGTAGTTTTATCTTTTGCAGGTTAGACGGTTCGTCCATACGGGGCTTTCCGTATGGGCGGCGGATCTGTTGGCGGGCCCGGGTCGCAGTTTCGACCCTGGGGCGTGACAAGAGGTACCTTGTATTTTGAGATTCCTCTTTTGTACTAGACAGTCTAAGAGATTTGTATATATTTACTTTCATAGCAGGAGTGACTATGCACTATTTTGGATTTATGTTATGCAGTTGTTCTGTTATGATTTCTGTAGCTACTAGTTTTATTTTCAGCTCTGATACATGTTTAGCTGTAGATCTGACTTGCATGGTAGACGCTTCGTCTGTACGGAGATTTCTGTGCAGATGGCGGATCTGTTGGCGAGCCCGGGTCGCAGTTTCGACCGTAGGACGTGACACACATGACTTTAGTAAACCAATATTTTTCTTCCCAATTTTGAAGGGTCGTCGGAGCATATTCTTATTTGATTTGGGTGAAGGCATTAGCCTTTCGGAGTATGGAAAATAAAACTTGTTTTTAACTGATCTTCTTAAGAACTAAAATTTATTAAAATGGGTTTCCTGAAATCAAGATGGTTTTTCTAAAAAGGAGCTGCTTTTATCCTCACCCCGAGAGGGTTCGAGTGAAAATGGTTTTCAGTAATAAATATTATCTTTTCTTATAAACTTTCTCACCCGAGAGGGTTCGAGTGATCTGGGTTCTAAGTGTTGTTTTCATTCTTGTTTCGAGAACTACGGGAGGCTATATATACCTAGAGTCTGTTCTTGTTTGATTGGGGTTGTAGGTACTAGTCTTTCGTCGTTTTCGGACCCTTCGTTGTTGTCGGCTGTTGAGTACCTCCGGCCAGTGAGTTTTAGCGTGGTGAGTTGGATGTCCTGTTTTGGGAGCCGTTTGGGTTGACGGCGGTCCAGACTGTTGAGTACCTCCGGCCAGTGGGTTAGTGTTGTGAGTTGAGTTTTGTCGATCTGATTGATCGTGGATTTGGACTATAGCCTGCATGAGCCATATTGAGCTCGACAGAGATGCGCGGATACTTCCTTGGTGGGGTTGCTCCCCTCGAATGCCACTCCGGAGCTGGGGCTGTTACTTTGCTATCGCGACTTGTCGACGCTGTTCCCGTTAACTAGGCCCTTTTCGGTCAGTCATAGACGCCCTACGTAATTCCCGTCCCAGTGTGGATGTGTGGTAGTAGGTGGACGCAGATTTGACTAGGTCATTTTTGGGCAGTCATTACGATTGGGTCGATTGAGCACCTCGTGTTCGAGTGGTTGCATATTGAGCATTTTAGATAGAGACATGATAGCTGTCGATTTCTTTACAGCTTATCCTTTCATTATTACAGTTTTTCTGTTATCTTATGCATCTAATAGACTTAGTGGGCAGACAGTTGGGCTTGGAGACGGTACCCACTGAGAAATACTGATTAATATAGTTCTCACACCCTCTGTTCGTGATAGTTTTGTAGAGATTTTTTCCTTCGTCCCTACTCTAACTGGCTTGATAGATCGAGGACAGGGAGTCGCGATATAGATCCCTACCAGTGTAGTTTATTTTGGTGAGATAGATGTACCATCCCGGATTGTGGAATTTTACTGTACACTGATATATTTATTATTTTAGTTTACTTCCCTTTTTGGATTCATAGATGTTATATAGGAGGATTTTTTTTGTTTGTACTATTCATGTGGATTAGATTATTGTATTATTATTTTTGGGAGATGGATCTTGTACCTTTATTTCAGTTGTACAGTGGTTTGGATTTTTATTACAGCAGTTTATTTTCCGTTCTGATATCTGTATAGCTGTTAGTACTATCTTTTACAGATTAGACGCTTCGCCTATACGGAGTTTCTATATGGGTGGCGGATCTGTTGGCGAGTCTGGATCGCAGTTTCGACTCCGAGACGTGACACTTAGTTTCTATTTAACCCAAAGTGATATGAAACCGAAACAATTTAAACGCAAAATGATCCGACTGGAATCTGAATCCGTGCCGACCAGTATGACACATCTATGTGTATTATATGTGTGCTCGCGCACGCGTGTTATCGATGAGATGCTCCTCTTATTATCTTTTTGACAGGCAAGCCTCCAAGCTCCCGATCAATTATTGAGCTTAGGTGTCATCTGACTCGATTATGTAATTATATGCATCCTTCATCTCGTCGGGTAGTCTATGGGGATCGGGACAAATCTATACCCATTCTTGTTATTAGATGTTCCATGTGCACATTATACTAGGATTCTGTGGACCTCTCCTCCCTGCACCCTCAAGTTGATTTTTGAGCAAGAACACTCACACTAACTTTAGCCGAGAGAGATCAATCCAGATGGAAAAAAATAGTGATTAAGTTTTATCTCTACTTGTGGAATGTAGAACACGAAAACAGTTGTGGCCTATAAACTCAATTGATTTCGTAGGATATGGTTCATTATAAATAGTCTCCATACCCTCGCAGAAAGATTTTTTTTCTTTTATGAGACAGGCTTTTTGAACCACAACTTTCCACCATTTGGATTTATTTTGTAGTGTTTTAACATTCATGTAAGGTAAAATCTAGCATTAGATAAGAATGCTTCTGAAAAGACTTATCTGATAGAAAGATTCGAATGGTACGTAGAGATCAAATGAAAGAAGATAAGGGAAGAAACATTAGATGGAGATTTAACTGAAATGATGTCAAATGTGAGGGAATTGAATCTATAACCTAACAAAATTGAAGGATCTAATTAGGATTAGCTGCCGTGTGTGTGTGTGTGTGTGTGTATATATATATATATATATATAGTAGACGTTATATATTTTTAAAAACACAAGTCAAATTATACTTGTAAATTTTTTACCATTAGATTTGCATTGAGATTTGTACAATTATAAAATCAACTAAATAGAGAGAAAGAGAAAATATAATTGCACAAATCTCAATGCAAATTCAATAATAAAAAATTTAAAAGTATGATTTAACTTGTGCTTTTAAAAATATATAAACTGATCTACTATATATATATATATATATATATATAATTGAGCTCCTATGCTTTTAAAAGTACAAAGTTATTTGTGATTGTGAGTTTTTAACCATTAGATGTAGGAACGTGCGGTTAGGATGTGTTAGAGATAATGCTAATGAGTTAGAATTAGATTATCTAAGATATTTGGTTGTTTAAATTTTGATAAAGATAAATCTAATTAGATAGGATATCTAATTGGAATAGGATTTTATGTAATAATCTATAAATAGATAGGTCGGGCTATTTTGATGGTCAATGAAGCCGGAGTCGCCTTAATTAATTAGTGAGGCCAAAGAAATACGTGAGGACATGAAGTTAGTTTTTTAATAAAGGCAAGTTTAGTTTGCTTCCACCAAAACGTACCAGATTATTTATTATTTGTCTTTCTCTCTTCTCTTTTCCATTCTATTTTTGTGGAGATTCCTATATACCATAACAAGTATATATAAAATACTTGGAGGCCCATCACCGTAACAAGTGGTATCAGAGCCTTGTTTTCAAGAGAAGAAGATACTGATGGCATTTAACAGTGCCAATGGAGTTGCACAAGGATTCCCAATATTCAAAGGAGACAATTATGATTTTTGGTGCGTGAAGATGCGGACGTTGCTCCGATTCCAAGATCTATGGAATTTTGTTGAAAAATGATGTAAGGAGGCAACCGAAGAGAATCTGAAAAAAGATGCGAAGGCGCTTTTCTTTATTCAACAATCTATTGACGACTCAATATTTTCCCACATTGCCGGCGCTACCCGATCGAAAGAAGCATGGGATATATTACAGAAGGAATACCAAGATAACGAAAAGGTACTCAGAATTAAAATTCAAACTTTAAAAAGAAAATTTGAGACTTCATTTATGGAAGAAAAAGAAAATATTCATACCTTTTATTCTAGAGTTATGGAATTAGTTGTCTTGATGCGTACCTATGGTGAACAAATTTCTGATCAAACAGTAGTTGAAAAAATTTTAAGAAGTTTGACGAAAAAATACAGTGATGTAGTTTCTGCTATAGAAGAAGCAAAAGATTTATCTAAATTGTCGTGTAGCGAACTTCTTGGTTCTCTCCTAGCACATGAGGAACGAAAAGATAAAACAGAAAATTTTTCTGAGCATGCTTTTCAAAGCGAATCGAAAGGCAATGAAAAAGATAAAGCAGATACTTCTAATCGCCAAGCTTCAGCATCTGGAGACCATGGTAGTGGTCGTGGTCGTGGTCGTGGCCGTGGTAGAGGTCGCGGCGGTAGATCGGGTGGATACAATAACAGAAACAAGGATCAAGTAATCAAAATTAGAGAACCTACAGAGGTAATGATCAGTCCCATAATTATAAAAATATTCAATGTTATTATTGTAAGAAATTTGGCCATATCGAGCGATTTTGTCAATTGAAACAACAAAACGCTAATTTTGCTCAAGGAAATAATGAAAACGATAATGTACTTTTTGCATGTCGTTCATCAGAAAAAGCTGCTAACAGTATTTGGTATGTCGACAGTGGTTGTAGCAGTCACATGACAGGAAAAGAAGAGAACTTTATTAATTTGGATAAATCTGTTAAAGGCCGAGTGACGATGGGTGATGGCTATGTTCAGGACGTGCATGGAAGAGGTACAATTGAGGCAAATATTTCAGGAATTCAAAAAATAAATAATGTTTTATATGTTCCTGGTTTGAATTCCAATCTTTTTAGTGTGGGCCAATTTTTGAAAGAAGGTTATTCGCTTATTTTTTAAGATTCTAAGTGCACTATTTATAAAGATAAATATAAAAGGGATTTATTTTTTGAAGTTCTGATGACAGAAAATAAAGTTTTTCCTGTTCATGTTGCAATGAAAGTAGTGTTAGATGATGATTGGTTATGGCACTATAGATATGGTCACTTGAGTTTTAAGGGGCTTGATTTATTACATAAAAAGAATATTTTTGATGGTTTGCCTTTGGTGCATAATAATGATTCTGTATGTGAAAGTTGTGTGTTAGGAAAGCATCACATAGACTCTTTTCCAAGAAACAGCAATTGGAGAGCCAAAGAACCACTAGAATTGATACATGCTGATGTTTGTGGGCCGATGCAGACACCGTCGCTCAGCAGCAATTATTATTTTGTGGTTTTCGTGGATGACTACAGTCGGATGACTTGGATTTATTTTATTAAAAATAAATTCGAAGCTTTTGATGTTTTTCGAAAATTTAAAAACTTGGTCGAAAACGAATCCGGTTATTATATTAGGACTCTCCGTACAGATCGAGGGGGAGAATTTATTTCTAATAAATTTGAAAATTTTTGTGAATCAAATGGTATTCGCAGGCAGTTGACAACCAGTTACACGCCTCAACAGAATGGCGTTGCTGAGCGCAAAAATCGAAATTTAGTAGAGATGGCAAAAAGTATGTTGAAAGCGAAAGGACTTCCAAATAAATTCTGGGCAGAAGCGGTATCTACTGCAGCATACATTCTTAATAGAAGCCGAACTTTGGCGCTGGATAATATTACACCTTATGAAGCATGGACAGGTTGGAAACCGAAGGTAAAACATTTTAAAATTTTTGGATCGGTTTCTTTTGTTCATATTCCATCACAAAATAGGCAAAAATTGGATAATAATAATAGCAAGTGTATTTTTGTGGGCTATAGCGAAAGAAGTAAAGCCTGTCGATTTTATAATCCTGTTACTAACTCCTTAATTATAAGTCGTGATGCTATATTAGATGAACAAAAAGGTTGGGATTGGAGTGCAAAAGTAAAGGATAATCCACTTCTAATGTTAGGAAATGAAACTACTATTGAGAATAAGAACAATGGGGAAAATACTATAAGTACTGAAACAACACCACATGCTTCACCACGAATTTCTCCAGGAACTTCGCCTGAGACAACACCGAGAAAGGTAAAATTGCTTAGTGAAATATATGAGCAGTGCATGTACACACAATGTGGAGAACCACAAACTTTCGAGGAAGCGGCAAAATCTGATGATTGGTGTAAAGCTATGTGTCACGCCCCGGGGTGGAAACTGCGCCCCGGGCTCGCCAATAGATCCGCCACCTATGCGAAATCCCGCATAGGCGAAGCGTCCAACCTGCAAAAGTATCATCTAACAACTAAACAGATATCAGAGCTGAAGAAAAACTGCTGTAATAAAAATCTGAATCACTGTACAACTGAAAAAAAAGGTACAATATCTATCTCCCAAAATGATCATAAACAAAATCCTCTGATACAAAACTCAAAAGGGAGATATCTCCAATAAATAGATCAGTGTACAAGCTCTCAATACAAAAATATCCTCACTACATCAGTCTCTCAAAAGAGGAAAAAGAAATAAACTAATCTACTGAAGCTCTCCTCTGAAGGGGTACCGCTACACTCCAACGACGGGTAGGGAACTAGCTCGCGACTCTCTCGCCTCGGTCAGAAGGATCAGCAATAGGAGCAACAAGAACAGTAGTAGGAGTTCCTGGGGAAAAGACACCACGACGGGTGTGAGAACTACATCCCACAGTAATTCTCAGTGGGTGCAGCCAACAAGCCCGATGGTCTGCCCACTAAGTCTACTAGAGGCATAAGATAACAGTGCAATGAAATCTGAACAAGAAAAGCTGGAGCTACTCTACAACTACCATGCCTCTATCTAGATGCTCAAAAAGTGGAACAGATGAAAGTATGATGCATCCACTGACTCTCAAGTATAGTCACCCAGTCTACACTGACTGCCTCCTCGGGTCCAGTCAAACCTGCGCCTACCTAATGCCGTTACATCCCGGAGGACCGGACTGACGTAGGGCGTCTGTAGCTGGCAAAACTGGCCCAGCCAGAGGGACTGTGTCGACAAGTCGCGATACAAAAGTAACAAATCCACCCCGGGCGTGGCTCTCGAGGGGTGCGACCCCACCGAGGAAAAGGTATCCGCGCACTCTGTCGCTCAGGTGGCACTGCAGGCTATAGTCAAAATCCACGCTCACGCTCTGAACGGAAGGACTCAAACCAGCGAACATCTCGCACAACAGTCGGAGCACTCTCGACAACTCAGCTGATCAGCTCTCACGAAACACGAGACACTAGCCTCACCAACAGCTCACGGTACAGAACACACTGGCTGGAGATACTCCACAGCCAGGAACGACCCACAACTCGGGGCCAAGAACACAGGTCGGACGACACTCAGCGACCTGGGACCACCGTCAACCCCAACGGTTCCCAACAACACTGACCGGAAGATACTCGACGGCCCGGGACCACCGTCTACTCAACAGCTCCCCACGACACTAGCACAAACTAAACTCATCTACCAGACTACACTCTGCCCCCATGCACGAGTGCAACAATGTCCCACAGAAACCCGACCCTCGGCCCACTACCCGGGCGAGGCAACACTATGTCCAGGAAAGATGCAAAGTGTGGGAAATCTAAAGCATAAAAGAACCTAGCCCAAGTGAAGGTTCTCTACTGGTCTGGTTAACATGCAGCATATGACGGGGTGCTAGGTCAAGTTCCAATAATAGCATTAAATAAACTAAATCATGAGCAGGGAACATCAAGGAATATAAACACCAAAACCAAGCAACATGAGCCTCATCTCCCTAAACATACTCTCAACTAGCATAGGTAAAAACATTCATCGAACATATAATATCTCGAAGATATCTAATGTGTACCCTGAATCATGAAAGCCTCAATCCACATGAACTATATCATTCTTGTGCTCACCTCTCAAGGCTATAGTTTGTACAACGAAATATGCATGCTCTCACATTATCAGATATAAATATACTATCTTGCAAGTTTCCATCAGGCATATCTCAATATCATAAAATACAATTCCTGGAACCAATGTCATCACCAAACTTGCATCTCAATCAGATATTGCTACACTAACATGCATGCATTTTAATACATATAATTAGAGAACCGTCCACCGATTCTAGAGATGAAACACCCACCTGAAACTTGACGATCCGATGCCCGGCCTGGCTGAATTTTGGCGTGAGTAATCCTTATCCTGCCAGGAGCCCGATGCCGCGAAAATCATCCAATTCCGCCTTACGGATTGGGCGCAATCACTGAAACAATGCACACTGCGCACTCAAATTCCAGAATTTCAGCAATTGAAAATAAGTTTAAGAAAATGTAGGTGCAGCCCCAAATACCTCAAGATGAAGTTCCTAGCAGTAAAACAAAGATGTCCTCTTTCATACAACCATCTTCAAGTCCTCAAAAATCCACCATCAATTTCCCTTAACATTCAAATGAAGCAAAATCACAATGCTGTCCAAAAACTGCTACATAAACTTGCTAGCATTTCCAAGCTTAATTAGGGGCTGTTCCAAAGGGATTCATCCATAGATCATAAAAGATAATTTGCTCACCTTGAAGTTAAGAAGAAGAACCAACTTGAATTTCTGAAAAATACCTTATATCCACAAAGTTATCTGCATTCCAAGGTGCATTGCTCAAATCAAGACTAAAACAGGGACTGCAGTAAACCATATAATCGCACTTATAAAGATCATTAAAGTTACCTAATCAAACAAGCTCCAAATCCTGCAAGAGAGGTACCATTGGATTCCTTGTCGAGCGTAGATACAAATTCAGCAAAAGAATTCCAATTTTCATGCTCGGATGAAGGAGAAAACCCATAAACACTTTGAACTATCCAACAAGTTCCATCTGTACACGAACGCTGCAAGGTGCTCCAACGATCATGCATAAACCCTAATAAAAACTCATATCTGGGAAAAATGATACAAACCAATGTTGTATATCTTCGAGTGCTGGAAATTTCCCTGCAAAAATCATCCAAATATTCCACTCCTACAATTCAGAAAAGCCAAAATACTAAAGGCTGCCCAAAAAATCCAGACTGAAACAAAGGGTCCCAAAGATGGCCCTAAAACTCTGTAAAAACATGAGATCTGAGGGGAGAGTTGAATACAAAGATTGTAGCCTTACCTCTTGTGAAAACGTAGAACTAAAAATGAGCTCAAAATTCCAAGAAATGAGTCCTGGAAAATTTTCGCACTGAAACGCGATGGAGAGGGCTGTGAAGCAGCAAAGGTGATGTCCTCAAATCTTGGTGAAGAAGATGATCCAAATGGCCTTCAAAAATCCCCAAAAAATCCAGTGTTGTAGAAGACTTGTTGATGGAGCTCTGCCAAAAAAACTCCCCTGAGAAAAGCTCTCCAAAAGGTCCAAAATGGAGGAGGAAGACACCTTTTAAAGCCAAGGAGGAAGAAGAAGCAGGAATTAATTCCCTGTTGCTACAGTAACGGGCCGGCCCGGCACTGTGCCGCCGGGCCGCCACGCGTCGCGCTCCCGCGCAGTAGCACCCACGCCCGATCGCCGCCACGTGTCGCTTCCCGACAGGCCAATCCACGCGGCCAATCGGGAGGCGACACGTGGCCTCCCTTATCCGCCCGCAGCAGCGCCTGCCCGCGCTGTTGCCCGAGCCTGCCCGGCCTGCCCGCGCCTGCTGCGTGGGCCGGGCTCGCCGCACCGCGCCTCCGATCCTGCCACGTGGCGTACGGGACCAATGGGAAGCCGCCACGTGGCACCCCCTTCGGTCCACCGGTCCACCATGCACCCGAAAAACACTGTAAACTTCGGGTTGCCCGTTTTCACGCGTCCGGACTCAGAAAAAAACATGTAAATAGTCGATTTCCAACGTTTTCGCGCGCTGAATCCAAATACGAAGTCCGATTCTCCCAATTCTCATCCAAAATTTTGCCGAAAGCCCCCGGAATGCCCACTTGTTCCGATTTTCGCGCCGGGTCCAATCCTAAAGTCCGCTTTGCCAAATTCCAACTCTAAAAATTCCCGAAGGCATCCGGATAGGTGATCTTGGGTCCAAACTTCGCGCTGAGTCCAATATTAATATCCCTTGCGCGCGAAACCACTTCTAAACATCCGACAGGATCATCAGACTACTCTCGTGATCCATTTAACACACCGGGTCCATCACAATGTCCAATTGGTGCACAAATACCACCGACACGCCACATAGGCCTCCAGGAGCTGCAGATGCAACAGTAGTCTAATAGTGGGAATTTCGGGTCTTCACATCCTCCCCCACTAAAAGAAAGTTTCGTCCTCGAAACAAGCTCAAGTCCACCAGGAGTCACAAATACCACGGGTAGATATCCATCAATAACGCCTCCAGCTCCCCAAATACCACTCACTCCCCGTGATTACTTCCCGACAACAACAACAACCACAAGTACGGCATGGCCCGATGTGCAATTCTCTCATTTCTCGAGCCAGAAATCGCAACGGACGTCCCTCGTACTCCAACAATCACATATCTCAAAGGGGCAAGTCAATCACGGGCGAGGGATCCAAAAACACATAACTCCTGAGCTGAGACGTGAAATACCAGAGGGGCTCCAATAAAAGCTGGGGAAAATGAAAATAACCACATCCTGGTGCCAATCTCACAAGGCGACCCGAAGCGTACCCACACATTCATCCAATAAGGAAAAGAATCCAATAAGCTGGGGTCTTCACTCGGTTACTTCCCGATCCAAAAGCACCCGAGTGGACTACTCAACCGCGGGCTGCCCTCAAAAGGGATCCTTAAGAGATACAATCTCATGCCACAGTTGGTCGCTCAACATGCCAACATAACCCCAACGGACCCAAGGGTCGAAGTCAATCTCTCAACTAATAAAGAACATCCTGACGGGGACCAAACCGTCAGTGAACGGAACTGAAAACTGGCTCGAAAGGCGATCATAATGCTGATGCCCAAACTCGCAGTCAAAAGTCCGAACCATCAACGACAATCTGCGTAAATCCCACTCAATATGCAGAAAGCTGTAGTCTCCACTGGTGCCGCATGGTAGAAAACTCTAATCTGTCATAAAGTATAGAACAGAAATGCTGAGTAATCAAGACTGATAGCCAAGCAGGCATGGCCTACGCCCAGGTATATCAATCAAAGCAGAAAATAATTGGCGTACTGAAAGGCTCAACTGTGGGATCCAAGCTGCCTACAAAGCAGCGGTTCGTCCAACCACAATACTCATAGGGTTGGACTAAAGAAGTGCGGACCGAAGCTCAACCCACGGTAACTCCACAGCCACAATGGGAGGCATCACTAAAACACACAATCCATCTCCCAACACTGGAAACACTAGCATTGGCGCTGGTATCAGTCTCATTATCCATTGGCCATGCTCTCCCGACACTGCCAAGTCCAAGAAGCTCCTCACTTCAAGAATAACTGTTGGTCTCAGCCAATCTCGAATAACATCCATTTGGTCGGGTTTCCACTGCCGCCCCCTACGGCTAACACAATGTGACCCAAGAAGGTATGCTTCTGAAGCTAAAACTTGTATCTCAATAACTTGGCATACAGCTTCATCCACACAGGCATGGTAGCACATCCACAAGTGCTCCACGTACTCCAAGTCGCTCTGGGAGTAAATCATAATATCCTTGGGGAACACCACTCCCAAATCGTCCAAGTACAACTGGGACACGCAATTCCTCAAATCATAAGAGCGGCAGGGCATTTGTCATTCCATTTGGCCTCACTATGAGCTCATAATGCCCCTGCCGGATCCTGAATGCCCTCTAGGCAAAGTCCTCGGCTGTCTGATTCCAAGTAGGTACTCGCATCATACACTAACTGCCGGAGTATAACCCCATCAAAAGGTCCTAGATACCACCCGGACCTGTCTACACTCGAACCATAAAAGGACCCTCACCGTCGTGTATCAACGACGTGGCATCACCACCGTGTACCAACGGCGTGGCACTAGGTCAAACAGACCCCTCGATCCATCAGATCCTGCAACTGCGCCATCAGCTCTCTCAGCTCCACAGGCGATATCCAATGAGGTGCTGTCGTGGGTGGCGTGGTTCCCCGAACCACGTCAAACGTAATCTCTATCTCCCTAACCGGCGGCATTATCAACGGCTTAGGTGAAATCACACCCGGAATCTCGTGGGCAATAGAGATATCCTTGGGTCCCGGTGCCGCCGTAAGCACCTCCCGCACAGTCACTATAACCTGTGTGCTCTAACTATCTCAACCACCAAGCCTCCTCCCGTCTGCCTCGCAGAGGTCAAAATCCGATCTCCCAGCAGCCAAACATCTTGTGGCACTAAGCCAACCAAAACCCAAGCACTTGGTCAAACACCGAATTGCCACAATTTCCAATAAGTCTGCCGATACAACTCACGGCCTCAACTGCAATGGACATAATCCACAAGCCTCCTCCACATGCACAACACCAACAAAAACCTGTACCTCTAGTGCACGTGGTAACAAGTCTGCCTCTAGTCCATGCAGGAATGCAACCTACTCTAACTCCGACTGTTGTGATGAATTCACACCTGCGACAACCCGATCCGCTGCTGTGGCGCCCTCCAACCGGGCGGCACAGGTTCATCCGCTCAAAGCAAGTGGTTGTGGCTTAATCTGCAAGGAAAATCAGGACTATCCACATAGGGAGCACGACCTCTGTCTCTGCTCCCACTGGGGTGACGAATAAGGTCCTCCGCAGATAACAGATCCACGCTACCGCTGCGCCACTCTGATATAGATACTGATGCTGCCATCAGGGTCCACCCGATCTCTGGCATCTCGGGGATCTACACCCCTTGGGAAGAAAACTAGAATGCCTCTGCCGGTCGGTCTGTCCTCCATCACCCAGCGCCAAGCGCCTAAGTCCAGAACTCACCTCTGGCAGCAGATCCCTATCCAAAGGAACTACAGCGCCATGCTCCACACACAGCCCTACACCATCGAGGCGTCAATAATCCATAATAGAGGGACCAATTAAACTGAAAGGTATCCTGGCGCAATCCACTCCCAGACACACATATCCTATGCACCTCGTCCCCCGAAACCTGGAGCGCGCAGTTCAACAACTGCATAAACTCTCTAGCACAGGGAGGCTCTCATTTGTTCACTCCATCACCACCAACCACGACTCTGCCTCCAAAGGCTCCAAGCTCAATCTTACGAGTCGGGGTGGTTCATCTGCCAAATCTGGCTCAATAGCTTGATCATGTCCCACAGCTCCTCTACTATCAACTATCCACCCTGCCTCGGTGCCTCGACACTAAACATTGGCACGGAGGGGGGTACTCAGTGTTCTGACAACTGTGTCACTAAAACTAGCTGCTCGCTCACTCTGCCGCTGATAAGCCTCTGCCAATCCCGTCATCTGGGTCCGGAGTTCTCTGACCTCAATCCAGGTATCCGGCCCAAAGCCAACCGCTCAAACTCAACAGCTACGACAGGATGCACACGGGTCAAAACCCAGCGTCGGGGAGACACCCCTCACCACGACGAAACAGCAAATCAGGACACAAAAGCCACTCGACCCAATCCAGCGAAAGTCTAGAGCATGTCACCCATTCCACAGCATTATGTTGTCTGCAGCCAACATAATTACTTAGGAGAATAAACATGCCAATCACCCTTCCCGTCCCTTGGGAGAGGTATAAAACTCAATCAGGACTCTCGCTATAAATCACGACTCTCACGAAGTCAACCAAGGGTCAAACCATAAGCCTAGGGTTTCTAAGTCCACCATGACCTACAACCTAGGCTCTGATACCACTCTAATCTGTCACGCCCCGGGGTCGAAACTGCGCCCCGGGCTCGCCAACAGATCCGCCACCTATGCGAAATCCCGCATAGGCGAAGCGTCCAACCTGCAAAAGTATCATCTAACAACTAAACAGATATCAGAGCTGAAGAAAAACTGTTGTAATAAAAATCTGAATCAATGTACAACTGAAAAAAAAAGGTACAATATCTATCTCCCAAAATGATCATAAACAAAATCCTCTGATACAAAACTCAAAAGGGAGATATCTCCAATAAATACATCAGTGTACAAGCTCTCAATACAAAAATATCCTCACTACATCAGTCTCTCAAAAGAGGAAAAAGAAATAAACTAATCTACTGAAGCTCTCCTCTGAAGGGGTACCGCTACACTCCAACGACGGCAAGGGAACTAGCTCGCGACTCTCTCGCCTCGGTCAGAAGGATCAGCAATAGGAGCAACAGGAACAGTAGTAGGAGTTCCTGGGGAAAAGACACCACGACGGGTGTGAGAACTACATCCCACAGTAGTTCTCAGTGGGTGCCGCCAACAAGCCCGACGGTCTGCCCACTAAGTCTACTAGAGGCATAAGATAACAATGCAATGAAATCTGAACAAGAAAAGCTGGAGCTACTCTACAACTACCATGCCTCTATCTAGATGCTCAAAAAGTGGAACAGATGAAAGTATGATGCATCCACTGACTCTCAAGTATAGTCACCCAATCTACATTGACTGCCTCCTCGGGTCCAGTCAAACCTGCGCCTACCTACTGCCGTTACATCCCGGAGGACCGGACTGACGTAGGGCGTCCGTAGCTGCCAAAACTGGCCCAACCAGAGGGACTGTGTCGACAAGTCGCGATACAAAAGTAACAAATCCATCCCGGGCGTGGCTCTCGAGGGGTGCGACCCCACCGAGGAAAAGGTATCCGCGCACTCTGTCGCTCAGGTGGCACTGCAGGCTATAGTCAAAATCCACGCTCACGCTCTGAACGGAAGGACTCAAACCAGCGAACATCTCGCACAACAGTCGGAGCACTCTCGACGACTCAGCTGATCAGCTCTCACGAAACACGAGACACTAGCCTCACCAACAGCTCACGGTACAGAACACACTGGCTGGAGATACTCCACGGCCAGGAACGACCCACAACTCGGGGCCAAGAACACAGGTCGGACGACACTCAACGACCTGGGACCACCGTCAACCCCAACGGTTCCCAACAACACTGACCGGAAGATACTCGACGGCCCGGGACCACCGTCTACTCAACAGCTCCCCACGACACTAGCACAAACTAAACTCATCTACCAGACTACACTCTGCCCCCACGCACGAGTGCAACAATGTCCCACAGAAACCCGACCCTCGGCCCACTACCCGGGCGAGGCAACACTATGTCCAGGAAAGATGCAAAGTGTGGGAAATCTAAAGCATAAAAGAACCTAGCCCAAGTGAAGGTGTCACGCCCCGGGGTCGAAACTGCGACCCGTGCTCACTAACAGATCCGCCATCTGTACGGAAACTGCCGTACAGACGAAGCGTCTAACCTGCAGAAAGAATCAACTACAGAGATACAGATATCAGAGCTGGAAGTAAACGACTAAAACTGAAGTCCAAACACTGTACAACTGAAAATAATACAATATCCATCTCCCCAAATACTATCACATACAAAGTCCTCTGATACAAAAACTCAAAAGGGAGGTATCTCCAATGAATACATCAGTGTACAGACTCTCGATACAAGAACATCCTCACTACAACAGTCTCTCAAACTGTAAAATAAAGTACAACTCTATACCTCACAACAAAGGTCTCTCAACAGAGAAAAAAGAAGAAAAGTAATCTACTGAAGCTCTCCCCTGAAGGGGTACCGCTACACTCCAATGACGGGTAGGGAACTAGCTCGCGACTCCCTCGCCTCGGTCAGAAGGATCAGCAACTGGAGCAACAGGAACAGGAGGAGAAGTTCCTGGGGAAAAAGACACCACGACGGGTGTGAGAACTACTTCCCACAGTAGTTCTCAGTGGGTGCCGTCAACAAGCCCAACGGTCTGCCCACCAAGTCTACTAGAGGCCAAAGATAACAACGCAATGCAAACTGAAACAAGAAAAGCTGGGGCTACTCTACAGCTACCATGCCTCTATCTAGATACTCCAAAAAGTGGAGCAGAAGAAAGTAAATGAGACCACTCGCACCCAAGGTGCTCAATCGACCCAAACGAACTGACTACCTCAAAGGTCCAGTCAAGCCTGCGCCCGTCGACTAGGAACGCTCCTGCCCACTACCACACATCCCCATGAGGACGGGATTTACGTGGGGCGTCCTGTCCTACTAACTCATCCCTCGCGCAAAACTGCCTCAACAGGCCCATCGTTGCCTCAACTGCGGAAAACTGCCTCAACAGGCCAACCATCGTATCCACAGCGGCATCTCAGGACGCGACTCCAACTGAGTAGAACGACGCGGCATAGAGTATCAAACATTGGCATATGCAGGCTAGTCAAAATCCACGCTCACTCTCAGAACGGTAGGGCTCAAGATCCCCAAATACCTCGCACAACAGTCGGAGCACTCTCGACGACTCGGCTGCTCGGCTAACTCGAAACACGAGACACTAGCCACTCCAACGGCTCGCAGCACAAGGCTCACTGGCTGGAGATACTCCACAGCCAGGGACGACCCACAACTCAGGGTAACAAAACAGGTCGGACAACACTCAACGACCTGGGACCACCGTCAACCCCAACGGTTCCCAACAAGACGGACCGGAAGATACTCGACGGCCCGGGACTGCCGTCTGCGCAACGGCTCCCTCCACGACGGCACAACAGGGAAACAAGACCTCCCGGGACTACCGTTTACCCAAACGGCTCCCGGCACAGATAAGCAACCCAGTACAACTACCAGACTCCACTCTGCTCCCAGGCAAGAGTGTAAAAGCATCCCACACTAAAAGCAAGTCCCGACCTCTCGGCCCACTACCCGGGCGAGAAAACACTATGTCCAGGGATGAAGGAACAGTGTGGATGTCTAAGCATAAATAACCCTAGCCCAAGTGAGGGTTTTTCTACTAGTCTGGTTACACATACAACATATGACGGGGGTGCTAGGTCAAGTTCCAAGATAACTACTTTAACAGATAAAAAAGGGATAGCCATTCCAACAATCTAGCATGCTACACAAGGAAATAAACTATCATGTATAGTCCTACATCAATAGAATTAATGTACATTCCATAAAACTTGGAGATAAGGCCACCCACCTCGATTTGCCACCAATTGCTCGTAGACACTTGCAATTGGCCTCCACGCGATCCGCACGCAAAACGATGTCCGCTGCCGGAGTCCGCACGCAAAACGGTGCACGGTGCCAGGATCCGTACGCAAAACGAAGTCTGCACGCAGAACGGTGCACGGTGCCGGAGTCCGCACGCAAAACGGTGCACGGTGCCAGGATCCGCACGCAAAACGGTGCACGGTGCCAGGATCCGCACGCAAAACAGAGTCCGCACGCAAAACGGTGCACGATGCCGGAGTCCGCACGCAAAACGGTGCACGGTGCCGGAGTCCGCACGCAAAACGGAGTCCGCACGCAAAACGGTGCACGGTACCGGAGTCCGCACGCAAAACGGTGCACGGTGCCGGAGTCCGCACGCAAAACGGTGCACGGTGCCGGAGTCCGCACGCAAAACGGAGTCCGCACGCAAAACGGTGCACGGTGCCGGAGTCCGCACGCAAAATGGTGCACGGTGCCCAACACAGAAAAGAGCAAGAGGGTTAATTACAGTCCAAAAGGTCGCCCCGAAAACTGTACAAAAATACAGTAAAACCAACACACGGGACCTACCCGACTGCGCCGCCGTCGCCGAAACGCTCCCCACGAAAAAACTCGCGCGCTCCACGAGGTCCACGGCGCGCCGCCGCACATCCCACAACCTCCCTCCTCACTCTCTCTCGCTCTCGGATGAAGAAGGAACCGAAGAAGGAGAAGAAGTCGCTTGCGGGGAGGAAGAAGAAGAAGAAAAAGAGGAAAATGGGAGGGGGCGGTCCACGGTGCACGGTGCACCGTGCACCGGCCGGTGCACCACACCCACCCGGGTGCACCCGGCCCACGCAAGAGGAAGGGCGGCCACGTGGCCGCGTCCCTGCGCGCCACGCGGCCGCCCAGCTCACGCGCCACACGGGCGCGTGACACCGGGCCGCCCACAGGCGCGGGACACGCGCCCGTGACACGGGCGGGCGCCCCAGCGCCCGCGCGGGCGCCAACTGGGGTCCGCCACGTGGCGGCCCCCACGTGGCCCGCGCATGGGTGCGCCTGCCCCGACGCGCGCAGAGGCGCGCCCTGTCGCGTCAGCCGCGCCTCGCCTGACGCGCCGCAGCCTCCTCGGGATCCGCGCCACGCGCGTCTCGATCCGCGTGCCGCTTTGCCTCGAAAAGCGCGCACGCTTACCGGACTCCAAATCCAACAAATAAATAGTCCATCCTTAGCGATTTCGCGCGCTGAGTCCAGAAATGATGCCCGCTTCTCCAAATTCTCACCCGAAAATTTGCCGAATGCCCACTCGATCCGATTTTCGCACCGGGTCCATTTTTAAAGTCCGATTTGCCCAATTCCAACTCTAAAAATTCCCGAAGGCGACCGGAGAGGTAAACTTTTATCCGGACTTCACCCGGAGTCTAATTTTGACATCTGAATCGCGCGAAAACACTTCTAAACACCCGACGGGTCCACCAACTTCCCACGGGGTCTCAATTTAAGCCCGAAGTCCACCACTTGTGTCCAAATTGCGCGCAACCCACGCAGGCCTCCAGTGATGCAAGCAAAATCCCAAATTGCATCACAAATCCATTTCTGGGCCCCCAACACGCGCACCGACACCCCCAACAGCGACCGAAAGCTGCCCAACAACCAGCAACCCTACGCGGGGGATTCCAGGACCTCACATCCTCCCCCACTAAAAGAAAGTTTCGTCCTCGAAACTAGATCGAGTCCATCAGGAGTCAAGAATACCACGGCTAGGTATCAAACCATACGCCTCCAGCTCCCCCACTCGCTCCTCGTGATTACTCCGCAACCACAACAACAAGTACGGCATGACCCGATGTGCAATTTTCTCATCTCTCGAGCCAGAAATTGCAACGGGCGTCCCTCGTACTCCAATAATCACGGATCTCAAAGGGGCAAGTAAATCACGGGCGAGGAAAAACACATCACTACTGAGCTGAGACGTGAAAAACCAAGGGCTCCACTAAAAAGGCTGGGGGAAAACTGAGATCACCACAAGTGTAGTACGCACCAAACCACAACATGGTGCCACCCTCAACAAGCCGACCCGAAGCATACCCGCAGACTCGTCCAATAAGGAAGGGAAATCCAATAAGTTGGGGTCTTCACTCGGTCACTTCCCGATCCAAAACCACCCGAGTGGACTACTCAACTGCAGGCTACCCTCAAAAGGGATCCTCAAGAGACACAATCTCGTGCCACAGTTGGTCGCTCAACATGCTATAACCCCAACGGACCCACGGGTCGAAGTCGATCCCTCAACTCATAAAGAACACCCTAACGGGGACCAAACCGTCGGTGAACGGGACTGAAAACTGGCTCACAAGGCGATCATAAAGCTGATGCCCAACTCGCGGTCAAAAGTCCGAAACATCCAAAAGACTTTCACCGTTGTGTACCTACAACGTGGCATCACTGCCGTGCACCCACGGCGTGGCATTACTGCCGTGTAACTACGGCGTGGCCTCACTGCCGTGCGCCACCGGCGTGGCATCACTGCCGTGTAACAACGGCGTGGCATCACTGCCGTGTAACAACGGCGTGGCATCACTGCCGTGTAACAACGGCGTGGCATCACTGTCGTGTACCAACGGCGTGGCATCACTGCCGTGTAACAACGGCGTGGCATCACTGCCGTGCGCCACCGGCGTGGCATCACTGCCGTGTAACAACGGCGTGGCATCACTGCCGTGTAACAATGGCGTGGCATCACTGTCGTGTACCAACGGCGTGGCATCACTGCCGTGTAACAACGGCGTGGCATCACTGCCGTGCGCCACCGGCGTGGCATCACCACCGTGTATCAACGGAGTGGTATACCCAAGCATCAAGGCCTCAGATCCTCACAGTACTATACCCAACACTACCTCGAAATCCCGGAGCTGAGGAAGAGCCAAAAGATCAACAGGCAAAAACCAGGGCCCCAACTGCACTGGGCAGGACCAATAACACCCATCTATGTGCAACACGTGATCAGGTATCTGAACCTCACGAGCACAAGCTAAGGGTACTATCTCTAGCCCATACATCGATGCAAATGCCCTAGCACTCTCACAGCTATGTCGGAGAACCCTCAACGACTCAACTCGCAGCAACACCCCACTCATAGGCGAGAAGAACCGACTGTCGCAGCCAAAATCCAAAAATCCCGATAGACCGGTGCCTAGAACCCCAATCCAATAAGAACAGACTCTAGGCTCAGTCTATCGAAGTTTTCGCTCCTTTACCATTCAGGGATTCGGTCCCTCTCGTTTAAAGAGGGAAACGATGTCAACAAGCAACTCACGGCTGGAGACGCTCCCGGTAGTCCATCAGGACGAACTCGACGCCATCAAATCTCGGCGTCCTGTCAGATCATCTCAATCTCACTAAAATAACCACCTGGTAACTCGGCCGGAGGTGAAAATCGCCTTAACAGGCCAAACCTTCGCCACTCACTAGGCGGCATCGCCACTCATTGGGCGGCATCGCCACTCACTGGGCGGCATCACCCCTTACTGGGCGGCATCGCCTCTCACTGGGCGGCATCGCCCCTCATAGCTCGGCCAGTGGAAATGATCCTCCTGGTACTTCGGCCAGGGAAAAATGTCCTCCTGGTAACTCGGCCAGGGCATGCGCCCACCTGGTAACTCGGCCAGGGGCAACGCATCCATCTGGTTGCTCGGCCAGTGGAAATGATCCTCCTGGTACTTCGGCCAGGGAAAAATGTCCTCCTGGTAACTCGGCCAGGGCATGCGCCCACCTGGTAACTCGGCCAGGGGCAACGCATCCATCTGGTTGCTCGGCCAGTGGAAAGTATCCTCCTGGTAACTCGGCCAGTGATAATTATCCATCTGGTAACTCGGCCAGTGATAATTATCCACCTGGTAACTCGGCCAGTGATAATTATCCACCTGGTAACTCGGCCAGTGATAATTATCCATCTGGTAACTCGGCCAGTGATAATTATCCACCTGGTAACTCGGCCAGTGATAATTATCCATCTGGTAACTCGGCCAGTGGTAATTATCCATCTGGTAACTCGGCCAGTGATAATTATCCATCTGGTAACTCGGCCAGTGATAATTATCCACCTGGTAACTCGGCCAGTGATAATTATCCATCTGGTAACTCGGCCAGTGGTAATTATCCATCTGGTAACTCGGCCAGTGATAATTATCCACCTGGTCACTCGGCCAGTGATAATTATCCACCTGGTAACTCGGCCAGTGATAATTATCCACCTGGTAACTCGGCCAGTGATAATTATCCATCTGGTAACTCAGTCAGGAAAAACGCCCTCCTGGTGACTCAGCCAGGGAAAATGCGTCCTTTTCACAACACGACGTCTCAGGGGTATCGCCACCCACTGCACAACTACAAACGTCAGGACACAACAACCATACGACCCAATCCAGCGAAAGTCTAAGACATGTCATCCATTCCATAGCATTATGTTGTCTGCAACCAACATAATCGATTTAGGAGAATAAACATGCCAAACTCTCATCCCGTCTCTTGGGAGAGATAAAAACTCAATCAGGACTCTCGCTAAAAGTCACGACTCTCACGTAGTCATTCTAATATCCAACCACAAGCCTAGGGTTTCTAAGTCCACCACGACCTACAACCTAGGCTCTGATACCACTCTAATCTGTCACGCCCCGGGGTCGAAACTGCGACCCGGGCTCACTAACAGATCCGCCATCTGTACGGAAACTGCCGTACAGACGAAGCGTCTAACCTGCAGAAAGAATCAACTACAGAGATACAGATATCAGAGCTGGAAGTAAACGACTAAAACTGAAGTCCAAACACTGTACAACTGAAAATAATACAATATCCATCTCCCCAAATACTATCACATACAAAGTCCTCTGATACAAAAACTCAAAAGGGAGGTATCTCCAATGAATACATCAGTGTACAGACTCTCGATACAAGAACATCCTCACTACAACAGTCTCTCAAACTGTAAAATAAAGTACAACTCTATACCTCACAACAAAGGTCTCTCAACAGAGAAAAAAGAAGAAAAGTAATCTACTGAAGCTCTCCCCTGAAGGGGTACCGCTACACTCCAATGACGGGTAGGGAACTAGCTCGCGACTCCCTCGCCTCGGTCAGAAGGATCAGCAACTGGAGCAACAGGAACAGGAGGAGAAGTTCCTGGGGAAAAAGACACCACGACGGGTGTGAGAACTACTTCCCACAGTAGTTCTCAGTGGGTGCCGTCAACAAGCCCAACGGTCTGCCCACCAAGTCTACTAGAGGCCAAAGATAACAACGCAATGCAAACTGAAACAAGAAAAGCTGGAGCTACTCTACAGCTACCATGCCTCTATCTAGATACTCCAAAAAGTGGAGCAGAAGAAAGTAAATGAGACCACTCGCACCCAAGGTGCTCAATCGACCCAAACGAACTGACTACCTCAAAGGTCCAGTCAAGCCTGCGCCCGTCGACTAGGAACGCTCCTGCCCACTACCACACATCCCCATGAGGACGGGATTTACGTGGGGCGTCCTGTCCTACTAACTCATCCCTCGCGCAAAACTGCCTCAACAGGCCCATCGTTGCCTCAACTGCGGAAAGCTGCCTCAACAGGCCAACCATCGTATCCACAGCGGCATCTCAGGACGCGACTCCAACTGAGTAGAACGGCGCGGCATAGAGTATCAAACATTGGCATATGCAGGCTAGTCAAAATCCACGCTCACTCTCAGAACGGTAGGGCTCAAGATCCCCAAATACCTCGCACAACAGTCGGAGCACTCTCGACGACTCGGCTGCTCGGCTAACTCGAAACACGAGACACTAGCCACTCCAACGGCTCGCAGCACAAGGCTCACTGGCTGGAGATACTCCACAGCCAGGGACGACCCACAACTCAGGGTAACAAAACAGGTCGGACAACACTCAACGACCTGGGACCACCGTCAACCCCAACGGTTCCCAACAAGACGGACCGGAAGATACTCGACGGCCCGGGACTGCCGTCTGCGCAACGGCTCCCTCCACGACGGCACAACAGGGAAACAAGACCTCCCGGGACTACCGTTTACCCAAACGGCTCCCGGCACAGATAAGCAACCCAGTACAACTACCAGACTCCACTCTGCTCCCAGGCAAGAGTGTAAAAGCATCCCACACTAAAAGCAAGTCCCGACCTCTCGGCCCACTACCCGGGCGAGAAAACACTATGTCCAGGGATGAAGGAACAGTGTGGATGTCTAAGCATAAATAACCCTAGCCCAAGTGAGGGTTTTTCTACTAGTCTGGTTACACATACAACATATGACGGGGGTGCTAGGTCAAGTTCCAAGATAACTACTTTAACAGATAATAAAGGGATAGCCATTCCAACAATCTAGCATGCTACACAAGGAAATAAACTATCATGCATAGTCCTACATCAATAGAATTAATGTACATTCCATAAAACTTGGAGATAAGGCCACCCACCTCGATTTGCCACCAATTGCTCGTAGACACTTGCAATTGGCCTCCACGCGATCCGCACGCAAAACGATGTCCGCTGCCGGAGTCCGCACGCAAAACGGTGCACGGTGCCAGGATCCGTACGCAAAACGGAGTCTGCACGCAGAACGGTGCACGGTGCCGGAGTCCGCACGCAAAACGGTGCACGGTGCCAGTGTAGTGTCCCAGGTTTCCTGGTGGTTTTGCCCCTGTTTCGGGGTGTAGAACACCTATTATTGGTGTGTGGGGCCCCAACATGTCAAAGTGATATGTTGTTTGGAACCAGAGAGGATTTGGGAGCAAGCCTGACCTTCGGCTGCCTTTGCCGAATTTTAGGAGTGGAATCAGGCTAATCGGAGGCCGTATTTGAATTCAGCGCGGAAAAACGCTTGAAAACGGCTATTTACTTATTTAATTTGGAGTCCGGATGCCCAAAAACGGACCCCCGGAAGTTTTCTGCGCAAATTGGTGCACGGGGGAAGCTGTGGACCGGCCGGGGACACGTGGCAGGCTCTTATTGGGCCGGCGCACGGCTCTCGGTCCACGGAGCGGGCCGCCGGTGCACGGTGGACCGGCGGGCCACGTGGCAGGCACTGGTTGGGCCGGTGCAGCGCGCGCGGCGCAGGGATCGCGCGCGGGGCAGCGCGGGCAGGCCGGGCAGGCGGGGGCAGCGTGCGCGGTGCACGGTGGACCGGGGCGCGCCACGTGGCGGCCCCGGACTGGCCGGCCCATGTGCGCGTGGCGCACGCAGCACCGCGCGACTGCGGCCGTACGCGCACGTGGGCGGCGCGTTGACGGACCGGCGGTCGCGTCTGGCGGCGCCGCCCCACGTGGCACCACGCCAGTGGCTGGCGCCGCACGCGTGCTGACCAGGGGAGGGGGGCACGTGGCGCCTCCCCGTTGGGCCCGCACGGCTGCCGCCTGTTCGGCGGACACGTGTCGGGCCCTTGGCCGGGTCGGACGGCCGGTTGGACGCGGCTGGATCCCGTGCGCGGGATGGGCTGGGCCGGGCCGCACTGTGCGCGCCCGGAAATTGGCGGGCCGGGCCGCACTGTTGGCGCCCGAAATCGGGCTGGGCCGGACCGGGCGCCCGAATCTTGGGACATGGAGGGAATTTTTCCAAAAGACTTTTGGGCCTATATATACAGCCCACCTCTCTCTTTTCTCTACCTTTTTCTGAAGTAAAGAGAGGGAATGAGAGGGAGGGACCTTTAGCAAAGTTGTTCCTCACACTATTTTACATCTCGTGGTGGGTTTCCAGAATTTTTGGAAGCTCGACAGCGGCGATCCGGATTTTACAGAGCGCCTCGTTTTTCCCCCAATCTTGGCCCGTTATCGTCGCATTTCAGTCCGAGGAGTCCCCTGCGCAGTACAGGAGTCCTTTTTCGACGATTTCTTCGCCGGTGTGTTCCTAAGAGGTAGGGCTTCGTTTTCCGTGTTGGTGGTTTCTCTGGATTCCGATTTCTTGGCACGATTCCCGAGGTGTGTTGACCCCCCTCTTTTGCTGTTTGGGTTTTTGGACAGCGGCGACTTCGACGAATTATTTCTCAGCGTAGGAATATCAGATCGAGGCGATTCAAGAGTCGATTTTGGGCTACTTTTCGTGAGGAACGCAACCGTGATTTTTTTGAGATTTTAGGAGCTCGAGACAGAGGTGAAATTCCTTGTTTTGCGTGCTGATTGCAAAAACAGCAATTATGTGTTTGGAACTTGTAGTTTTTACACCGTGTACACTTGTGTGATGTTGTAGGATACTGTTTCAGCTGACGGTGTGCTTAGAGGACAGCGGGTATTTTCTGGGTGTGTTGTACACGCTTTTCGAGGTGGGTGGTTGCGTTTCCCTCTTTGTTGACTTGCTCACTAGGAATAGTAGAGTTTCCCAATTGTACATGTGACAGTTAACTCGTGGTATATGAACCTATTGCATGGGCCCCTAAATTAATTGATAGCTGCTATGTGATCAATCTGGGACAATGAAGTTGGACAATTGCTATATCTTAATCTGCATGCAAATAAATAATATTATAAATTGATTCTTTACAAGAAACCTTAGTCACTTTTCTAATACTTTTTAAAGGAATAATTGTATGTTTAATTGGACATCTAGTTAGGCCACTATTTTACTGCAGCACTGTATTATGGGATTTGACTTAGGAGAAAACATGTTTACTGATGTACTTCTCTATCGATGCATGACGATCTAGTCAGACCGGGATCTTGAGATAGTGTAGCTGGATCTTGAGTCTGGGACAGTTTTGACTCTTCTTGGGGATTGGGGGATATAATGGCAACCGCGAATTTTGGGCGGTTGACCGGATGTTATTATCACATCAGATTGGGGATCAGGGTTGCATTAGTGGATGGAGTATTCCCACTTTGATCATGGTCATGATCTAGTCCTGCTATTGTGAGACATCGGTTACAGAGATGATTGATACAGAGACACTTTACTCGTGTGGGTCGCTCCCCTCGAGTGCCACTCCGGAGTAGGCTTTTTGACCGTGATGGGTGCCGGTCAGTTGGTGAGTTGTGAGTGATGACAGAGCAGGCAGTGCCAGTATTTCCTGGCCCTCTGATTGGGTTTCCTTGGGCAGTCAGCTTTATAGTTGCATATATACAGTTATCTTTTGGCACTGCATTTAGAGGCATAGTAGTGGTAGTTCCTTTTTCAGCAGTCTTTATTGCATACCACTGTTCTTCCTTTTGCCTCTTTATTCCTAGTGGGTGCGTCAGTATTAGAGGTTTTACCCGCTAGGGGAGGCTACTGGTTTATCTAGTAGTTCTCACCCCCATTGTTGTTTCCTGTCCTTTTCCCCTTTGTTTTGCAGAGTCATCTGTGGGAGCTGCTGGGCCTTCAGCGGCAGATCGAGGTAAGAGGATCGCCGACTAGCTAGGTCGTCTACCCCAAGTGAGAGACTAGCGAGGTTTTTATTGTACCCCTTTTGTATCTCAGACTTCCGTAGTTTCCTTTTGGGTCTGGCTTTGGCCAGCTGGTTGTATATTTTTGGTGAGCTGGGAGTATATTGTACTTTTATTTCTACTTGTAGCTTATTTCAGTCTGAGATTACTTTTAGTTTTATTAGTTCAGCTCTGTTTATGCTCTTTTATTGTATATTATATATCTGAGCAGGTTACCAGCGCTTCGTGCACATAGAAAATTCTGTGTGCACGGCGGATCTGTTGGCGGGCCCGGGTTCCGGTTTACACCCGGGGCGTGACAGATTAAGTTGGTATCGGAGCTTAGGGATAGGTCAGTTGGGACTTAGGAAACCCTAGGCTTTTGGCAGACCCTAGGATGATAGGGCGCGAGAGGCGTGACACTTCGCGAAAGTCGTTGATTTATTTTTTGGACTCTTCCAGTGAGTGAAGAGGGATCGACATACCCAATTTCTGGTGGACCGTTATGTTGGCTGCAGACAACATAAAGTCGCAGAAATTGGGGGATGTCTTTGACTTTCGCTAGATTGGGTCGTGTGGGGTTATGTTACTTATTCGTGATTTCTTGTGGCAGGATGCCTCCCCGACGTCGGATCCCTACTCGGGGTGACCCGTTACCCCCTGATGAGCCAGGGCAGCCTACTCCCCCCGAGCTTACTGAGTTGAGGGCCTTGGTGGCCCAATTGGCGGAGGGTCAGCGCCGCCAGGAGCAGAGGTTTGAGCAGCTCCTTGCCCAAAGAGAGGCACCATCCCCAGCTGTTCCTGAGGCCCTTGTGCCTCCTGTTGCACCTTTTGTGCCGTCAGCGCCATCTTCGAGTAGCGGGGCTCCTGGAGCTATTCAGCCTTTGACTGCGGAGGAGGAGCAGGATATCGCTAACAAACTCTCCAAGTTTGTTCAGCGGGGACCCCCTAGATTCTCAGGGCGGGATGCGCAGCCCTGGGCTGTTGGGAGATGGCTTTCTGCGATGGAGAAGCTTTTTCGGGACTTCTTCATCGACCCGAGGTATCGAGTGCACATGGCGGTGCACTGTTTGGACGGAGATGCTGATTTTTGGTGGCAGCGGGTAGAGCCCCTGGAGTTCCGGATTACTCGGCAGCTGCCTTGGGAGGAGTTCCGACGGATGGTGCTGGACACCTATTTTTCGACCAGTGTGAAGAAGAAGTTGGAGGACGACTTGAAGAACCTGCAGCAGGGCAATCGATCGGCTCATGCCTATTTCCAGGAGTTCACGGAGTTGCTGAACTGTGTGCCCTTCGTCGCTCGTGACGGTCCGCACCAGGTTGAGTTGTTCGAGGGAGGCCTCCGTCCAGAGATTTACACACTGGTGCATGCTCAGAGATTTCAGACTCTGGAGGCAGCCGCAGAGCATGCACAGTGGGTGGAGAGAGGTGATCTGGTGGTGGCCAGACAGAGGGCCGCGGTCGCTCAGAGCTCCGACAGGAAGCGACCAGCCCATGACGAGGGGGGACAGGCCAGTACTTGGAGGCCGCCCCGACCGCCACCGCCTCAGTTCCCAGGCCGTGGGCGTTCGGAGCGGCGAGGGCCTAGTGGGTCCCAGAGGCCCCCGCAGCAGCAGCAGCAGCAGCAGCAGCAGGGATCGCAGTCGTCGCAGCGCGGGTCTCAGCGGCAGCCACAGCGACAGCGACAGTCTCAGCAGCAGCAGTCCCGTCAGGCACGGGCTCCCAGCAGTTGTATCTTCTGTGGAGGTCCGCACTTTCCCGGCACTTGCGACCAGCGGTGGGGTCGCTGCTACGGGTGTGGACAGCCAGGGCACATTCGAGCTGCGTGCCCCTTTTCGACTTCAGCCGCTCCTTCTTCAGCATCTGCCCCAGCATCATCGCAGCAGCGGTCGACGGCTCAGCGGCCTTTTGCTCTAGCGAGCAAGCCATCTTCTTCCCATCCCACCGATTATCGCCCTCCAGCTCAGAGTGGGCGAGTGTATGCTGCACAGGTAGAGGATTCTTCAGCAGCGGACCATGTGGTGGCAGGTATCACCTTACTCTCTGGCATTAGGACTCGTACCTTATTTGATACTGGAGCATCGCATTCTTTCATTAGTAGATCTTTTGCATCATTACATGGGTTAGAGGTAGGATTTTTGCCACGTGAACGAGAGGTTCAGATTCCCGAACACACTCTGCACGTGGAGGAGTGTTGTTGGTCTTGCCCGATGCAGATCGAATCCTGGATTATGCCAGCAGACCTGTTGGTCTTGAGACAGCTGAGCGACTTTGATGTGATTCTTGGGATGGACTGGCTGGCTCGGTATTTCGCGACTATTGATTGTGCCGCGAGGACTGTCACTTTTAGAGAGCCAGGCCAGGAGATGTTTGTATATCGGGGATGTCAGAGTGCTTTCTTTGCCTCTGTGGTTTCGACTTCCCGAGCGAGGCGGATGATTCATCGAGGATGTGTAGCCTTTTTGGCTAGTGTTGTTGAGGGGCCTACGGCGACACCGGGACTCGGGGATATTTCTATTGCCCGCGAGTTTCCGGACGTTTTTCCACCTGAGCTGACTAGTATGCCGCCAGACAGAGAGATTGAGTTTGTGATTGACGTAGTTCCAGGAACTGCGCCAATCTCTAAGGCTCCTTATCGAATGGCACCGGCTGAGCTGCGAGAGCTTAAAGCACAGCTGCAAGATCTGATGAATAAGGGCTTTATTAGACCAAGTGTGTCGCCTTGGGGAGCACCGGTGCTGTTCGTAAAAAAGAAGGATGGGTCACTTCGGTTGTGTGTGGACTATAGGGAATTGAACAAAGTGACCATTAAGAACAAGTACCCTTTGCCGCGCATCGATGATCTCTTTGATCAGCTGCAAGGGTCTTGTGTATTTTCCAAAATTGATCTACACTCTGGTTACCACCAACTGAAGGTGAAGGCCGAGGATATTCCTAAGACTGCTTTCAGATCACGGTACGGGCATTATGAGTTTACAGTTATGCCGTTTGGATTGACTAATGCCCCTGCCGCCTTTATGGACTTGATGAACAGGATATTTCGGCCCTTCCTGGATCGTTTTGTGGTGGTGTTTATTGATGATATCCTTATTTACTCCCGAAGCGAGGCCGAGCACGAAGAGCACTTGAGGACTGTGCTACAACTTCTACGAGATAAGAAGTTGTATGCCAAGCTGTCAAAGTGCGAGTTTTGGCTTCGGGAGGTAGCTTTCTTGGGCCATGTGATTTCCGCCGCCGGTGTAGCAGTAGACCCGGCGAAGATTGAGGCAGTTCGAGATTGGCCCCGACCGACGACTGTATCTGAGGTGCGCAGCTTCATGGGGTTAGCCGGTTATTATCGTCGGTTTGTGGAAGGCTTTGCGAAGCTTTCCACACCCCTCACTCGGTTGACGCGTAAAGGAGTTAAGTTTATCTGGAGCGAGGACTGCCAGAGGAGCTTTGAGGAGCTAAAGGATAGATTGATGACCGCTCCTATCCTTTCCCTCCCTGTTATGGGGAAAGGATATGTAATCTACAGTGATGCATCACACAGTGGACTTGGATGCGTGCTGATGCAGGAAGGGAGGGTAATTGCTTATGCATCAAGACAGCTTAAGGATTACGAGAAGAATTACCCTACCCATGACTTGGAACTTGCTGCCGTGGTGTTTGCACTGAAGCTTTGGCGCCATTACCTATATGGGGAGCACTGTGAGATCTACACCGACCACAAGAGCCTAAAGTACCTGTTCACGCAGAAGGAACTGAATTTGAGGCAGCGCCGATGGTTAGAGTTACTGAAGGATTACGATGTGGATATCCTTTACCATCCAGGAAAGGCCAACGTGGTTGCAGATGCTTTGAGTAGGAGAGCGGTGCAGAGTTTGTCCATGTTGATTACAGATCAGGCGCCACTGTTAGAGGAGTTGAGACGGCTCGAGATAGAGGTTGTATCCCCTGGGGTCTCTGCTAGACTGATGTCTTTGGTCGTGCAGCCCACTCTGCTGGAGAGGATCCGGGAGAAACAGAGCGAGGACCCCCATTTGACCAGGATTAGAGATCAGATTCCGAGTGATCGATCAGGGGATTTTTCAGTGGATGCTTCGGGAGTACTGAGGTACAGGGACCGAGCATGTGTGCCAGTGGATGCTGAGATCAGAGAACAGATATTGAAGGAGGCCCATTATACACCTTATACCCTTCATCCTGGGGGGACTAAGATGTATAAGGACCTCAAGGCACACTTCTGGTGGAATGGCATGAAAAGGGATATTGGGAGGTTTGTGTCGCAGTGTTTAACTTGTCAGCAGGTAAAAGCTGAGCATCGAGTGCCAGCTGGCAAGCTTCAGAGTCTCCCGATTCCCGAGTGGAAATGGGACCACATTACTATGGATTTTGTGGTCGGGTTGCCGAGGGCACAGGGAGGTGCAGATGCTATCTGGGTAGTTGTGGACCGACTTACCAAGTCAGCGCACTTTTTACCTATACAGACTACTTGGCCACTCGAGCGACTAGCCCAGTTATATTTGGATGAGATAGTGAGATTACATGGAGTGCCAGCTTCTATAGTATCAGATAGAGACCCGAGGTTTGTTTCGCGATTCTGGAGGAGTTTACAGACTACCTTGGGGACTCAGCTCAGATTCAGTACAGCCTTCCACCCACAGACTGATGGACAGTCAGAGCGGACGATTCAGATCCTTGAGGATATGCTGAGGGCTTGTGTCCTAGATTTCGGCGGTGGATGGATTCGACACTTATCACTGGCTGAGTTTGCGTACAACAATAGCTTTCAAGCAAGCATTCGAATGGCTCCATTTGAAGCATTGTATGGACGCAAATGTCGATCACCGCTATATTGGAGTGATGTGGGGGAGAGGCGGACTCTGGGACCAGATATATTGCTAGAGGCGGAGGAGAAGGTCCGGGTAATTCGACAGCATCTTCAGACCGCTCAGAGTCGACAGAGGAGCTTTGCTGATGTTCGGCGGCGAGACTTAGAGTTTCAGGTTGGAGATCATGTATTTTTGAAAGTCTCGCCGTCCAAAGGGATAAGGAGGTTTGGCATTCGCGGGAAACTCAGTCCCCGATACATTGGACCCTTTGAGGTATTAGAGCGTATCGGGCCAGTTGCTTACCGACTTGCACTTCCCCCGAGACTTGCTGGTGTCCATGATGTGTTTCATGTTTCCACTCTGAGGAGGTACGTCTTCGACCCATCGCACGTCATCGACTTCACGCCACTTGAGATCAGCGAGGATTTGAGATATGAGGAGCGCCCACTGCGGATTCTAGATCGGGAGATGAAAGAATTGCGCAATCGGACCATCCCCTATGTGAAGATCCTCTGGAGCAATCATGATGAGCGCGAGGCGACGTGGGAGCTCGAGTCAGCGATGATGGACGCCTACCCCTACCTGTTCGAGGCTCAGGATTGAGGTATGATTTTCGTTTCGAGGACGAAACTTTTGTTAGTGGGGGAGGATGTAGTGTCCCAGGTTTCCTGGTGGTTTTGCCCCTGTTTCGGGGTGTAGAACACCTATTATTGGTGTGTGGGGCCCCAACATGTCAAAGTGATATGTTGTTTGGAACCAGAGAGGATTTGGGAGCAAGCCTGACCTTCGGCTGCCTTTGCCGAATTTTAGGAGTGGAATCAGGCTAATCGGAGGCCGTATTTGAATTCAGCGCGGAAAAACGCTTGAAAACGGCTATTTACTTATTTAATTTGGAGTCCGGATGCCCAAAAACGGACCCCCGGAAGTTTTCTGCGCAAATTGGTGCACGGGGGAAGCTGTGGACCGGCCGGGGACACGTGGCAGGCTCTTATTGGGCCGGCGCACGGCTCTCGGTCCACGGAGCGGGCCGCCGGTGCACGGTGGACCGGCGGGCCACGTGGCAGGCACTGGTTGGGCCGGTGCAGCGCGCGCGGCGCAGGGATCGCGCGCGGGCAGCGCGGGCAGGCCGGGCAGGCGGGGGCAGCGTGCGCGGTGCACGGTGGACCGGGGCGCGCCACGTGGCGGCCCCGGACTGGCCGGCCCATGTGCGCGTGGCGCACGCAGCACCGCGCGACTGCGGCCGTACGCGCACGTGGGCGGCGCGTTGACGGACCGGCGGTCGCGTCTGGCGGCGCCGCCCCACGTGGCACCACGCCAGTGGCTGGCGCCGCACGCGTGCTGACCAGGGGAGGGGGGCACGTGGCGCCTCCCCGTTGGGCCCGCACGGCTGCCGCCTGTTCGGCGGACACGTGTCGGGCCCTTGGCCGGGTCGGACGGCCGGTTGGACGCGGCTGGATCCCGTGCGCGGGATGGGCTGGGCCGGGCCGCACTGTGCGCGCCCGGAAATTGGCGGGCCGGGCCGCACTGTTGGCGCCCGAAATCGGGCTGGGCCGGACCGGGCGCCCGAATCTTGGGACATGGAGGGAATTTTTCCAAAAGACTTTTGGGCCTATATATACAGCCCACCTCTCTCTTTTCTCTGCCTTTTTCCGAAGTAAAGAGAGGGAATGAGAGGGAGGGACCTTTAGCAAAGTTGTTCCTCACACTATTTTACATCTCGTGGTGGGTTTCCAGAATTTTTGGAAGCTCGACAGCGGCGATCCGGATTTTACAGAGCGCCTCGTTTTTCCCCCAATCTTGGCCCGTTATCGTCGCATTTCAGTCCGAGGAGTCCCCTGCACAGTACAGGAGTCCTTTTTCGACGATTTCTTCGCCGGTGTGTTCCTAAGAGGTAGGGCTTCGTTTTCCGTGTTGGTGGTTTCTCTGGATTCCGATTTCTTGGCACGATTCCCGAGGTGTGTTGACCCCCCTCTTTTGCTGTTTGGGTTTTTGGACAGCGGCGACTTCGACGAATTATTTCTCAGCGTAGGAATATCAGATCGAGGCGATTCAAGAGTCGATTTTGGGCTACTTTTCGTGAGGAACGCAACCGTGATTTTTTTGAGATTTTAGGAGCTCGAGACAGAGGTGAAATTCCTCGTTTTGCGTGCTGATTGCAAAAACAGCAATTATGTGTTTGGAACTTGTAGTTTTTACACCGTGTACACTTGTGTGATGTTGTAGGATACTGTTTCAGCTGACGGTGTGCTTAGAGGACAGCGGGTATTTTCTGGGTGTGTTGTACACGCTTTTCGAGGTGGGTGGTTGCGTTTCCCTCTTTGTTGACTTGCTCACTAGGAATAGTAGAGTTTCCCAATTGTACATGTGACAGTTAACTCGTGGTATATGAACCTATTGCATGGGCCCCTAAATTAATTGATAGCTGCTATGTGATCAATCTGGGACAATGAAGTTGGACAATTGCTATATCTTAATCTGCATGCAAATAAATAATATTATAAATTGATTCTTTACAAGAAACCTTAGTCACTTTTCTAATACTTTTTAAAGGAATAATTGTATGTTTAATTGGACATCTAGTTAGGCCACTATTTTACTGCAGCACTGTATTATGGGATTTGACTTAGGAGAAAACATGTTTACTGATGTACTTCTCTATCGATGCATGACGATCTAGTCAGACCGGGATCTTGAGATAGTGTAGCTGGATCTTGAGTCTGGGACAGTTTTGACTCTTCTTGGGGATTGGGGGATATAATGGCAACCGCGAATTTTGGGCGGTTGACCGGATGTTATTATCACATCAGATTGGGGATCAGGGTTGCATTAGTGGATGGAGTATTCCCACTTTGATCATGGTCATGATCTAGTCCTGCTATTGTGAGACATCGGTTACAGAGATGATTGATACAGAGACACTTTACTCGTGTGGGTCGCTCCCCTCGAGTGCCACTCCGGAGTAGGCTTTTTGACCGTGATGGGTGCCGGTCAGTTGGTGAGTTGTGAGTGATGACAGAGCAGGCAGTGCCAGTATTTCCTGGCCCTCTGATTGGGTTTCCTTGGGCAGTCAGCTTTATAGTTGCATATATACAGTTATCTTTTGGCACTGCATTTAGAGGCATAGTAGTGGTAGTTCCTTTTTCAGCAGTCTTTATTGCATACCACTGTTCTTCCTTTTGCCTCTTTATTCCTAGTGGGTGCGTCAGCATTAGAGGTTTTACCCGCTAGGGGAGGCTACTGGTTTATCTAGTAGTTCTCACCCCCATTGTTGTTTCCTGTCCTTTTCCCCTTTGTTTTGCAGAGTCATCTGTGGGAGCTGCTGGGCCTTCAGCGGCAGATCGAGGTAAGAGGATCGCCGACTAGCTAGGTCGTCTACCCCAAGTGAGAGACTAGCGAGGTTTTTATTGTACCCCTTTTGTATCTCAGACTTCCGTAGTTTCCTTTTGGGTCTGGCTTTGGCCAGCTGGTTGTATATTTTTGGTGAGCTGGGAGTATATTGTACTTTTATTTCTACTTGTAGCTTATTTCAGTCTGAGATTACTTTTAGTTTTATTAGTTCAGCTCTGTTTATGCTCTTTTATTGTATATTATATATCTGAGCAGGTTACCAGCGCTTCGTGCACATAGAAAATTCTGTGTGCACGGCGGATCTGTTGGCGGGCCCGGGTTCCGGTTTACACCCGGGGCGTGACAGCCAGGATCCGCACGCAAAACGGTGCACGGTGCCAGGATCCGCACGCAAAACGGAGTCCGCACGCAAAACGGTGCACGGTGCCGGAGTCCGCACGCAAAACGGAGTCCGCACGCAAAACGGTGCACGGAGCCGGAGTCCGCACGCAAAACGGTGCACGGTGCCCAACACAGAAAAGAGCAAGAGGGTTAATTACAGTCCAAAAGGTCGCCCCGAAAACTGTACAAAAATACAGTAAAACCAACACACGGGACCTACCCGACTGCGCCGCCGTCGCCGAAACGCTCCCCACGAAAAAACTCGCGCGCTCCACGAGGTCCACGGCGCGCCGCCGCACATCCCACAACCTCCCTCCTCACTCTCTCTCGCTCTCGGATGAAGAAGGAACCGAAGAAGGAGAAGAAGTCGCTTGCGGGGAGGAAGAAGAAGAAGAAAAAGAGGAAAATGGGATGGGGCAGTCCACGGTGCACGGTGCACCGTGCACCGGCCGGTGCACCACACCCACCCGGGTGCACCCGGCCCACGCAAGAGGAAGGGCGGCCACGTGGCCGCGTCCCTGCGCGCCACGCGGCCGCCCAGCTCACGCGCCACACGGGCGCGTGACACCGGGCCGCCCACAGGCGCGGGACACGCGCCCGTGACACGGGCGGGCGCCCCAGCGCCCGCGCGGGCGCCAACTGGGGTCCGCCACGTGGCGGCCCCCACGTGGCCCGCGCATGGGTGCGCCTGCCCCGACGCGCGCAGAGGCGCGCCCTGTCGCGTCAGCCGCGCCTCGCCTGACGCGCCGCAGCCTCCTCGGGATCCGCGCCACGCGCGTCTCGATCCGCGTGCCGCTTTGCCTCGAAAAGCGCGCACGCTTACCGGACTCCAAATCCAACAAATAAATAGTCCATCCTTAGCGATTTCGCGCGCTGAGTCCAGAAATGATGCCCGCTTCTCCAAATTCTCACCCGAAAATTTGCCGAATGCCCACTCGATCCGATTTTCGCGCCGGGTCCATTTTTAAAGTCCGATTTGCCCAATTCCAACTCTAAAAATTCCCGAAGGCGACCGGAGAGGTAAACTTTTATCCGAACTTCACCCGGAGTCTAATTTTGACATCTGAATCGCGCGAAAACACTTCTAAACACCCGACGGGTCCACCAACTTCCCACGGGGTCTCAATTTAAGCCCGAAGTCCACCACTTGTGTCCAAATTGCGCGCAACCCACGCAGGCCTCCAGTGATGCAAGCAAAATCCCAAATTGCATCACAAATCCATTTCTGGGCCCCCAACACGCGCACCGACACCCCCAACAGCGACCGAAAGCTGCCCAACAACCAGCAACCCTACGCGGGGGATTCCAGGACCTCACAGAAGGTTCTCTACTGGTCTGGTTAACATGCAGCATATGACGGGATGCTAGGTCGAGTTCCAATAATAGCATTAAATAAACTAAATCATGAGCAGGGAACATCAAGGAATATAAACACCAAAACCAAGCAACATAAGCCTCATCTCCCTAAACATGCTCTCAACTAGCATAGGTAAAAACATTCATCGAACATATAATATCTCGAAGATATCTAATGTGTACCCTGAATCATGAAAGCCTCAATCCACATGAACTATATCATTCTTGTGCTCACCTCTCAAGGCTATAGTTTGTACAACGAAATATGCATGCTCTCACATTATCAGATATAAATATACTATCTTGCAAGTTTCCATCAGGCATATCTCAATATCATAAAATACAATTCCTCGAACCAATGTCATCACCAAACTTGCATCTCAATCAGATATTGCTACACTAACATGCATGCATTTTAATACATAGAATTAGAGAACCGTCCACCGGTTCTGGAGATGAAACACCCACCTGAAACTTGACGATCCGATGCCCGGCCTGGCTGAATTCTGGCGTGAGTAATCCTTATCCTCCCATGAGCCCGATGCCACAAAAATCATCCAATTCCGCCTTACGGATTGGGCGCAATCACTGAAACAATGCACACTGCGCACTCAAATTCCAGAATTTCAGCAATTGAAAATAAGTTTAAGAAAATGTAGGTGCAGCCCCAAATACCTCAAGATGAAGTTCCTAGCAGTAAAACAAAGATGTCCTCTTTCATACAACCATCTTCAAGTCCTCAAAAATCCACCATCAATTTCCCTTAACATTCAAATGAAGCAAAATCACAATGCTGTCCAAAAACTGCTACATAAACTTGCTAGCATTTCCAAGCTTAATTAGGGGCTGTTCCAAAGGGATTCATCCACAGATCATAAAAGATAATTTGCTCACCTTGAAGTTAAGAAGAAGTACCAACTCGAATTTCTGAAAAAGACCTTATATCCACAAAGTTATCTGCATTCCAAGGTGCATTGCTCAAATCAAGACTAAAACAGGGACTGTAGTAAACCATATAATCGCACTTAAAAAGATCATTAAAGTTACCTAATCACACGTGCTCCAAATCCTGCAAGAGAGGTACCATTGGATTCCTTGTCGAGAGTAGATACAAATTGAGTGAAAGAACTCCAATTTTCATGCTCGGATGAAGGAGAAAACCCATAAACACTTTGAACTATCCAACAAGTTCCATCGGTACACGAATGCAGCAAGGTGCTCCAACGATCATGCATAAACCCTAATAAAAACTCATATATGGGAAAAATGATACAAACTAATGTTGTAGATCTTCGAGTCCTGAAAATTTCCCCTCAAAAATCATCCAAATATTCCACTCCTACAATTCAGAAAAGTCAAAATACTAAAGGCTGCCCAAAAAATCTAGACTGAAACAAAGGGTCCCAAAGATGGCCCTAAAACTCTATAAAAACATGAGATCTGAGGGGAGAGTTGAATACAAAGATTGTAGCCTTACCTCTTGTGAAAACGTAGAACTAAAAATGAGCTCAAAATTCTAAGAAATGAATTCCTGGGGAATTTTCGCACTGAAACGTGATGGAGAGGGCTGTGAAGCAGCAAAGGTGATGTCCTCAAATCTTGGTGAAGATGATGATCCAAATGGCCTTCAAAAATCCCCAAAAAATTCAGTGTTGTAGAAGACTTGTTGATGGAGCTCTGCCAAAAAAACTCCCCTAAGAAAAGCTCTCCAAAAGGTCCAAAATGGAGGAGGAAGACACCTTTTAAAGCCAAGGAGGAAGAAGAAGCAGGAATTAATTCCCTGTTGCTACAGTAACGGGCCGGCCCGGCACTGTGCCGCCGGGCCGCCACGCGTCGCGCATCCGCGCGCTCCCGCGCAGTAGCACCCGCGCCCGATCGCCGCCACGTGTCGCTTCCCGACAGGCCAATCCACGCGGCCAATCGGGAGGCGACACGTGGCCTCCCATATCCGCCCGCAGCAGCGCCTGCCCGCGCTGCTGCCCGCGCCTGCCCGGCCTGCCCGCGCCTGCTGCGTGGGCCGGGCTCGCTGCACCGCGCCTCCGATCCTGCCACATGGCGTACGGGACCAACGGGAAGCCGCCACGTGGCACCCCCTCCGGTCCACCGGTCCACCATGCACCCGAAAAACACTGTAAACTTCGGGTTGCCCGTTTTCACGCGTCCGGACTCAGAAAAAAACATGTAAATAGTCGATTTCCGACGTTTTCGCGCGCTGAATCCAAATACGAAGTCCGATTCTCCCAATTCTCATCCGAAATTTTGTCGAAAGCCCCCGGAAAGCCCACTTGATCCGATTTTCGCGCCGGGTCCAATCCTAAAGTCCGCTTTGCAAAATTCCAACTCTAAAAATTCCCGAAGGCATCCGGAGAGGTGATCTTGGGTCCAAACTTCGCGCTGAGTCCAATATTAATATCCCTTGCGCGCGAAACCACTTCTAAACATCCGACAGGATCATCAGACTACTCTCGTGATCCATTTAACACACCGGGTCCATCATAATGTCCAATTGGTGCACAAATACCACGGACACGCCACATAGGCCTCCAGGAGCTACAGATGCAACAGTAGTCTAATAGTGGGAATTTCGGGTCTTCACACTATGAATGAAGAAATTGCAGCGCTAGAGAATAATAATACTTGGGAGCTTGTTGAACCATCCACAGAAAAAGAAGTTATCGGGCTGAAATGGATATACAAGACAAAATATAAACCAGATGGATCGATCCAGAAATTAAAAGCACGTTTAGTTGCAAAAGGTTACTTACAGCAAGCAGGTATTGATTTTAATGAAACCTTTGAACCCGTAGCTAGATTTGATACTATCCGAACTGTTTTGGCTTTGTCTGCACAAAATAAATGGAAAGTTTTTTAATTTGATGTTAAATCAGCTTTTCTTAATGGATTTTTGGATGAAGAAGTTTTTGTTGAGCAGCCGCAGGGCTACAAAATTAAAGGATAAGAAGATAAAGTCTACAGACTACGAAAGGCGTTATATGGATTAAAACAGGCACCAAGAGCCTGGTATAGTCGGATCGATTCGCACTTTATTCAAAACGAATTTTCTAGAAGTGAAAGTGAACCCACACTTTATATCAAATCTTGAGGTATGGAGATTTTGATTGTTTGCCTTTATGTTGATGACTTGATTTACACTGGAAACAGTACAGATTTGATCAATGATTTTAAGAAAAATATGATGATTGAATTTGAGATGACTGATCTTGGCCCCATGAGTTATTTTTTGGGTTTAGAGGTAAAACAAGAAGATAATGGGATTTTTATCTGTCAGAAAAAATATCTTGATGATTTACTTGAGAAGTTTAATATGAAAAATTGCAATCATGTGCAAAATCCAATGGGTACGAATATGAAGCTATCATTGGATGATGGAGAAGAAAAAATTGATTCGTGTTTGTACAGAAGTCTGATTGGGAGTTTACTCTATATTGGTAACAGTAGACCGGATATTATATATGCGACATCTTTGTTATCGAGATTTATGCAAAGCCCAAGTAAAATTCATTGGGGAGCGGCGAAAAGGATATTGAGATACTTGAAAGGAACAAGAGACCACGGACTGTGGTATACTAATGCTAACGATTTTTATTTTTTTGGTTGTTCTGATAGTGATTGGCCAGTTCGGTAGATGATCGACGAAGCACGAGCGGGTTCGTCTTCAATTTTGGTGCAGGAGCAATATGTTGGTCTTCCAAAAAACAGCAGTCGACGACTCTATCATCTTCTGAAGCCGAATACATAGCGGTTACGACTGCTACATGTCAAGCAATCTGGATGCGGCGAATCTTAACAGATTTGAAGTACGAGCAAAAAGATCCAACTGTAATTTATATTGCGATAATCAATCGACTATCGCAATGGCGAAAAATCCAGTTCATCACAGCCGAACCAAACACATCGAATTGCGACATCATTTTATTCGTGAACAGATCGCTAACGGTCAAGTCGAGTTGATACACTGCTCTACCGAAGAACAGATGGCTGATATTTTTACAAAGCCGCTACCATTGAAAAAATTCATATTTTGCCGAGAGAAGATCGGTGTGAAGAACATTAGCATTATGAGGGAGTGTTAGAGATAATGCTAATTAGTTAGAATTAGATTATCTAAGATATTTGGTTGTTTAAATTTTGATAAAGATAAATCTAATTTGATAGGATATCTAATTGGAATAGAATTTTGTGTAATAATCTATAAATAGATAGGTCGGGCTATTATGATGGTCAATGAAGCCGGAGTCGCCTTAATTAATTAGTGAGGCCAAAGAAAGACGCGAGGACATGAAGTTATTTTTTTAATAAAGGCAAGTTTAGTTTGCTTCCACCAAAACGTATCAGATTCTTTATTATTTGTCTTTCTCTCTTCTCTTTTCCATTCTATTTTTGTGGAGATTCCTATATACCATAACAAGTATATAGAAAATATTTGGAGGCCCATCACCGTAACAGGATGATGGTGGGCCCCTTGGGTTTTGTGGGTTGTTGGTGAAATAGTATGATTTAAGGGATAGAATTAATCAAAGTATTAGATCTAACAGTAGAAAACTTAAAAGTACCAATTGCTTAGTGCTTGTACAAGCACGGTAGCCGGACTATATATATATATATATATATATATATATATATATATATATATATATATAATACTACATAAAAGATCAATCCTTAACATATTTAGTAATGGACATTGGCTTTATATGGTAGTCATTTTTTATCAAACAAACCAAGTTAGCCCTTAAAAAGAATTTCGGCATGGGATGATAAAGCGGCATGGCTTGAAGTGCTAAAAAAGGACACAAGAGTTGATAGTACAATAAATGGATTGGAAAAGATGGGACCGGGAGCTATATTCATGTGATAGCATTTAAAAAGGGTTTGGTGTCTTGCTCTCAATAGCACATGGGAAGGGGGACCTATCCCTTTTGGTAGTTCTAGGGAGAACAAATGAAGCATGTGCTACCATGTGCTCCACCAGCACTAACAAACACACAACCATGCATGCTAAGTTTCCCTCCTTTTATCTCACTAAATACCATTTGACACGGTCTTCTCCAAATCTCAATTATTTTAAGCTAAGTAGTCTAGGGCGCTTTGCCTTTTGGCCCTTTTTATTACCATTTGACTATTGATCATCTTCTCCTTTAATCTTTAGCATTCAAAACATCAGTCAACCCAGGTCCTTCCATTCCCTACTTTTAGTTACTTTATTATTATTATTATTATTATTTTTACTTATAGGCTGGCCTCCATTTGTCAAAGGACTATTTGAAAAGGATGAGCTTTTTGTCTTTTAGTGGGTCAGTGGCAGAAGACGCTTTTGGCCTTTTCTGCTCTCCCATCCTACCCAAGTGCTTAAATGGAAGGCTTGCAACTCCATGCTCACCACCACCATAGCTTTTTGAAGGTCTTCTTCAAAGGTAATGTGCACATTCTTTTCTCTCTTCCATTAAGCCTTTCATCACCTTTTTATATTTGCATTATCATTATGACAATATTAAGTACTAGCACTGCTCCGCATTGAGACTACTAATTTATCGTCTTTATCATCATTTTATAACTTCGCGGCTTTTTTTTTTGGTTCGTCTTAGCAATGTTTTCAATGGTTCAGCAATATTATGACTCCTCTATAGCTGTTGATCATGTTGGTTTCACAATGTGGAATATGAAAAGTAGTTCCCATGGATGATCTCCAATAAGCAATAGTACTTCTCTGGCTTCATTTATACATTGACAAGCTTCATGCCTATATGGCTGTACATATCATCTTAATTATTTAAAGAACATTTTTTCTATTGCCATTCTTAAAGCTAGTGCCATATATATCACCATCTTTATATTTTTCGACAGTGTTTATCCTCTTTCTGCCCAAATGGACGACAAGCAGGGCAGCAAGCAGCGAAGGGTTTATTCCTTACGGCCAAATGACATACCATGTACTAGTTTCTCTTTGAAGTACATTAGTTATCTTTTGCCGTCGCTTCTGAGGATTGCTAGCATTGGTTCCTGCCACGGAGACGAGGGAAAAGAGATGAAGAAGAAGATCGTCGTGAGGTTTGAAATCGACATGGCATTAGTGCTTTCAATTGGCGATGAGTTCAAATGGAGCCATGCTTTAAAACAAAAGCTTCATGGATATTCTACTTTGCTCTCAACCATAATACGAACTTATCCAAAGATTAATATACTTGCTAGCCATTTTAGCTTCGCTGAGAAGCTACACCGCTCTTTCCCATACCCTCCGGTTCAAAGAACGCTTGTTGATACTGAGAACGAAATAATCCTAAACCCTAACACTAAGCCCATTAAACCACACGTGAGAAGGAGTGCACTTAGGTTGCACAAAAGTAGTTTTAAGAAGTGGGTTATGCGTAAAGAGAAAGAAGATGTTAATGAGTGCCTAGGATTGTTGAGAAGCATAATACCTGGTGGGGAAGAGATGTATTTGAGTGAGCTGGTCACTGAGGTGGAGTGTTATGTGAGTTGCCTGCAGTTTCAGGTTGAAGTCCTCAGAGCTCTTGTCAGCTAGCCATTGATGAACTCTTGGGTAGTTTATAGAATGCGTGCCGTGTGGAGAGTGCACTATCACACTAGTGGTCCACTAGTGCTTAATTTGCTCATGTTGTTTTGGGGGAAGATTAAATGTTGAGAGAAAGAGAAAGAGAGAGAGAGAGAGAGAGAGAGAGTTGGAGAATTACATGGTAGTTTGGAATGCTTTTTTTGTCTGTAAGCTGAAATCAGCTATGAATGTCAATCAAGATGATTGTGTTTGCTGTTTGTAATAAGTAGGTTCAGTAATTTGCATATCCGTACTTGGCAATTGATGATGTTCCCTTTATGAATTCAGGTGAATTCTCTAATGTATTAGGTTCCTGTGGTATAACTGTGTTTAAGTATATCATCACCTGATTTGGCATTTTTTATGTCGTATACTACAATTCTCTAATGTATACTCCATTTCGTGGTACTTGATCGATCTAGCTAGAGTAACTGAAATACTAACGAACCAAATTTTATAATTTTTTAAGAATTATTTGTTGAAAAAATATCTTTATAATTTTTTTTTAGTAAAATATCAATTTGAAATAATTTAAATCCAAAATATGAATCTATATGTTTGCATGTAAATTACAAGTATACTATAAATAAATAGATAATAAGGATTAGATGAAATCTGTGGGTCGAGATGTGCGATACACTGTTTTAGAAGTAAGATTGCCCTCCACGTGTGAGGCTCCGGCAATCTGTCACGCCCCAAGTTTAAATCAGAATCCGAGTTCAACAACAGATCCATCGTATACGCAGTATTCTTCACGTATACGAAGCGATATAACAATTCAAGCAACAAGATGATGTATACATGAGTGAGTAAGGCCACAAAAAGTAATATAGAGTATGGAATAAATCACAGACTAACTGTATATAATTAAAACAACTCTCAATCAAAAACCATCTCAACCAAATTCCCCAACAACACCACTAAGTAACATAAGAAAACTCAAAATACAATACAAGGAAACCAACTCCAATATAGAACAAGTACAACTCCACTAATGTAAGTCCAAGTACTGTAACGATCTGGCCCACTAGCAATAATAACTGGGCTTAAGCATTTTGGGCTGTGGTTTGGGTCCAACGAGTTTCAAATATTGCAACAGTGTACTCCTGGCTAATTTGGGGTCACTGAACGCGATGCTCGCGTTTATTTTGGATTTTGGTGAGCCGAAGAAGCGAAAATGCGTTTCGGCTAGGTTAGAGGAGTAATACATGGCCCGAAGTTTTCCTCGGGTATCGCGCTGCCACAAATGTGTGAGCACGGCGTTCAGCAAGTCGATTGTCACCTATTGGAGGTGACGGCTCGTAAAAATGATTCTCCGTTTATGAGAACGAGCCAAAACAGTGTGTATTTAGTGTATAAAATGCATTCCGAGTAAACCTGGGGGCCTTGCTGCAATTGTATGTAGAAACTCGAAATATCTCATTTTAATAAATAGACTAAAAGCGAATTTTGAGCGGGTTTTAAATTCAGAAGACTCCTGTTAACCTAAATGGTCAATCGCCAGTGTGCAAGTTGCACGATTTACGAGGCAAAAAGGCTATTTTCCAATCCAGACATGATCTTGGAAATCTGAATTGACCGTTGCGATCGTCTCGTCGAACTGAGCAAGATTCATATTCAGCACTTTTCGATCTGACGGTCGGATCTTCCGGAAATCGATGAAGAAGCGAGTAAATAAACGCAATCATTGTAACAGTGCCTGTGCACAGTGTCACTTAAGTGGCCACTGTAGATGAACAGTAAACCTCAATTTCGGGACTACGGCGGTTGCAACGCTGACTAATTCACTGTTCGGAACCCGAACATAGTGATTCAGGTAGTCGTTTTGATTCGTTTCGACGTTCTGAACACAATGGCACTGACGGAATTTCCGTCTGGCGACCCTAAGGCATCGTGACGCGTGCCGAACTGTATAATTTACAGTATAGGATGGAATTTAAAAATTCTGGAGCGAAATTTGAACGAACCAAAATCGCTACCTGATAGGTTTCGTCGAGCCGGACGTCGTGGCGGTGTCAGATTTTCAGTTTGACCGTCCGGTTGTCTCGAAAAGCGTGAAATACGGCTAAAATACAGCTTTTTGCATAATGGTCCCTAGATTTCTTGCCTCGGATAGCGTGCCACTCATGGGAGAGGGGCCTTGATGTAAATAATACATGCTGTGAGGGACCAGGTGCTAGAACACCAAGGCTAGAGGGACTACATTGCAATTTTGCAAACCCTATATATATAGGTGCCAACCGAGTTAGGGTTCCTCACGAACCCTAAACCCTCTGCCACCCAGCCACTGTTGCAACAAAATCCCTCTTCCCTGCCGCTCTCCTCGGACCCAGCCGCACCGGCCGCCGCCTCTCCCGTCGCCGGGGAAGGGAGGAGCAAGGATCACCTTGTTCTCGGGTGGTGGAAGAGGAAGGTTCTCGGGAGGTTCTCGGGAGGTCAAGACCCTGTCTGGGAGACTCCATTGGGACGCCGCAACCGAGCTGTGGTGGTCCGGTCCCCAGCCGTCGCCGCAGCGCCGCCGCGGGCCAACCCATCTCCCTCGGGTTTCCAGCCAAGGTAAGTCTTGGAACACTTTTGTTCTTTCGGGCTTTTGGTCACGACCACCTTGTTCCTGACACCGAGGCGATCCTCCGGTTGCAGTCCGAGCCGCGGCCGCCGACCCGATCGCCGGCGGGAGCCGTCCCATCAAATTATTGCTTTTCCGGCCGATCTTCAACGCCGCCGTGATCCGGCCGTTCAACCGGAGATCAGCACCGTTGATCTTCCTCCCCTGGTTGACTGCAACCTCTCCACGAAGTCCCATCACGATCGGATCAAGATCGGGCCCGCGCAAAGGAGCCCTAGAAACCCGATTCTTGGCTTCTCGGCCGCGCGTCGCCGTCCGGCGCCGCCGCTGCCTCCCACCGGCGGCCACTGCCACCAGGAGCTTCCTGGCGCCGAGTGGAAGCTTTCCATCCAAGTTGCTCCGGCCGGAACCCAGCCGGCCGGAATCCACCATTAGAGCCCCTCCGAGCTTGACCGAGCCTTTCCGGCGCCGCCTCGCCGGCGCTCCTCTGCCGCCGGGAACCTCCAGGTAGGCTTAGCTTGATCCCCTGAGTCCACCCAGCAACTTGCATGGCCCTCTTAACGTGGCTCTCTTCCGTTCCAGAGTTGCACCCGAGGAGGGCATTGGTTCGAGCTCCGGCGATCCCCGGCGGTCTGGGCTCCGGGCACCTTGACAGGTAAGACCTAGAGGCCATGTTTAAGCTTCCCAGCTTTTTACTTTTGGCAAGATAGCGCTCTGTTGTTGGCCTCATACCTTGTGCCCGAGAATATCATTCCGGGCTCTAGCCCCGGCCGCCGCCCCTCCGGCCGCCGGGACTCGACCCTACCTGGACCGAACCTCTTCTGGGACTCAAGTAACCTGGTGCTTACCTCTGGTACAGGTCTGGGCCAGAGTTGATCCGAGAAGAAGCCAACCCGAGCCTTGTTGGAGCACTACCTTGCTCCGGCCATCTTTCCGGCCGACCTCCGGCACCCCTCAGGTGAGCATCTCAGTTCTCAGTTGATAATATACATGATGCTCCATTATATCACAGCTATGTCTAGTGTTTAAACCTAATTTAGTGAAGTAATGCTTTGAGCTCTAAGTGGTCATGGGCCAACTTTGCCCTCGAGCTGCGTGTCCACCCAAACTTGTGAGCACGGGGTCTGTTTCCTCAAAGGTGACGCGCTGAAAGTTACGGCGCAGCTTTTGGACCCCCGGATTTCAAGAACGTGCCGAAACGGGCCGGAATATAAGCTAATTATGCAATTTGAAAGCTGTTAGGGACCTAAATGCAATTTAGACACATATGCTGACTCTAGATAGTGTTTTACACCACTGGACTTTTTGTTAGAGTCCCGTAGACTCTCGTTGATCGGGAATCGGGTTCCGTTCGATAAAACGGCTGTATCGAACCGTATTAGAGACACGTTACTATTGTGTTGTCAGGATGGGTATGTGTGAGTCTAGTTCTGACTACAGTCTCTGTTCAGGGCCCAGCAGTTCAGCACCAGCCTCTCGGTAGTCTAGCGGGAGTCCGGGATCGGCCTACATTCGGGTGGGTGTTATTTTCTTGTCCTAGCATCTAACTCTATCATGTTGGACGGGGTCAATTCTAAGTATACTGGGGTTAAATATTGATGGGTGATAGCTTATGCATGTTAATGGGTTTCGTCATAGTGTTTAGCGTCGGTCTCCCGACGGTCGTTTTCCTTTTGATAATTACATGTTGGCGGGCTACCTTCGAGTGCACGTATTATTGCCTTTACTTTGATTATACATGACAGCGGGTTACTTTCGATCGCATATGTTACGGTTTTACTTTTGAGTATACATGTTGCCATTCTACTTTGTTATATATATTATGATGCTGACATGATGATGGTTATGGTTACTTGGCTCGAGGCTGTCACACGCGCACCCGCGGTTTGGCCACCGCAAAGGGTGCGCTTTTCCGGAAAAGTGGTCGTTGACCCGTGTATACCCACGAGGTGTCGTAGTGGGGCCCCCGTTGTGGTGGGGTTTGAGGCGCCAAGGTATGAGCGGTGCGACCCGTCGACGTTGATGCTCGACGTGGTCAGGTTTCATTGCAGGTGTTCGTGTTTACTTTTCCCTCACGGGAGGGTGGTTGCTCCGGATAGTTGACGGTTGGAGCTATTACTTGCTTTCCTGCTTTCCCCATGTTTATTATATTACTGACTTCCCACTCCGTGACAGGTTCGTTCGGGGGTGAGAGCTAGCCGACAGTGAGGCCGAGACAGGAGCTTGTGGGTCCTTGGGGGCCCTAGACTTTATTTCTTCTCGCTTATCTTATTTTTCATTTGATATTGTAGTCTACGGTGTGGTTCTCGATACCCTCGTGGGGTCGGTGTGGATGTCGGTATTTTGCTTTCAGATTTGAGTATGTTGATTTTAGTTTCTAGTACTGCTGGGCTGTTTTTAAGATGGAAAGTAAACAAAGAAAAGAATTGCGAAAACCGTTTTAAAAGTCTGGGTGTCGTGTGGGCACCGATTTCAAAACCCTGTGGATTTATGACTTTCGAAACTGTTTTAGAAATCTAAGTGCCGGGTGGGCACTACTTTCAAACCATGGATTTATGCTTTCAAATTAATCTGCCCCGAGTTCAACCTGTTGTGTATGAGTAGCTGTATTTACAAATAATCGAGTTGACTGAATGTTGTGATTGGATGTTGTATGAGCCGCGACGCCGTGCATATACAGAGGAGACTCTGCCCGTTTGCGGAGTAAATCTGTATATGTGGCGGGTCTGGGCACGCGCCTGGGAAGAAAGATTTAAAAAAAAAAAAAATAGGGAGCTTGGTTAAACCCCGGGGCGTGACAGATTAAGATGGTATCAGAGCGAGGTTCAGTGTCCAAATCACGACAGTCAGTACCCGACATCCACAGAGACACCACACTTAACTATAAGGAAATGAAACGTGTAAGACATAATAGTTTAGAAACGTGAGCGATCGAGGGAGGGGGGGGGGATACTAGGTTCTTATCTCTCGATTGTGGTTGTTCGTTGCTAGTGGAGTTTAGAGCTTATTTTTTTTGCGATATATCTGTACAGACTACAATGGTTCGAACTAGATCATCGGTCGAGGATACAGGAGCAGATGCGACGGCATCGGTGGCCACTGAGAACCAACTCCTGCGGCAGCAATTGCGGGAGATGGCAAGGCAGCTGGCGACCCTGACGGACCACGTGCGCCAGCTGTCGCAACAGCAACAGGCCGCAACAGTGACAGTTGCCCAGGCCCCTCCGCCGGGGCCAACCGCGCCAGCCACGGGACCGCAGGCGACGGGGGTCGGGGCAGGCGTGGCCCCTCCACCAGCGACGGCAGCGGAGATGCCGCCAGCACAGAATTTGACGCCAGCAGCAGCACCTGCGACAACGACAACGGGAACGGCGCCGGGAATCACTGGCGGGAGTTCCCTGGGAGAGACAGTGGTGACACCCTCCCCCACCGTCGCAGAGTCAGTGTCCGACATCCACGGAGATACCACACTTAGCCACGAATGAATGAATTGAACAAGGCATAGAAGCGTAGAACGCGAGTGATCGGGGGAGCGGGGGAAAAGTATATGTCCCATTTTCTCGATAGTTGGTTAAGCGCTATACTAGCGGAGTCTAGAACTGACTTGTGGGGTGTGTGAGTACGGGTTAAGTTTTGTTTCTCGGTTTAGCTCGGTTGTCGCGTTTATGTAGTCGTGTTGTTTGGGCTCGTGTAGTAGTGTTGTTGTGGAGGTCTTGGGATTCCCCCTGGGGTTGAGAAAAGAGACCACCGGGACTAGCAAATCTTGTTCGTTTGGGCTTGATTCTCTCTTTTGCTGAGCGGACCTAGAGCTTAAATACTCTTAGTTGGGAATGTGATCGTTGGTCTGGGGGTATGCAGCTCGGCTCAGTGTATGGTGCTTGGAAGGGCAATGGATTGGGACCGAGCGGTAGAGGTTAATCAGAGTGTCGCACCCCCTTGGGTTCCAAGACGGAAGTAGGACCGTGCTCCCTGGGTCTTGTCGCCAGCTCCCCACGACCAAGGCATAGTCTTGAGGTTTTGGGTTGCGAGTTTGTGATTGTGAAGCAGTACAGATCACGAGGGGCGCAAGGCCAGTGGGAAGCGCAAGTCGGACATGTTTGGCCACTTTTCCCATGTATTGGATTCCTGGCGTATTTAAGTTTCGGGGATGAAACTTTTTTTTAAGTTGTAAGTTTCGGGGACGAAACTTCTTTTAAGTTGTAAGTGATGTAGAAACTCGAAATATCTCATTTTAATAAATAGACTAAAAGCGAATTTTGAGCGGGTTTTAAATTCAGAAGACTCCTGTTAACCTAAATGGTCAATCGCCAGTGTGCAAGTTGCACGATTTACGAGGCAAAAAGGCTATTTTCCAATCCAGACATGATCTTGGAAATCCGAATTGACCGTTGCGATCGTCTCGTCGAACTGAGCAAGATTCATATTCAGCACTTTTCGATCTGACGGTCGGATCTTCCGGAAATCGATGAAGAAGCGAGTAAATAAACGCAATCATTGTAACAGTGCCTGTGCACAGTGTCACTTAAGTGGCCACTGTAGATGAATAGTAAACCTCAATTTCGGGACTACGGCGGTTGCAACGCTGACTAATTCACTGTTCGGAACCCGAACATAGTGATTCAGGTAGTCGTTTTGATCCGTTTCGACGTTCTGAACACAATGGCACTGACGGAATTTCCGTCTGGCGACCCTAAGGCATCGTGACGCGTGCCGAACTGTATAATTTACAGTATAGGATGGAATTTAAAAATTCTGGAGCGAAATTTGAACGAACCAAAATCGCTACCTGATAGGTTTCGTCGAGCCGGACGTCGTGGCGGTGTCAGATTTTCAGTTTGACCGTCCGGTTGTCTCGAAAAGCGTGAAATACGGCTAAAATACAGCTTTTTGCACAATGGTCCCTAGATTTCTTGCCTCGGATAGCGTGCCACTCATGGGAGAGGGGCCTTGATGTAAATAATACATGCTGTGAGGGACCAGGTGCTAGAACACCAAGGCTAGAGGGACTACATTGCAATTTTGCAAACCCTATATATATAGGTGCCAACCGAGTTAGGGTTCCTCACGAACCCTAAACCCTCTGCCACCCAGCCGCTGTTGCAACAAAATCCCTCTTCCCTGCCGCTCTCCTCGGACCCAGCCGCACCGGCCGCCGCCTCTCCCGTCGCCGGGGAAGGGAGGAGCAAGGATCACCTTGTTCTCGGGTGGTGGAAGAGGAAGGTTCTCGGGAGGTTCTCGGGAGGTCAAGACCCTGTCTGGGAGACTCCATTGGGACGCCGCAACTGAGCTGTGGTGGTCCGGTCCCCAGCCGTCGCCGCAGCGCCGCCGCGGGCCAACCCATCTCCCTCGGGTTTCCGGCCAAGGTAAGTCTTGGAACACTTTTGTTCTTTCGGGCTTTTGGTCACGACCACCTTGTTCCTGACACCGAGGCGATCCTCCGGTTGCAGTCCGAGCCGCGGCCGCCGACCCGATCGCCGGCGGGAGCCGTCCCATCAAATTATTGCTTTTCCGGCCGATCTTCAACGCCGCCGTGATCCGGCCGTTCAACCGGAGATCAGCACCGTTGATCTTCCTCCCCTGGTTGACTGCAACCTCTCCACGAAGTCCCATCACGATCGGATCAAGATCGGGCCCGCGCAAAGGAGCCCTAGAAACCCGATTCTTGGCTTCTCGGCCGCGCGTCGCCGTCCGGCGCCGCCGCTGCCTCCCACCGGCGGCCACTGCCACCAGGAGCTTCCTGGCGCCGAGTGGAAGCTTTCCATCCAAGTTGCTCCGGCCGGAACCCAGCCGGCCGGAATCCACCATTAGAGCCCCTCCGAGCTTGACCGAGCCTTTCCGGCGCCGCCTCGCCGGCGCTCCTCTGCCGCCGGGAACCTCCAGGTAGGCTTAGCTTGATCCCCTGAGTCCACCCAGCAACTTGCATGGCCCTCTTAACGTGGCTCTCTTCCGTTCCAGAGTTGCACCCGAGGAGGGCATTGGTTCGAGCTCCGGCGATCCCCGGCGGTCTGGGCTCCGGGCACCTTGACAGGTAAGACCTAGAGGCCATGTTTAAGCTTCCCAGCTTTTTACTTTTGGCAAGATAGCGCTCTGTTGTTGGCCTCATACCTTGTGCCCGAGAATATCATTCCGGGCTCTAGCCCCGGCCGCCGCCCCTCCGGCCGCCGGGACTCGACCCTACCTGGACCGAACCTCTTCTGGGACTCAAGTAACCTGGTGCTTACCTCTGGTACAGGTCTGGGCCAGAGTTGATCCGAGAAGAAGCCAACCCGAGCCTTGTTGGAGCACTACCTTGCTCCGGCCATCTTTCCGGCCGACCTCCGGCACCCCTCAGGTGAGCATCTCAGTTCTCAGTTGATAATATACATGATGCTCCATTATATCACAGCTATGTCTAGTGTTTAAACCTAATTTAGTGAAGTAATGCTTTGAGCTCTAAGTGGTCATGGGCCAACTTTGCCCTCGAGCTGCGTGTCCACCCAAACTTGTGAGCACGGGGTCTGTTTCCTCAAAGGTGACGCGCTGAAAGTTACGGCGCAGCTTTTGGACCCCCGGATTTCAAGAACGTGCCGAAACGGGCCGGAATATAAGCTAATTATGCAATTTGAAAGCTGTTAGGGACCTAAATGCAATTTAGACACATATGCTGACTCTAGATAGTGTTTTACACCACTAGACTTTTTGTTAGAGTCCCGTAGACTCTCGTTGATCGGGAATCGGGTTCCGTTCGATAAAACGGCTGTATCGAACCGTATTAGAGACACGTTACTATTGTGTTGTCAGGATGGGTATGTGTGAGTCTAGTTCTGACTACAGTCTCTGTTCAGGGCCCAGCAGTTCAGCACCAGCCTCCCGGTAGTCTAGCGGGAGTCCGGGATCGGCCTACATTCGGGTGGGTGTTATTTTCTTGTCCTAGCATCTAACTCTATCATGTTGGACGGGGTCAATTCTAAGTATACTGGGGTTAAATATTGATGGGTGATAGCTTATGCATGTTAATGGGTTTCGTCATAGTGTTTAGCGTCGGTCTCCCGACGGTCGTTTTCCTTTTGATAATTACATGTTGGCGGGCTACCTTCGAGTGCACGTATTATTGCCTTTACTTTGATTATACATGACAGCGGGTTACTTTCGATCGCATATGTTACGGTTTTACTTTTGAGTATACATGTTGCCATTCTACTTTGTTATATATATTATGATGCTGACATGATGATGGTTATGGTTACTTGGCTCGAGGCTGTCACACGCGCACCCGCGGTTTGGCCACCGCAAAGGGTGCGCTTTTCCGGAAAAGTGGTCGTTGACCCGTGTATACCCACGAGGTGTCGTAGTGGGGCCCCCGTTGTGGTGGGGTTTGAGGCGCCAAGGTATGAGCGGTGCGACCCGTCGACGTTGATGCTCGACGTGGTCAGGTTTCATTGCAGGTGTTCGTGTTTACTTTTCCCTCACGGGAGGGTGGTTGCTCCGGATAGTTGACGGTTGGAGCTATTACTTGCTTTCCTGCTTTCCCCATGTTTATTATATTGCTGACTTCCCACTCCGTGACAGGTTCGTTCGGGGGTGAGAGCTAGCCGACAGTGAGGCCGAGACAGGAGCTTGTGGGTCCTTGGGGGCCCTAGACTTTATTTCTTCTCGCTTATCTTATTTTTCATTTGATATTGTAGTCTACGGTGTGGTTCTCGATACCCTCGTGGGATCGGTGTGGATGTCGGTATTTTGCTTTCAGATTTGAGTATGTTGATTTTAGTTTCTAGTACTGCTGGGCTGTTTTTAAGATGGAAAGTAAACAAAGAAAAGAATTGCGAAAACCGTTTTAAAAGTCTGGGTGTCGTGTGGGCACCGATTTCAAAACCCTGTGGATTTATGACTTTCGAAACTGTTTTAGAAATCTAAGTGCCGGGTGGGCACTACTTTCAAACCATGGATTTATGCTTTCAAATTAATCTGCCCCGAGTTCAACCTGTTGTGTATGAGTAGCTGTATTTACAAATAATCGAGTTGACTGAATGTTGTGATTGGATGTTGTATGAGCCGCGACGCCGTGCATATACAGAGGAGACTCTGCCCGTTTGCGGAGTAAATCTGTATATGTGGCGGGTCTGGGCACGCGCCTGGGAAGAAAGATTTTCAAAAAAAAAAAATAGGGAGCTTGGTTAAACCCCGGGGCGTGACATTGTAGCAGTGTGGAAAAGCTAGCTGAAGGTTCTAAAGTGGTTTTGACCTCTCAGTGGGGTTCCTGGAGTTCTTGTTAAGCTAAATATGCTTAATGTTGCGCAAATCGACGAAAAGGTCGATTCGCGCTTATGCACTTTGAGGATTTGATAGATCCTGAGTTGTCACCCGGTATTATTGTAGGGCCCAGTCGTCAGGAGCCAGCCGTGATCCGTCTTGTGGTTATCGTGACCGTCTACCTTCTGGTGGAGTCGTTGTTCCTCCTATATACAGGTGGGTTATCTTCGGTCCGCGTTTTATCAGGTCGGCCCTATTGGGTGCCGTGGTAGGTTGGACCCCTGTTCTTGGTGTAACCCTGAACCTATGCTTTAGCCTTACTATATGCTTTCATTCCAGCATTCAGTTATTTCAGCTATATTGCCTGATTATACATATGAGCCTTTCGTTATACTCTATTCTTCACTGCATGTTTAGAATAGGAGTTCTAGTCTCAGTACTTGGCATGAATTGCATCAGTATCGATATCCTAGTGGGGATTTCCTCGGCTTCTCGCCGTCTGTCCGGTCTACCGACCGTGGACTGAGATTTAGCAGTATGATTGCTATTGAGTTTATACCTGTTTTTATTACTTGCTTATCTACCAGCAGTTGCTTGATTACCCTACTGAGACATATCATGCTTATATTCCAGCAGTTGCTTGTTTACCATATTGAGATATATAATGCTTACATTCCAACAGTTGCTTGTCATATCGTGCTTACATTCCAGCAGTTACTTGTGTATCATGTGGAGTTATATTATGATTTCTTCAACAGTTGATATGCATTTCCTGGACACATGCCATGCTTGATTGGTCACTAGCATAGTTCTATACCTGTCTCTATTCTTCACTGCATATTTAGAATAGGAGATACTACTTCAGCATGTGGCATGTTATACTAGTATCCCAGTGGGGATTTTCCTCGGCTTCTTGCCGTCTATGTGGTCAGTGGACCATGGTTTGAGCATCAGCATTATGATCGCCGTCGAGCCAAGCTTTTCGTCACGCACACCGACGGTTTGGCCACCGTGTGGGTGTTCTTTACCGGTAGAGAGGTCTGATCGACCCGTGAGCCTAGTGGGGTTATGATAGCTTGATTGTGTGACCAAAAGTGGTTTAGCCTGAGGTCATTTGCTCCATGGCAAATTTAGCCTGAGGCCCTTGTGGCCAAAAGTGGCAGTGATTGGGTATATTTGTGGTGACACCTTTGACGCATGATCTTTGTTATTTCCTGCTTATCATATTATCATTCTCTGCTTGTCAGATTATCAATTATAGCATGATCATTTACTGCTTGCCAGATTATCAGTGATAGTATGACTATTTCCTGTTTGTCAGCTATAACATATTCATTCCTACTTGTCAGATTATCAGTTATAGCATGATCAGCTTTATATATGATTACACTGCTCTGTTGATTAATCCATGATTAATGGTACATGTTTGAATTATACCTTTCAGTTGCAGTATATCCTACTTTTGCTATCCGCTTATTATTGTATCCAGTAGGTACGGCTTGCTATTTCCCGGCTCGTCGTGCCCACTGGGATACACTCCGGTGTGTCTCACACCCTCGGGTGACTCTTTTTCAGGTCCTTCGGGTGGGGGGACTTTTGGACGCTCTGTGTGAGGACGTGAGATAGACTGACCCTGGTAGGATGTACCCCTTTTGGTTTTAGTAAAACTTATAACTGATATTTCCATTTTGAGAAACTGGATTGTAATAACTCTGGAACCTTGTGGATGTAATAGAGTAGAACTTAATTAGTATATCTATCTTGTATCTACTCTGATTGACTGTATCTGTTAGCCGAGCACATATAGGGAAGACTCTGTTGGAGATACAGAGACTTTTCTATATGTGTGGCGGTCTGTTCACGCCTTGGAGAGTTCAAGTTTTAACTCTGATAAAAAAAAAAAATTTTTGACCCACTTTCGAATCTCGGGGCGTGACAGACTCGTCAGCCCAAACACACACACACAAGCCCAAGATCACCAGGCGATGTGAAACTCGTCTCGCTAGCCCTGTCATCTAGACCCGGGCTCAGCCGAGACTCGCCGCACACTTCCGGCTGATTATTGTCTCTGATACCAAATGTAACGATCTGGCCCACTAGCAATAATAACTCGTTGGACCCAAACCACAGCCCAAAATGCTTAAGCCCAGTTATTATTACTAGTGTCCAAGTCTCATATAAACCCAATCACAATTCCATCCACATCCGATGTGGGACTATTGGGGGCGTCACAAGTACACAACTACTAAACATCTCCAACACAACTCTCCACACTACAAAATACAACTCCAACATATACTGTCACGCCTCGGGTTCGAAACTGCGACCTAGGCTCGCCAACAGATCCGCCACCCATTTGGGAAGCCCCGCATGGGTGAAGCGTCTAACATGCAAAGTCAGATCTATAGCTAAATATGTATCAGAGCAGTAAAGAAAGTAGTTAATATAAACCAACAACTGAACATCTGTCAAATATACAAAATTCATCACCCAAAATATAATACAACAAAAAGTCCCAGACTGTCCAGTACAAATACATCAGTCAACAGGGATACCACTAAGTCTCTCCAAAATGCAGGGAATGGAACTACTCGGCCACGCCCTTACTGTAGTGTACTGGTTTTCCCATGCAACTTTCCGGTGAATCCACTGTGTAGAACACCTAGTGTTGGTGTCTGGCCCATGGTGCATCGAAGGGATGCCACAGATGGACCTCGTGAGACTTGGATAGATGATTTGGCCTTCGGCTGTGATTGCCGAATTTTAGAAAAGGTTTTGGGCCAATCTGAGGTTGGATTTGGATTCAGCGCGGAAAAACGCTTGAAAACGGCTATTTGCTTGTTGAATTTGGAGTCCGGATGACCAAATGCGGGCTTCCGGAAGTTTTGGGGGATTTTCGGTGCATGGGGGTGACACGTGGACCGGCCCGAGCCACGTGGCGGCCTTTTATTGGCCGGCTCACGCAGCTGGGTCCACGGAGTGGCGCGGCGGTGCATGGACCGCGGCGGGTGGACGCGTGGCGTGCCCGGATTGGCCGGCGCACGCGGCATGGCTCACTGGGTTTGCGGGATTGCGGTGGACCGGGCGCTTGGCACGTGGCGGCTTCGGATTCGTCGGTCCACGTGGGCGCGGTCCACGGGCGCGCGGGGGAGGGCGCCTCGGTACTGTGCGCGCACGTGCGCGCACAGTGGCGCAGGCGGGGCGGTCGGCCGCACTCGAGTGCGACACGCGTCGCCTCGAGATTGGGCGGCCGTACCTACCCCGCTGACCGCGAGGGAGACACGCAGCGTGTCGCGGGCGCGGGGATCCGCTGTCCCCTGTTCGGGGGCTACGTGGCGGTCCCTGGCGTTTCCGGGCGCGTCGGACGGGGAGTATGCAACCCGGGTTTCCGGGCGCAGTGCGCCCGGAAACCGCGCCCGAAACCCGGCCCATTAAGCAATGGGCTGGGCCTATAAATAGCCTCCCCCTTTCTTTCTTTGGGCTTTTTGGACTTCTTTTCGCTGGGCTGCCTTCACAGAAGTTCCTCCTCTCTCAGTGCTCGACCCTTTGGAGAAGTTTGAAGATTTTTGGAGGCACGCTTCCCGAGGTTCACCATTTTACGGCGCGGCGCGACGCTTGTTCTCCGGCGATCCTCTTCGCCCCTTCTCAGTGTTTGGACTCCTCCGACCCATCCCGACCTCGGAATTCGCCGATTCTTGCGCCGTTGGACTCACGACAGGTAGGGCTTCAACTCCTGTGTTTTGTGGTTCCTCGATTTCCGTGCTGATCTTGGAGTTTTCCGAGCAACCATTTGACCCTTTTTCTTCGCGGACTTTTGGGACAGCACCGCGGTGCTCTTGCCATATCTTTTCGCTCGGACGTCGGAACGAGGCGATTCAAGAGGCAATTTTCATCTACGCTTCGCAAGGAGTCTCCTGGATTTTTCTCTGAATTTTCTGAATTTTACTCGAGGGTGAGAATCTCCTTTCTCTGTGGTTCCTTGTTACAGGAATTTAGTGCAGTTTGGATACGGGGTGTACCCCTTGTCGGATTTTTATCTCAGCGTAGGAAACTCCAAATTGGGCGTGCAGGTATTCGTTTCGACGGGCTCGTCGCAAGGATCGCGCTAGTATTTTCCTTGGATTTTTCTGGACATTATTCTCAGGTGAAAATTAATGAATTGTGGACTGCTGGTTTGGGGGGACAGATTCTGGAATTGGGGATGTTTAGCTTATGTATTTTTCCTTTGGGGTATTTTGTACAGATTGGTGGTGTGTTTGGACTGGTCTTGGACTTCGCCTTTGGGAATTTGGAATAGCGCTTGAGGTGGGTGATGTTGTGAACCTCCTACTTGTGAATGTCACTAGGCCTATTAGAATGCTTTGATCATGTGTTATTAAATGTGAACGTATCTAGCATGCTTGTATGAGATTATGGTTCATTTGTTAATACTTGCCTTGTTAGCAAGCTACAAGTTAGTAAGTGATGTTTCCATGTTTAGATATGCAAATTAATTAGTGGAATGAATGCTATAGCCACATCATAATACAGGTTAAGGGAAGGGTTGGATATGTGGTTAGAATTAATGTTGTATAAGGGATATTTGCTAGTAAATTGTGCATCTAAAATGTATTAAGTATCATATATCTTACCGCATGTACATCGGGATTACCCAAACACTTAATGTTGCATATGTTTGAATAATTGGAGTAATTATAGCTAATAAAGGACTTTGCATGCTTGAATGGTCATCTAGCTAAGCCATCTTTTTCTGCTACACAAACATATTGGAATTGACTTAGGAGAAACCATGCTTTTATTCGTTCTCCTGTCGTCTAGTCTTAGGGGATTGTGTAGCCAGATGTTCAGAGTTGGGACAGTCGGGATCGAGGTTTGGGTGTTGCGGCGACCGCGGACTGTGGGCGGTTGACCGGATTATTATTATTATTATTATTACTTTTGCATCAGATTGGAGGTAGGGGATCGAGTTTCCCTTTAGTGGATGGGTTTTTCCCACTTGGATCAGGGTCGTGACCCCGTCCTGCTATTTATGGTACTGATGATACTAGTGACTGTGATACTATGCTCGTGTGGGGTCGCTCCCCTCGAGTGCCACTCCGGAGTAGGATTCCGACCGTGTTGGGTGCCGGTCAGGCCGTGTTGGGTGCCGGCTAGACCGTGTTGGGTTCCGGTCTATTTTGGACAGGGGAGATACTGAGTTGTGAGGTTGACAGCAGAGCAGGCAGTACCAGTGTTTACTGGTGTTTTGATTGGGTTGGTCTGTCAGTCCTTACGTTCTGGTGCATGCGTTTAGCCATTCTCTAGTAGGCATCGTAGAGGCATGTTAGTGGTAGCTCTCATCAGTAGTGTACTTGTAGCTTACCACCTTTGTTTCATTTTTCGCCTCTGATAGTCCTAGTGGGCATGTCTGAGTTTGAGGTCTACCCACTAGGGGAGGCTACTGTTTTTATAGTAGTTCTCACCCCCCACTGTTTTCTCTTTTCTGTTCCCCTTTGTTTTGCAGAGTTCTCTGCGGGAGTTGCGGGACCCTCTTCCCTGGATCGAGGTAAGAGGATCGCTGACTAGATAGCCACTGCCCCGAGTTCGAGTTTTTGATAGTTTTGATGTATCCCCAGTACACTCAGACGGTTGTATTTTCCTTTTATTTTGGGTCTGGCTGCGGCCAGCTGGTTGTATACTTTTCGTGAGCTGGGAGAGACACTTGTATATTTCTGAGAGCTTACTGTACTTTCATTTCCAGCATTTGTCTGAGTTGTATTAGTTTTAGTTTAGCTCTGTTTTGTGCTCCTTTATTACTTGTTTATATCTGAGCAGGTTATCAGCGCTTCGTGTACACGGAAAATTCCGTATGCACGGCGGATCTGTGGACGGGCCCGGGTTCTGGTTTACACCCGGGGCGTGACAGATTAGTTGGTATCAGAGCTTAGGGATAGGTCAGATGGGACTTAGGAAACCCTAGGCTTTTGGCAGACCCTAGGAAGGCTGAGCGCGAGTGACGTGATATTGTGCGAAAGTCGGTAATTGGTTGTTAACTCTTCCTGTGAGTGGAGAGGGATTGGCATAGCCTATTTCTGGGGGACTATTATGTTGGCTGCAGACAACATAAGGTTACAGAAATAGGGGAATGCCCATGACTTTCGCTTGATTGGGTCGAGAGTGGTTTGGTTTACTGACCCGTGGATTTTTGTGTGGCAGGATGCCTCCTCGGCGGCAGATTCCTACTCGGGGTACTCCTATACCCCCGGAGGAGCCGGAGCAGTCCGGGCCTTCCGAGATCAGTGAGCTGAGGGCCATGATGGCCCAGTTGGCGGAGAGCCACCGCCGACAGGAGCAGAGGTTTGAGCAGTTATTGGCCCAGGTTGCGGCACCTCCCCCTACTACTGCTGAGGCCCCCGCACCACCTGTTGTACCACCGACTATTCCACTTGCCCCTACAGCGCCGTCGTCGAGCAGCGGGGCCCAGGGGATGTTCAGGCCTTTGACCCCAGAGGAGGAGCGGGAGTTTTCTGACAAACTCACGCAGTTCTGTAAGCGAGGACCCCCTAAGTTCTCGGGGCGGAGCACTCACCCGTGGGAGATTGGATCATGGCTAGCGTCGATGGAGAAGATGTTTCGGGACTTCTTCATCGACCAGAGGTTCAGAGCACATTTGGCAGTACACTGTCTGGAGGGGGATGCAGATGCTTGGTGGCGTCGGGTCGAGCCCCTAGAGTTTCAGGTCACCCGGCAGCTACCCTGGTCAGAGTTCAGGAGGATGACCCTTGACACTTACTTCTCCACGAGTGTGAAGAAGAAGATAGAAGATGACTTGAAGAACCTGCAGCAGGGTAATCGCCCAGTGTGGGACTATTTCCAGGAGTTTACGCAGTTGCTCAACTGCGTGCCCTACGTTGCCAGGGATGGGCTGCACCAGGTGGAGCTGTTTGAGACAGGCTTGCGCCCCGAGATCTTTACCATGGTACACGCCCAGAGGCTTCAGACTTTATCAGAGGCAGTGGATCATGCCCAGTGGGTCGAGAGGGGAGATCAGGTTGTTGCTAGACGCGGAGGTCCGGTCGCTCAGAGTTCTGAGAAGAAGCGACCAGCATCAGATGAGGGGGGACAGGCCAGTTCCTGGAGGCCGCCCCGACCGCCACCGCCTCAGTTTACGGGCCGGGGGCGTTCGGAGCGGCGAGGGCCTGGGGGATCCCAGAGGCCCCAACAGCATCAGCAGCCCCAGCGACAGCAGCAGCACTCGCAGCAGCAGAGGTCGCAGTCGCGACAGCGGGGATCTCAGCGGCAGTCGCACGGGCAGCAGCAGCAGCAGTCACGGCAGTTTCGGGACCCAGGCAGTTGTATCTTCTGCGGGGGTCCGCATTTCCCCGGCACTTGTGATCAGAGGTGGGGGCGTTGTTATGGCTGCGGGCAGGCAGGGCACATACGATCTTCATGCCCTTTTTCGGCATCAGTGGCGCCTTCTTCGGCCTCAGTTTCTCTTCCACCACAGCAGCGACCGCCAGCTCAGCGGCCCTATGCTTCTGCGAGCAGGGCTCCTTCCTCCCACCCTGCAGACCACCGACCACCAGCTCAGAGCGGGCGAGTCTACGCCGCTCAGGTAGGGGACTCCGCGGCAGCCGACCACGTGGTGGCAGGTATCACTTTACTTTTTGGCATTAGAGCTCGCACTTTATTTGATACCGGTGCATCACATTCTATTATCAGTAGAGCATTTGCATCATCGCATGGACTAGAGTTAGGTCGGTTGCCACATGCATTAGAGGTACAGATTCCCGGTCACATATTGTATGTAGAGGAGTGTTGCTGGTCGTGCCCGGTACAGCTCGAGTCTTGGATTTTGCCAGCGGACCTGATGGTCCTTAGTCAGCTGCGAGATTTTGACATTGTACTGGGGATGGATTGGCTGGCTCGCTATTTCGCGACGATTGATTGCGCCGCGAGGTCTGTTACTTTTAGCGAGCCAGGCCAGGAGGTGTTCGTTTTCAGGGGGTGCCAGAGTGCTTTCTTTGCCTCTATGGTTTCGACTTCTCGTGCGAGGCAGATGATGCGCAGTGGATGCGTAGCCTTTATGGCATCTGTGGTTAAGGAGCCTACGGCGGCTCCGGGACTCGCGGATATCCCGATTGCCCGCGAGTTCCCGGATGTGTTCCCTCCAGAGCTGTTTAGTATGCCGCCGGATAGGGAGGTCGAGTTTTTGATTGACGTGGTCCCAGGAACTGCGCCAATCTCTAAGGCTCCTTACCGAATGGCACCGGCTGAGCTGCGAGAATTAAAGGCGCAACTCCAGGATTTAATGGATAAGGGTTTTGTGCGACCGAGTGTATCGCCTTGGGGAGCGTCGGTGCTATTTGTGAAGAAGAAGGATGGTTCGCTTCGACTGTGCGTTGATTACCGGGAACTGAATAAAGCGACCATCAAGAACAAGTACCCTTTGCCGCGCATTGATGACTTGTTTGATCAGCTGCAAGGGACTTGTGTCTTCTCCAAGATCGACTTACAGTCTGGTTACCACCAATTGAAGGTGAAGGCCGAGGACATCCCGAAGACGGCATTCAGGTCGCGGTACGGGCATTATGAGTTCACCGTCATGCCTTTTGGACTGACAAATGCCCCTGCAGCTTTTATGGATTTAATGAACAGGATTTTTCGACCATACCTGGATCGGTTCGTCGTAGTTTTTATTGATGACATCCTAGTTTATTCCCGAAGCGATGCGGAGCACGAGGAGCATCTGAGGATTGTGCTACAACTTCTGAGAGAGAGGAAGTTGTATGCCAAGTTATCTAAGTGTGAATTTTGGCTTCGGGAGGTTGTCTTTTTGGGCCACGTGATTTCAGCCGCTGGAGTGGCAGTAGACCCGGCGAAGATCGAGGCAGTCCGGGATTGGCCGCGACCGACGACGGTATCAGAGGTCCGCAGTTTCATGGGCTTAGCTGGATATTACCGTCGGTTTGTGGAAGGTTTTGCGAAACTTTCCACACCCCTCACTCGTTTGACGCGAAAAGGGATTAAGTTTATTTGGAGTGAGGATTGTCAGAGGAGCTTTGAGGAATTAAAGAACAGATTGATGTCGGCTCCTGTCCTTTCCCTCCCTGTTATGGGGAAAGGATACGTGGTATACAGCGACGCATCGCACAGTGGACTTGGTTGCGTGCTGATGCAGGAGGGAAGGGTAATCGCTTATGCCTCCCGGCAACTGAAGGATTATGAGAAGAATTACCCTACCCATGATTTGGAGCTAGCTGCGGTGATTTTTGCACTAAAGTTGTGGCGCCACTACCTGTATGGGGAGCACTGCGAGATTTACACCGACCACAAGAGCTTGAAATACCTGTTCACGCAGAAGGAGCTCAACTTGAGGCAGCACAGATGGTTGGAATTGTTGAAAGATTATGATGTAGACATATTGTACCATCCCGGCAAGGCCAACGTGGTTGCTGATGCCCTGAGCAGGAGAGCAGTACAGAGTCTATCTTTGATGATCACCGATCAGGCGCCATTACTTGAGCAGATGAGGCGGTTAGAGCTCGAGGTTGTGTCCCCTGGGGTCTCTGCTAGACTTATGTCTCTAGTCGTGCAGCCCACTCTGTTGGACAGGATTCGGGAGAGACAGAGTGAGGACCCCCACCTGATGAGGATTCGAGAGCAGATGCAGACTGGTTTGATAGGGGACTTCTCAGTCGATGCTGCGGGAGTACTACGGTACAGGGACCGCGCGTGTGTGCCTATGGACGCGGAGATCCGAGAGCAGATCTTGAGGGAGGCCCACTATACACCTTATACCATCCATCCGGGTGGGACTAAGATGTATAGGGATCTTAAGGCACAGTTTTGGTGGAATGGGATGAAAAGAGACATTGGGAGATTTGTAGCACACTGCCTAACTTGTCAGCAAGTAAAGGCGGAGCATCGTGTACCTGCTGGCAAGTTGCAGAGTCTCCCAATCCCTGAATGGAAATGGGAACATGTTACGATGGATTTTGTCACTAGTTTGCCGAGAGCACAGACGGGAGCGGATGCTATCTGGGTAGTCGTGGACAGGCTTACCAAATCCGCTCACTTTCTGCCGGTTCAGATGACTTGGCCGATGGAGCGACTCGCACAGGTGTACTTGGCTGAGGTGGTTAGATTACACGGAGTACCTGTTTCCATCGTATCAGATAGAGACCCGAGGTTTGTCTCGCATTTCTGGAGGAGTTTACAGACAGCCTTGGGGACGCAGCTCCGATTCAGTACAGCATTCCACCCACAGACCGATGGGCAGTCAGAGCGCACTATTCAGACCCTCGAGGATATGTTGAGAGCATGCATTCTGGACTTTGGAGGAGGATGGTACCGACACTTGGGATTAGTTGAGTTTGCGTACAACAACAGCTATCAAGCGAGCATTCAGATGGCTCCGTTTGAAGCGTTGTATGGACGCAAGTGTCGGTCACCCCTTTATTGGAGTGACGTGGGTGAGAAGAAGACCTTGGGTCCTGATCTACTGTTAGAGGCAGAGGAAAAGGTCAGATTGATACGACGACACCTCGAGACCGCCCAGAGTCGACAGAGGAGTTATGCTGATACTCGACGGCGAGACTTAGAGTTCCAGGTGGGTGACCATGTTTTTCTGAAAGTCTCGCCTTCGAAGGGGATTCGGAGATTTGGTATTCGTGGGAAACTGAGCCCTCGTTATATTGGACCTTTTGAGGTGTTGGAGCGCTTAGGGCCAGTTGCCTACAGGCTTGCGCTTCCTCCCAGGCTTTCGGGTGTTCACAATGTTTTTCATGTTTCGACACTGAGGAGGTATGTTCATGACCCGTCTCATATCATCGACTTCACCCCATTGGAGGTTGCTGAGGACCTGAGCTATGTTGAGCGGCCGGTGAGGATCTTGGACCGTGAGGTTAGGAGTTGCGCAGTCGGGCCATCCCGTATGTGAAGGTCCTAGGAGCAGTCATGATGAGCGCGAGGGCTACCTGGGAGTTGGAGTCAGCGATGATGGGACTGCTCACCCCCACTTGTTTGAGGCCGCTACCTGAGGTATGACTTTTGTTTCGAGGACGAACTTTCTTCTTCGTAGGGGAGGATGTAGTGTATGGTTTTCCCATGCAACTTTCCGGTGAATCCACTGTGTAGAACACCTAGTGTTGGTGTCGGCTCCAGGTGCATCGAAGGGATGCCACAGATGGACCTCGTGAGACTTGGATAGATGATTTGGCCTTCGGCTGTGATTGCCGAAATTTTAGAAAAGGTTTTGGGCCAATCTGAGGTTGGATTTGGATTCAGCGCGGAAAAAACGCTTGAAAACGGCTATTTGCTTGTTGAATTTGGAGTCCGGATGACCAAATGCGGGCTTCCGGAAGTTTTGGGGGATTTTCGGTGCATGGGGGTGACACGTGGACCGGCCCGAGCCACGTGGCGGCCTTTTATTGGCCGGCTCACGCAGCTGGGTCCACGGAGTGGCGCGGCGGTGCATGGACCGCGGCGGGTGGACGCGTGGCGTGCCCGGATTTGGCCGGCGCACGCGGCATGGCTCACTGGGTTTGCGGGATTGCGGTGGACCGGGCGCTTGGCACGTGGCGGCTTCGGATTCGTCGGTCCACGTGGGCGCGGTCCACGGGGCGCGGGGGAGGGCGCCTCGGTACTGTGCGCGCACGTGCGCGCACAGTGGCGCAGGCGGGGCGGTCGGCCGCACTCGAGTGCGACACGCGTCGCCTCGAGATTGGGCGGCCGTACCTACCTCGCTGACCGCGAGGGAGACACGCAGCGTGTCGCGGGCGCGGGGATCCGCTGTCCCCTGTTCGGGGGCTACGTGGCGGTCCCTGGCGTTTCCGGGCGCGTCGGACGGGGAGTATGCAACCCGGGTTTCCGGGCGCAGTGCGCCCGGAAACCGCGCCCGAAACCCGGCCCATTAAAGCAATGGGCTGGGCCTATAAATAGCCTCCCCCTTTCTTTCTTGGGCTTTTGGACTTCTTTTCGCTGGGCTGCCTTTCACAGAAGTTCCTCCTCTCTCAGTGCTCGACCCTTTGGAGAAGTTTGAAGATTTTTGGAGGCACGCTTCCTGAGGTTCACCATTTTACGGCGCGGCGCGACGCTTGTTCTCCGGCGATCCTCTTCGCCCCTTCTCAGTGTTTGGACTCCTCCGACCCATCCCGACCTCGGAATTCGCCGTATTCTTGCGCCGTTGGACTCACGACAGGTAGGGCTTCAACTCCTGTGTTTTGTGGTTCCTCGATTTCCGTGCTGATCTTGGAGTTTTCCGAGGCAACCATTTGACCCTTTTTCTTCGCGGACTTTTGGGACAGCACCGCGGTGCTCTTGCCATATCTTTTCGCTCGGACGTCGGAACGAGGCGATTCAAGAGGCAATTTTCATCTACGCTTCGCAAGGAGTCTCCTGGATTTTTCTCAGAATTTTCTGAATTTTACTCGAGGGTGAGAATCTCCTTTCTCTGTGGTTCCTTGTTACAGGAATTTAGTGCAGTTTGGATTCGGGTGTACCCCTTGTCGGATTTTTATCTCAGCGTAGGAAACTCCAAATTGGGCGTGCAGGTATTCGTTTCGACGGGCTCGTCGCAAGGATCGCGCTAGTATTTTCCTTGGATTTTTCTGGACATTATTCGCAGGTGAAAATTAGTGAATTGTGGACTGCTGGTTTGGGGGGACAGATTCTGGAATTGGGGATGTTAGCTTATGTATTTTTCCTTGGGGTATTTTGTACAGATTGGTGGTGTGTTTGGACTGGTCTTGGACTTCGCCTTGGGAATTTGGAATAGCGCTTGAGGTGGGTGATGTTGTGAACCTCCTACTTGTGAATGTCACTAGGCCTATTAGAATGCTTGATCATGTGTTATTAAATGTGAATGTATCTAGCATGCTTGTATGAGATTATGGTTCATTTGTAAATGCTTGTTAGCAAGCTACAAGTTAGTAAGTGTGTTTCCATGTTTAGATATGCAAATTAATTAGTGGAATGAATGCTATAGCCACATCATAATACAAGTTAAGGGAAGGGTTGGATATGTGGTTAGAATGAATGTTGTATAAGGGATATTTGCTAGTAAATTGTGCATCTAAAATGTATTAAGTATCATATATCTTACCGCATGTACATCGGGATTACCCAAACACTTAATGTTGCATATGTTTGAATAATTGGAGTAATTATAGCAAATAAAGGACTTTGCATGCTTGAATGGTCATCTAGCTAAGCCATCTTTTTCTGCTACACAAACATATTGGAATTGACTTAGGAGAAACCATGCTTTTATTCGTTCTCCTGTCGTCTAGTCTTAGGGGATTGTGTAGTCAGATGTTCAGAGTTGGGACAGTCGGGATCGAGGTTTGGGTGTTGCGGCGACCGCGGACTGTGGGCGGTTGACCGGATTATTATTATTATATTATTACTTTTGCATCAGATTGGAGGTAGGGGATCGAGTTTCCCTTTAGTGGATGGGTTTTTTCCACTTGGATCAGGGTCGTGACCCCGTCCTGCTATTTATGGTACTGATGATACTAGTGACTGTGATACTATGCTCGTGTGGGGTCGCTCCCCTCGAGTGCCACTCCGGAGTAGGATTCCGACCGTGTTGGGTGCCGGTCAGGCCGTGTTGGGTGCCGGCTAGACCGTGTTGGGTTCCGGTCTATTTTGGACAGGGGAGATACTGAGTTGTGAGGTTGACAGCAGAGCAGGCAGTACCAGTGTTTAGGTGTTTTGATTGGGTTGGGGTCCTACTGTTTTCTTTTCTTCCTTCACCATACTGTCCATCTGTAGTGCATGTTCAGAGTGTGCTTACCAGCTTTTTCAACCTATCCTATCTGGCATGTCTGAGTAGAGGAGGTTATGTTAGTTGGTGTCCCCCCCTGTTTTCCTCTTTCCTTTGTTTTGAGTTCTCTTTGAGTTACCCCTCTTCCTTGTTTCATTTCCCTTTCCCCACTGACCCCTTCTTTTCTTTTTCCTTCCCATTTCTTCCTGTAGTTATTTAGTTCTGGTGCTGGTTAGCCCAGCTCTAGTAGGCACGGAGGGCTGACTTGGTAGATTATCAGTAGTGTTCTGTAGTTTACCCCTTTGTTTCATTTTTTTGCCTCTGATAGTCTGTGGGCCCTTTGCGTTTGAGGTTCTCTGGGGAGGAGTTTTTGCGGGACCCCCCCCTGGTTTCTCTTCGTACCTAGGACGAGTCTCTGGGGATCGCTGACTAGATAGCCACTGCCCCGAGTTCGAGTTTTTGATAGTTTTGATGTATCCCCAGTACACTCAGACGGTTGTATTTTCCTTTTATTTTGGGTCTGGCTGCGGCCAGCTGGTTGTACTTTTCGTGAGCTGGGAGAGACACTTGTATATTTCTGAGAGCTTACTGTACTTTCATTTCCAGCATTGTCTGAGTTGTATTAGTTTAGTTTAGCTCTGTTTTGTGCTCCTTTATTACTTGTTTATATCTGAGCAGGTTATCAGCGCTTCGTGTACACGGAAAATCCGTATGCACGGCGGATCTGTGGACGGGCCCGGTCCACCCCTGGTTTACACCCGGGCTTACCCCGACTCAGCTCAGCATCCAACCAGCTGAAGAAACGGAACAGTACCTCTGCAACAACACCGCAATGAGTGTGAGAACTACATAACAGTAGTTCTCAGAAGACCGCACACGAGAAACGACTAATATATATGATAATAAGGTAAGAAAATAAAAGCTGGAAAATAACTCTACAGCTATCATGTCTCTATCTATCATGCTCAAAGGGTAAATAAGTATGCATCTACTCGATATGCTCAATCAACCCAATCATCCTGACTGCCACGTAGGGTCTAGTCAAACCTGCGCCCACCTACTACCACAGATCCACAAGAGTACGGGATTTACGTAGGGCATCCCACGCGAACTGCATCGACAAGTCGCGATAGAAAAGTAACAATCCCAGCTCCAGAGCGGCACTCGAGGGGAGCGACTCCACCGAGGAAAGTATCCGCGCATCTCTGTCGAGCTCAATATGGCTCCTGCAGGCTATAGTCCAAATCCATGATCAATCAGATCGGCAACAACATCGATCCATCACTAACAACATCAGCCGGAAATTCCACGGTTCGGGATCATCGTCTACCGACGGCTCCCAAACTCTAGTACTGAACTGACCTCAGCTACCAGACTCCACTCGGCCCCCAAGCACGAGCGCAACATGCACCCTACACTATCCCGACCACTTGGCCCACTACCCGGGCGAGAAGAAATACTATGTCCAGGAAAGCAATAAAAAGTGTATAGGAATGTCGAAATACAACAACTAGCCCAAGTGAGGATTTCTACTAGTCTGGTTAAAATCATGCAACATATGACAGGGTGTTAGTTAAAGTTCCACAATTCTATCAGTAATATGATACAACAACAATAGTACTTATACTAACATGCTGAGTCCTATCATACTAGAATTAATAGGAAGTCCGCAGTTTTGGAGAAAAATCAAACCAACTGGATGCGTGTGTCGGTTCGGAGTCCAAAAGAGCCAAAACTAGACGGGCGCGATCCTCAGGTTCTCACAGTTCAACGAACTAAAAATCACCAGAAAAACTCCTCCGGGTCACTGAGATACGAGCCAAACACCACGATAAGCTCAAATCACCCAAAACAATAACATTGCCGCAAGTCTGTCCACAAAACAGCAAAATACCTCCTGTGAGATGCCCTCCAAAATTTCAAGGAAAATACGGCTGTAATCCTTGCGAAGTATAGAGATAGAGATCGAGTCCTCAAAACCAAATTCCACCACCCGTAGGCCAAGAAAATGCAAGATCACTCTTCCGCTGTCCAGAAAAATGTCACAGAAAAAGGGGGTCTGAAGAAGCTTTGAAAAAATCCCATAAAAATTCAAAACGGAGAGGAATAGTAACACAAAATCGAAGGACTACCCTTTTTGGAAACCTCGCCACAAAAACCGGCGAAAAACTTTAAGAACTCAGCTTGGGGGTGCCGCGGACGAAGAGTCAACGGAAAGACCGGTGTTGAAGAAACGTCGAAGCTCGCGAGATCGGGGTGGAAAAATATGAAGCGACATCTAAAAATTCTCCAGGATGCCAAAACGAAGAAGACTCGAAAAGAAGAAACTCTTTGTCGAAATGGTCCCAAAATCGGATTCAAAAATCCCTCAAAAGAAGCCCAAGAGGGGCTATTTATAGCTGAAAAACCAAAGAAGACCAATTTTCGGGTTAGGGGTCTTTCGGGCGCCCGGATTCGACCCGCACTGCGCCGGACATGCGGCACCCATCCGGGAGCTCCGCCCAATGCCTGGATTGGAGATTCTGCCACGTGTCCCGCCCTGTGCTCCGCGCGCCCCGCGCATGCGCGGCGGCTGGCACTGCCAATGGTAGCACGCCACGTGGCCAGGCACGGTCACGCTGCGGTCCACGCACCGCGGTTGCGCCGGGACTCCCGGGTCATTGTCGGCAATCGGAAGGCGCCACATGGCACCACCCCGCCAATCGTGGCGTGATTAGCATGGCCGGCCAATTTCGTGTTGCCACGTGGCTGCGCGCGCATTTTTTTGCTGGTCCCGGTGCACGCTCCTAGGGCCGTGGGACCGGCCTGCATCCAAATTGGGCCCAATAGGCCCGTTTAGCCCGGAAATATCTGTTTTTGGACCGTTTTCGCGCGCTGAGTCCGTTTTTTATGTCGGTTTGACACACAGCGCACTCGATACACAAAAATAGATGTTTTCTCACCGCCGACCACACAACCAAGTCACACAGGGCCCCGGACACCACATATACAATACGAACAACTCCACATATACACAACTCTCAAAATGAAATAAATATATAAAACTGGCTCCATCTAGGCCAAATATATACAATAGTCTAAAAGTCTAAAAAACTGAAAATAAATGGAGTAACAGTCCTCTAACAATATCCCGGGGAGAGCTCTAGCTAGTGTGCGACTCTCTTGTCGCGATCCTCTCGCGTCGTCGCTGCTGTACAAAGTCTCTATGGAGCATCAAGGGTGTGAGAACTACTAAACAAGTTGTCCTCAGTGGGTATGTCATCGAACCTCCGACCTACCCACTGAGTCTACCAAAAAGGCAAAGTAGGAGATGATAATCTATGAAAGTAATAGCTGGAATGAAAGCTACACTACTATGCCCAATGCCATATGGATGATATCAAAGATATGTATATATGCATCACTGAAAGAAACTGCTGAGATATAACCCAATCACATGGACCTAAATAAACTCGATTCCGCCTACACCAATATCAAATCTCATCGCCCGGTACACCAACCCGGTCCTGTCTACTAAAATTCAATATCACAAACCGGCTCACAACAGTCTCTCTAACCGACCGATCACAACGGTCCCGCCTACTCTGGAGTGGCACCGGGGGGGGGGCGCGACCGGACTCAAGTAATAAGTATCCATATCGAGTATGTCAATAACGTAGGCAAAAGTCGACACTATGCTCAAGGTGGATACTCCCTATCCACAATGCAATCCCGGCCCCACTGATGCATAACACCAATCGGCCCAACCACCCACAATCCGCGATTGTCGACCAAATCCCGAGTCGATAATCTGGTTCTATCCCACCCGACTCGATAATACAGCTATACTATCCCTATCCTGCGCACTAACCCGAGCAAACATAATATAAGAGAAGAAGAAACAAAGGGTTTCTCCTAAATTTAATCCAACATGATAGTATAGCATATAAAAGTAAGTGTGGCTTAGCTAAATGTCCAAACAAGCATGGAATGGTTCTCACAATAAAAGACGTAGTTCTCAACATAAGTCTCAAATTTCAACATGCTTTGATCAAGTATCGATAGTAAGCATCACCAACCACCATGCTAACTTTTTGGTTGAGGCAACTTGTAGGCAGCAATTTCGATGAGCTCAATAACCCACCCATTAGCTCGATGATCAGAAGTCCGATTGATCTGATTTTTGGTAACCACAATCCTTGGCAGATATCTTTCCAACAAACTTGAGAACTCCTCAAAATTCCCGTCGGATTGAAGTTATATCAAAAACCATTACGGGTGCGTAGAATTTCTGAAATTCGAATAAGTGGTGAATGAACTCAAAGTCTGCTATATATGTTACGGAATTGAGTGTTGCGTAGTTCGTGAAAAGGTTCAAGTCTTAAGATTGAAGGTGAAGAAAGTTGGATCATTTAACTCAATCTCAAGAAAGAAGAATTCAAAAGGATAAGGTATGTTTAACTAAAGTTTATGGTGATCCGAATACTTCTTGTAGTGTAGAAACACCTGGAAGAACTCTTAATTGCATAAAAATCAAAAACTGGTGTTCGGACATGTTCAGGATCCGGATCAGAGCCAGCGATCCGGATCCCGAAGGTTGTTGTTTCATACATTACTTCAATCTGGATCGCAGCATCTCACGATCCGGATCCCGAACGTTGAGTTTTCTGAATTGTATGAACGATCCGGATCAGGCATTCGATCCGGATCCCGAACGATTGTTTTTCTGGAAACAGTCTTTCTTGCTACTGCAATCCGGATCGCCCAAATCCAATCCGGATCGCCGTCCGTAAAAAATTCCAGAAATGTTAGGTTTTTGATTCTTATCTCCTTCCAAATGTTTCTAACCTATAATAGACCCTATGACTTTTTTCTAGGGCTAATCGAGATAGAGCCGTCATAATCAAATATCATTTTATACGGCCTAGATCCACATATAGAGAAGAAAGGAATCATTAGAGAATACTCTATGTTTCTTCATCTATATTGATTAGTTTGATTCTAGGTTTTCATACTCACATCTTGAGTTGAATCAAACTAATGAATACTTAGATGGTATTTCCGATCTATCTTGATTCTAAGTATTCGGCGGATCATCACCACCCAAAAACAACGATTTCCCCAAAATCGGCGCGTGGATTCCCGGTGTCCTTGTGGATTCAAGGTTCAACCGCTCTCGGTGATTCGGAGCGAGGCACAGTTCGTGGATTCGAAGGGTGCTACTGGGTGAAGACCGTGGATTCGGTCGGACGTCGTGGATTCGACGTTGGGACGCCGTGGATTCGGCGTTGGGCGCAGGATCGTGGATTCGAGAAGCGTCGTGGAAGCGAGCGGAGAAGATCCTCTAGGAGCGTATGAAAAGGTTGAGTCGTAAGTGTGTACGGTAAATCACCTGGTACGTGTTTTAATTCTAGTGGATTTCTGCCGTGTTATCGTCCCGTGGTTCTTTACTCCGGTGATGGAGTTTTCCACGTAAAAATCTTGCGTGTTATTTTTATTTCCGCATTTGGTTTTTATCGCAACGATTTTTGAGTGTTTATACTTTTACACCTATTCACCCCCCTCTAGGTGTTTTCTTCCCCTATTTAGATCTATATTACATATAACCCAACAAGTGGTATCAGAGGGGAATAGGGTTGTAAACAATGGTTGAAGGTGGAAAACATCAATCGACCCCCCTTTCTTTGATGGAACAAATTATGCGTACTGGAAAGTACGGATGAAAGCCTTTTTAATTTCCATCGACGAAAGGTGTGGCAATCAATTGAATTAGGATGGTCTAATCCAACTGAAATTATCTCTGATGTTCGCACCTTAAAACCTAGGTCGAAATGGACCAAGGAAGAGTTAGATTCATCTTCTTACAATGGCAAGGGAATTAATGCTATTTTTAATGCCTTATCTCAAACTGAATTCTCTCGCGTCTCGGCATGTGAGACTGCGAAAGAAATCTGGGATGTTCTTCAGGTTACACATGAGGGAACTAACCTCGTGAAGATTCAGAAACTGCAAATGCTTACGAGCAAGTTTGACTCTATCTTAATGGCAGAAAATGAATCTTTCACGGACTACTATACACATTGCAAGACTCGTAAACTCATGTGCTAACCTGGGAGAGAAGATTCCAGAATTTAAGGTTGTAAGAAAGATCTTAAGAACTCTTCCTGAACGATTTCGCCCAAAGGTTACATGCCATTGAAACTATTAAACACCCGGACGAAATGCGTGTAGAAGAAATTAGTTGGTTCATTACAAACATATGAAATGACATTTACTACTAACATTCTTCTGGAAAAGCATCCTCTTCTAAGTCTTCAGGTTATGCGTTGAAAACAACTAAGGAAGAAGACGCGGATACATCCTCCTCAGACGATGACGAGAATCCTTTCATATGGAGGAATTTGAGAACAGGCTCGCTCTCTTGACAAGGAAGGTTCGCCGGCAACTTTCGAAGGGTAATTCAAGTAAATCTCCATCCTTCGAAAGTCGACAAAGGCAAGGGTACTTCAAGTTACTAGTCAAGAAAGCAAGAGAACTTCTCAAAGGATAAGAAAAAGTTCAGAGGGACAACTACAATGCTTCAAATGTCGAGGCTACGGCCACATTGCAACGGAGTGTCCCAACAAGTATTCGGCAAAGAAGAAGGCGATGCAAGTCTCACTTGGGATGACAACTCAACGTCAAATGAGTCGTCTTCAAGTGATGAAGAAAAGAGCTACCACGGCATTCCACGCGTCCACTATCTTCACCCTTCATGTGCTTTATGAGGCAAGTACAGTCCGAGTCATTGTCCAACTCCCACTGTTTGAAAAGATTGCAACGGACAACTGAATCGGATGATTCGGAAGGTGAAGATTTTGCTCTAGCCTACCACAGACTTTTGGAGGGATTCAAAGAAAGTGGCTAAGCAAACAAGAGTTTGAGAGGGAGATTGCATGATCTCGAAGAAGAAGCAAAAAGAGCAACTTCTCTCTCAAACGCTCTTGAAGTGGAAAAGGGAAAATCTGATAAAAGTAAATGTTTCCCTTCAAGAGTCCAATGAGCTTTTGAGAAGGAACATACAAATCTGGTGGATAAAGCGGAATCACTTCTCAAAGCTACAACGAGGCTCGACAGGATAACCTGGAAATGACAAAGACCATTCTCCAACTCAAGGATGACTTGCAGCGATCTCTTCAGGAAGGAGTAAGTTGGATAGGCTTCTTGGTCTTGGTCAAACAAATCGGTTCGGCCTCGGTACACTCAAACTGGAAAACAGTCCAAGTTCGAGTGGGACGTTTTCGTGCCCCAGTCGGTATCTCCTCCTCCTACACCGGAACTAACAACAAGCAACGACAACGCCTACTTCATCCTCCTCGGGATCGTCAAGTACTAAGATATGTTTTCGTTGTAACTTTGCAGGGCACATTGAAAGAATTGCAAGATTGGAGCTCAAAGATCAAATCAACCACATCTTGCAACTACTACCAATAAGTTCATCCCCGGAATTCAAAGAAGGACTTTTCAAAGAAAAGAACATTGGTAGTACTTCAAACAAGACGATGACAAAAGAAAAAGATCAATCATACAAGACGTCTTCATCAAGGAAAATTTCTCAACCATTCCAACATACTCCAAAACTCAAAAGGTTTGGGTATGCAAGGTGAAATCCTCCCTTGCTTTAATCGTTCTACGATTAAATGTTGTGTGTTATGTAGACTATTTTTCTTCTTTTGGCCAACTCGTCAACCATCTTTGGGAGGTAAATGGTATCTTTTCTTGATGATTGATGATTCTCTCGATATTCTTGGGTAGCATTTTTAAAAGAGAAAGCTGATACTTTTGATTCTTTTCACGAGATTTGCCTTCGTATTATGATTGAAAAGAATGAAAAGATCATTCGTGTTAGAAGTGATAGAGGTGGAGAATTCGTTAACTCTAAATTCATTGATTTGCACTTCAACGGTATTAAGCATGAATGCTCTGCACCCTATACACCTCAACAGAATCTATAAATAGTAGAGCATATCGAGTATTTAACTTGGAATCTAAGACGATCGTAGAATCTATAAATGTTAAAGTAGATGAAGCTTTTCACTTTGAATCTGGAAAATCTACCCTCGATATCTCTCTAGATATGATTCACCTGCCATTGCATCTTCTCATAATAATACTTCCAATATTAATGATGCATCTAATGGTTCTTCAAGTTTATCTGATGTGCAGGAATCATCTCATATACCTCCGAGTACTCCGTTTCAACAAACGCTACGAATCTCCAAGGATCATCCGGAATCGAATATATTGGCGATCCACAAGGAGTTAGAACTCGGAGGCAGTTGGTTTGTGGATTCGCTTGCTACGTATCTTTAATCGAAACAAAGAACATAGATGAAGCTCTTCAGGATGACTACTGGATTAAAGCAATGCAGGAAGTGCTCCATCAATTTGAGCGAAACAAAGTCTGGGAATTAACGAAGCCTCCAAAGCAACATAATGTGATAGGTACCAAATGGATTTTCAAGAACAAGAAAAATGAGGATGGTACTATCATCAGGACAAGGCACGATTAGTTGCTCAAGGCTACTCTCAAGTAGAAGGTATAGACTTTGATGAAACATTCGCCCCTGTAGCTAGACTCGAGTCCATTCGTATACTATTTGCTATTGCTTGTCATTTTAAAATCAAATTATTTCAAATGGACGTTAAGAGCGCGTTTCTAAATGGGTTTTTAAATGAGGAAGTTTATGTGGCTCAACCGAAAGGTTTTGTAGACCATAAACAACCTAACCATGTTTTTCGTTTGAAAAAGGCTCTTTACGGTCTGAAACAAGCACCGCGAGCATGGTACGAAAGGTTGACAAAGCACCTTTTGGAGAAGGGCTATACTCGAGGGGGAGCTGACAGACTCTCTTTGTGAAGCATTATCAAAGCAATTTCATTGTAGCACAAATCTATGTCGATGACATTGTATTTGGCGCAACAAGAGATAATGATGCTGTCACGCCCCGGGGTCGAAACTGCGACGGGGCTCGCCAACAGATCCGCCACCTATGCCAACCCGCATAGGCGAAGCGTCCTACCTGCAAAAGAACTACAGCTAACAGATTATCAGAGCTAAAAGATAAAACTGCTATAGAAATAAAATCAACACTGTACAATGAAGATAAAACAACAAGGTCCCTCTCCCCCAAAAGATAATCATACAATACCTCGAGTACAAAACTCATAGCTCAACAGGGAGAATCTCAAATAAAACATCAGTGTACAAGCTCTCAATACATCATCCTCACTCCACTACAGTCTCTTCAAAAGAGGAAAAAAATACCACTCTACCAACTATACTGAAGATCTCTCCAAAGGGTGGTACCGCTACTCTCCAAAGATGGGTCTGGATCTAGCTCGCTACTCCCTCACCACGCACAGCAACCACAGAACGGCAACACCCGCCAAAGACTCTGCAAAACAAAGAGGAGAAAGGACAAAAGGGGGAAAAACCCCCAACGGGCGTGAGAACTACGCAATAAGGGAGTTCTCAGTGGGTATCGCCACTAGGCCGACGATCTGCCCACCAAGACTACTAGAGGCAAAGATAACCGATGCAGTAAAACTGAAAGAAGAAGCTGGAAACACTCTACAGCTACCATGCCTCTATCAAAATGCTCAAATGGGGAAACTCTGATGAAGATATGCAACACTCGCACACGAGGTGCTCAATCGACCCATCGAGCTGACTGCCACATCGGGTCCAGTCAAACCTGCGCCCACCTACAACCACCTCCCTGCTGACGGGCAGGAATTACGTAGGGCGTCCAAACGGACTAACTCGCTATCGAGTAGTGGCTCATGCAGGCTATAGTCAAATCCATGCCCTCTCTCTCTCAGAACGGAAAGACTCAAGATGCTCAACCTCTCACACAATGGTCAAAGAACTCACAACGACCACGGGCCACCGTCAAAACCCGAACGGTTCCCAACAATACTAGCACTGGTCTAAACACAGCTACTAGACTCCACTCGGTCCCCCAGGCACGAGTGTAACAAAAAGTATCTGCCTGAATAACCCAATCGATAGACCAGTAATCACTGGTATGCCTGCTCTGCTGGTCCGGTCGCATCAAGGTAAGTAATAGATCGGATCGAACCGTCCGATCGCACACAAAAGTAAGTAACAGACTGGCCTCGATCCGTCCAGTCGCACACTCCGGAGTGGCACTCGAGGGGAGCGACCCACACGAGTAAGTAACTCTGTCATCAGTATCACAAGTATCTCTGTAACCACTGTCTCATAATAGCAGGACTGGATCAAGACTATGATCAAAGTGGGAAACTCCGTCCCCTAACAAAACCCCGATCTGACGCAATAGTACTCAAAAAGTGGGAAAAAACCATCCACTAGAACAAATCTGATACCCAATGATGCAATAGTCAACATCCGGTCAACGCCCAAAGTCCGCGGTCACCGCAATAACCCACGACCCACAATTGGGTAAAATAATCAAGATCCGGTCAACCGCCTACTGTCCGCGGTTGCCGCAATAACCACGACCCACATTGGGTAAAATAATCAAGATCCGTCAACCGCCTACTGTCCGCGGTTGCCGCAATAACCCACGATCCAACATCAAGCACACCTGTCTGTCTCTGACCCGAAGGTCCAGATACACTACCCCAAACCTCTGCTCGAACCCGAGCAACACAGACCGCCTGACTAACAAGAAGGAGAAAGGAATAACATGGTTTCTCCTAAGTCAAGTTCCAAAATGTAGTGCAGCAGTAAAAGATGGCCTAACTATATGTCCATACACATATGTCCATACAAGCATGCATTTGTCCTTAAGAAGGATAAAGAAAATAAACCTCATGCCAGAATTAACAATGACCATACTGTCATGATTTTCGATCCATAATCACTCCTTGGAGTAGAACCTGCACACATAACTACATAATCCTATCCCAATGCATAAACCAGCCTCATAAAAGGTTATGTGCTAATATGGCATGATAATTAATCCTGATATGGTAACCTTGCCTTAGGTTGGGCTTCCACTAATCACCAACATGAATATTTGATTATACCATTGTCATACTATGAGAAATTCACTTGCAATTCCATAGAATCCTCACTGTTAAACTTACCGACAATTTCAGTTATTGTACCGTACACCTGCATGCAATGCTAACATATAACAATATAGAGAACCGTCCACCGGTTCCGGGAATAAGGCCCACCTGAAAAGCTGACTGTCCAAAGCCCAACAGCTGAAAACACCAGATAACTCTAATCCCTTGCTCCAATAAGTTCAGCACACCCGTAAACTCTCCTGGCACAATACAAAGCTCACTAATTACACAAAGGCTCCCAATATAACTTTATAATCCCATACAACAACAGTCCCGAAACTGTTAAATTATCACCTGCAGAAAGTGCCCAGAAAATTCCAAGAAAAATACCACAGCGATCCTCGCGTCGATAGCTTCGCAACGGTACCTTGTACGCCAAATCGGAGTTCGGTAAGTCAAGATAAAAATTCGACAAGGTGGTACACTCAAAAGATTTCAGCACAAAGACTGTAGCACTGTCACAGAGAAAACAGTGATTCTCAACTCTGATGAAATCTCAGAAAAACCAATAAAATACGAGCGCGTTCCTTGCGATCTATAGATGAAAAAGTTGTATAAGCTCGTTTCCGGCTGACCGCTGGGCGCAAGATATGGCCAAAACACCTCGATGCTGTCCCACAAAGCCAAAACAGAAAAAAGGGTCACCGTGTTGCCTCGGGATCCGTGCCAAAAACTCGCAACGGGAAAGCGCGATCAATACGAAAGATGAAGCCCTACCTCTTAGGAGTCTGTCGGCGCACGAATCACAGAAAAAGGAGCTCGGGGTAGCCCAGGGGAGCTAAAACACTGCTGCTGCGCCGAAGAAGAACACTAGAAAGCAACGTCGCACCGCACCGTAAAATGGGGAACCTCGGATTCGTGCCTTCAAAAATCCTAGAACTTGGCAGGAAGATCAAGCACTTAGAGGTGAAAAACTCTCCAAGAAGGGAGCTCGGGGAGATCAAGCTTGGGCTGAGAGGAAAAAGCCAAAGAAGAGGGCTCGGGCTGGCGCCTATTTATAGGCTGAAGAAAACAATTGGGAAAATTCCCATTTTGTCCGATTTTCCGGGCGCCCGAAATTTTTCGGCGCGCACAATGCGGCCCGGCCCAAAACTTTCGGGCGCGCACAGTGCGGCCCGGTCCACCACACAGCCCAGTCCACACTCCCCCGGGCCCCCACTGCACCCGGTGCACCTGCGCCCGCGAATGGCAGCCGCGAACGTGGCCCGGCAAACCCGTGCACCCGCACGTCGCGCCGTGGACCGCGCACGTCGCGGCTGACCCGGGGTACGGCCACCTGACCCCGGCGTCGGCACCCTGCCCGGCCACGACTCCAAAGTTGTGTGGAACGGGGAGACAAAACCCGAACACAATCACCTCTCGCCACGTGTCCACCGGTCTACCGTGACCCACGGACCAAAAATCATGGACACAGCGCAGGGGCTGAAACCGGCCCAACCGGAGAGCGGCCACGCTGGCCCGCCCCCGGTGCACGACCCTCCGCGGTCGGGACCGCGCGCCTGCCGCGCCTCCTTTGCGCGCCTGCTCCGCGGGCCCGCGCGCCGCTGCCCCGAGCGCCTT
>CM055060.1:31705264-31746573 GCA_029204045.2 Tillandsia leiboldiana
GCCTGGGAAGAAAGATTTTCAAAAAAAAAAAAAGGGGAGCTTGGTTTAAACCCCGGGGCGTGAATCTGTAGCAGTGTGGAAAAGCTAGCTGAAGGGTTTTAAAGTGGTTTTGACCTCTCAGTTGGGGTTCCTGGAGTTTTTGATAAGCTAAATATCTTAATGTTGCGCAAATCGAAGAAAAAGGTCGATTCGCGCTTATGCACTTTGAGGATTTGATAGATGCCTGAGTGTCACCCCGGTATTATTGTAGGGCCCAAGTCGCAGGAGCCCAGCCGTGATCCGTCTTGTGGTTACGTGACCGTCTACCCTTCTGGTGGAGTCGTTGTTCCTCCTATATACAGGTGGGTTATCTTCGGTCCGCTTTTATCAGTCGGCCCTATTGGGTGCCGTGGTAGGTTGGACCCCTGTTCTTGGTGTAACCCGGAACCTATGCTTTAGCCTTACTATATGCTTTCATTCCAGCATTCAGTTATTTCAGCTATATTGCCTGATTATACATATGAGCCTTTCGTTATACTCTATTCTTCACTGCATGTTTAGAATAGGAGTTCTAGGCTCAGTACTTGGCATGAATTGCATCAGTATCGATATCCTATGGGGATTCCTCGGCTTCTTTCTCTCGCCGTCTGTCCGTCTACCGACCGTGGACTGAGATTTAGCAGTATGATTGCTATTGAGTTTATACCTGTTTTTATTACTTGCTTATCTACCAGCAGTTGCTTGATTACCCTACTGAGACTATCATGCTTATATTCCACAGTTGCTTGTTTACCATATTGAGATATATAATGCTTACATTCCAACAGTTGCTTGTCATATCGTGCTTACATTCCAGCAGTTACTTGTGTATCATGTGGAGTTATTTTATGATTCTCTTCAACAGTTGATATGCATTTCCTGGACACATGCCATGCTTGATTGGTCACTAGCATAGTTCTATACCTGTCTCTATTCTTCACTGCATATTTAGAATAGGAGATACTACTTCGTCAGCATGTGGCATGTTATACTAGTATCCCAGTGGGGATTTTCCTCGGCTTCTTGCCGTCTATGTGGTCAGTGGACCATGGTTTGAGCATCAGCATTATGATCGCCGTCGAGCCAAGCTTTTCGTCACGCACACCGACGGTTTGGCCACCGTGTGGGTGTTCTTTACCGTAGAGGTCTGATCGACCCGTGAGCCTAGTGGGGTTATGATAGCTTGATTGTGTGACCAAAAGTGGTTTAGCCTGAGGTCATTTGCTCCATGGCAAATTTAGCCTGAGGCCCTTGTGGCCAAAAGTGGCAGTGATTGGGTATATTTGTGGTGACACCTTTGACGCATGATCTTTGTTATTTCCTGCTTATCATATTATCATTCTCTGCTTGTCAGATTATAATTATAGCATGATCATTTACTGCTTGCCAGATTATCAGTGATAGTATGACTATTCCTGTTTGTCAGCTATAACATATTCATTCCTACTTGTCAGATTATCAGTTATAGCATGATCACTTTATATATGATTACACTGCTCTGTTGATTAATCCATGATTAATGGTACATGTTTGAATTATACCTTTCAGTTGCAGTATATCCTACTTTTGCTATCCGCTTATTATTGTATCCAGTAGGTACGGCTTGCTATTTCCCGGCTCGTCGTGCCCACTGGGATACACTCCGGTGTGTCTCACACCCTCGGGTGACTCTTTTTCAGGTCCTTCGGGTGGGGGGACTTTTGGACGCTCTGTGTGAGGACGTGAGATAGACTGACCCTGGTAGGATGTACCCCTTTTGGTTTTAGTAAAACTTATAACTGATATTTCCATTTTGAGAACTGGATTGTAATAACTCTGGAACCTTGTGGATGTAATAGAGTAGAACTTAATTAGTATATCTATCTTGTATCTACTCTGATTGACTGTATCTGTTAGCCGAGCACATATAGGGAAGACTCTGTTGGAGATACAGAGACTTTTCTATATGTGTGGCGGTCTGTTCACGCCTTGGAGAGTTCAAGTTTTAACTCTGATAAAAAAAAAAAAATTTTTGACCCACTTTCGAATCTCGGGGCGTGACAGACTCGTCAGCCCAAACACACACAACAAGCCCAAGATCACCAGGCGATGTGAAACTCGTCTCGCTAGCCCTGTCATCTAGACCCGGGCTCAGCCGAGACTCGCCGCACACTTCCGGCTGATTATTGTCTCTGATACCAAATGTAACGATCTGGCCCACTAGCAATAATAACTCGTTGGACCCAAACCACAGCCCAAAATGCTTAAGCCCAGTTATTATTACTAGTGTCCAAGTCTCATATAAACCCAATCACAATTCCATCCACATCCGATGTGGGACTATTGGGGCGTCACAAGTACACAACTACTAAACATCTCCAACACAACTCTCCACACTACAAAATACAACTCCAACATATACTGTCACGCCTCGGGTTCGAAACTGCGACCTAGGCTCGCCAACAGATCCGCCACCCATTTGGAAGCCCCGCATGGTGAAGCGTCTAACATGCAAAGTCAGATCTATAGCTAAATATGTATCAGAGCAGTAAAGAAAGTAGTTAATATAAACCAACAACTGAACATCTGTCAAATATACAATTCATCACCCAAAATATAATACAACAAAAAGTCCCAGACTGTCCAGTACAAATACATCAGTCACAGGATACCACTAAGTCTCTCCAAAATGCAGGAATGGAACTACTCGGCCACGCCCTTACTGTAGTGTACTGGTTTTCCCATGCAACTTTCCGGTGAATCCACTGTGTAGAACACCTAGTGTTGGTGTCTGGCCCATGGTGCATCGAAGGGATGCCACAGATGGACCTCGTGAGACTTGGATAGATGATTTGGCCTTCGGCTGTGATTGCCGAATTTTAGAAAAGGTTTTGGGCCAATCTGAGGTTGGATTTGGATTCAGCGCGGAAAAACGCTTGAAAACGGCTATTTGCTTGTTGAATTTGGAGTCCGGATGACCAAATGCGGGCTTCCGGAAGTTTTGGGGGATTTTCGGTGCATGGGGGTGACACGTGGACCGGCCCGAGCCACGTGGCGGCCTTTTATTGGCCGGCTCACGCAGCTGGGTCCACGGAGTGGCGCGGCGGTGCATGGACCGCGGCGGGTGGACGCGTGGCGTGCCCGGATTGGCCGGCGCACGCGGCATGGCTCACTGGGTTTGCGGGATTGCGGTGGACCGGGCGCTTGGCACGTGGCGGCTTCGGATTCGTCGGTCCACGTGGGCGCGGTCCACGGGCGCGCGGGGGAGGGCGCCTCGGTACTGTGCGCGCACGTGCGCGCACAGTGGCGCAGGCGGGGCGGTCGGCCGCACTCGAGTGCGACACGCGTCGCCTCGAGATTGGGCGGCCGTACCTACCCCGCTGACCGCGAGGGAGACACGCGGCGTGTCGCGGGCGCGGGGATCCGCTGTCCCCTGTTCGGGGGCTACGTGGCGGTCCCTGGCGTTTCCGGGCGCGTCGGACGGGGAGTATGCAACCCGGGTTTCCGGGCGCAGTGCGCCCGGAAACCGCGCCCGAAACCCGCCCATTAAGCAATGGGCTGGGCCTATAAATAGCCTCCCCCTTTCTTTCTTTGGGCTTTTTGGACTTCTTTTCGCTGGGCTGCCTTCACAGAAGTTCCTCCTCTCTCAGTGCTCGACCCTTTGGAGAAGTTTGAAGATTTTTGGAGGCACGCTTCCCGAGGTTCACCATTTTACGGCGCGGCGCGACGCTTGTTCTCCGGCGATCCTCTTCGCCCCTTCTCAGTGTTTGGACTCCTCCGACCCACCCCGACCTCGGAATTCGCCGATTCTTGCGCCGTTGGACTCACGACAGGTAGGGCTTCAACTCCTGTGTTTTGTGGTTCCTCGATTTCCGTGCTGATCTTGGAGTTTTCCGAGCACCATTTGACCCTTTTTCTTCGCGGACTTTTGGGACAGCACCGCGGTGTTCTTGCCATATCTTTTCGCTCGGACGTCGGAACGAGGCGATTCAAGAGGCAATTTTCATCTACGCTTCGCAAGGAGTCTCCTGGATTTTTCTCTGAATTTTCTGAATTTTACTCGAGGGTGAGAATCTCCTTTCTCTGTGGTTCCTTGTTACAGGAATTTAGTGCAGTTTGGATACGGGGTGTACCCCTTGTCGGATTTTTATCTCAGCGTAGGAAACTCCAAATTGGGCGTGCAGGTACTCGTTTCGACGGGCTCGTCGCAAGGATCGCGCTAGTATTTTCCTTGGATTTTTCTGGACATTATTCGCAGGTGAAAATTAGTGAATTGTGGACTGCTGGTTTGGGGGACAGATTCTGGAATTGGGGATGTTTAGCTTATGTATTTTCCTTTGGGGTATTTTGTACAGATTGGTGGTGTGTTTGGACTGGTCTTGGACTTCGCCTTTGGGAATTTGGAATAGCGCTTGAGGTGGGTGATGTTGTGAACCTCCTACTTGTGAATGTCACTAGGCCTATTAGAATGCTTTGATCATGTGTTATTAAATGTGAATGTATCTAGCATGCTTGTATGAGATTATGGTTCATTTGTTAATACTTGCCTTGTTAGCAAGCTACAAGTTAGTAAGTGATGTTTCCATGTTTAGATATGCAAATTAATTAGTGGAATGAATGCTATAGCCACATCATAATACAGGTTAAGGGAATGGTTGGATATGTGGTTAGAATTAATGTTGTAAGGGATATTTGCTAGTAAATTGTGCATCTAAAATGTATTAAGTATCATATATCTTACCGCATGTACATCGGGATTACCCAAAACACTTAATGTTGCATATTTTTGAATAATTGGAGTAATTATAGCTAATAAAGGACTTTGCATGCTTGAATGGTCATCTAGCTAAGCCATCTTTTTCTGCTACACAAACATATTGGAATTGACTTAGGAGAAACCATGCTTTTATTCGTTCTCCTGTCGTCTAGTCTTAGGGGATTGTGTAGCCAGATGTTCAGAGTTGGGACAGTCGGGATCGAGGTTTGGGTGTTGCGGCGACCGCGGACTGTGGGCGGTTGACCGGATTATTATTATTATTATTATTACTTTTGCATCAGATTGGAGGTAGGGGATCGAGTTTCCCTTTAGTGGATGGGTTTTTCCCACTTGGATCAGGGTCGTGACCCCGTCCTGCTATTTATGGTACTGATGATACTAGTGACTGTGATACTATCTCGTGTGGGGTCGCTCCCCTCGAGTGCCACTCCGGAGTAGGATTCCGACCGTGTTGGGTGCCGGTCAGGCCGTGTTGGGTGCCGGCTAGACCGTGTTGGGTTCCGGTCTATTTGGACAGGGGAGATACTGAGTTGTGAGGTTGACAGCAGAGCAGGCAGTACAGTGTTTACTGGTGTTTTGATTGGGTTGGTCTGTCAGTCCTTACTTTCTGGTGCATGCGTTTAGCCATTCTCTAGTAGGCATCGTAGAGGCATGTTAGTGGTAGCTCTCATCAGTAGTGTACTTGTAGCTTACCACCTTGTTTCATTTTTTCGCCTCTGATAGTCCTAGTGGGCATGTCTGAGTTTGAGGTCTACCCACTAGGGGAGGCTACTGTTTTTATAGTAGTTCTCACCCCCCACTGTTTTCTCTTTTCTGTTCCCCTTTGTTTTGCAGAGTTCTCTGCGGGAGTTGCGGGACCCTCTTCCCTGGATCGAGGTAAGAGGATCGCTGACTAGATAGCCACTGCCCCGAGTTCGAGTTTTTGATAGTTTTGATGTATCCCCAGTACACTCAGACGGTTGTATTTTCCTTTTATTTGGGTCTGGCTGCGGCCAGCTGGTTGTATACTTTTCGTGAGCTGGGAGAGACACTTGTATATTTCTGAGAGCTTACTGTACTTTCATTTCCAGCATTTGTCTGAGTTGTATTAGTTTTAGTTTAGCTCTGTTTTGTGCTCCTTTATTACTTGTTTATATCTGAGCAGGTTATCAGCGCTTCGTGTACACGGAAAATTCCGTATGCACGGCGGATCTGTGGACGGGCCCGGGTTCTGGTTTACACCCGGGGCGTGACAGATTAGTTGGTATCAGAGCTTAGGGATAGGTCAGATGGGACTTAGGAAACCCTAGGCTTTTGGCAGACCCTAGGAAGGCTGAGCGCGAGTGACGTGATATTGTGCGAAAGTCGGTAATTGGTTGTTAACTCTTCCTGTGAGTGGAGAGGGATTGGCATAGCCTATTTCTGGGGGACTATTATGTTGGCTGCAGACAACATAAGGTTACAGAAATAGGGGAATGCCCATGACTTTCGCTTGATTGGGTCGAGAGTGGTTTGGTTTACTGACCCGTGGATTTTTGTGTGGCAGGATGCCTCCTCGGCGGCAGATTCCTACTCGGGGTACTCCTATACCCCCGGAGGAGCCGGAGCAGTCCGGGCCTTCCGAGATCAGTGAGCTGAGGGCCATGATGGCCCAGTTGGCGGAGAGCCACCGCCGACAGGAGCAGAGGTTTGAGCAGTTATTGGCCCAGGTTGCGGCACCTCCCCCTACTACTGCTGAGGCCCCCGCACCACCTGTTGTACCACCGACTATTCCACTTGCCCCTACAGCGCCGTCGTCGAGCAGCGGGGCCCAGGGGATGTTCAGGCCTTTGACCCCAGAGGAGGAGCGGGAGGTTTTCTGACAAACTCACGCAGTTCTGTAAGCGAGGACCCCCTAAGTTCTCGGGGCGGAGCACTCACCCGTGGGAGATTGGATCATGGCTAGCGTCGATGGAGAAGATGTTTCGGGACTTCTTCATCGACCAGAGGTTCAGAGCACATTTGGCAGTACACTGTCTGGAGGGGGATGCAGATGCTTGGTGGCGTCGGGTCGAGCCCCTAGAGTTTCAGGTCACCCGGCAGCTACCCTGGTCAGAGTTCAGGAGGATGACCCTTGACACTTACTTCTCCACGAGTGTGAAGAAGAAGATAGAAGATGACTTGAAGAACCTGCAGCAGGGTAATCGCCCAGTGTGGGACTATTTCCAGGAGTTTACGCAGTTGCTCAACTGCGTGCCCTACGTTGCCAGGGATGGGCTGCACCAGGTGGAGCTGTTTGAGACAGGCTTGCGCCCCGAGATCTTTACCATGGTACACGCCCAGAGGCTTCAGACTTTATCAGAGGCAGTGGATCATGCCCAGTGGGTCGAGAGGGGAGATCAGGTTGTTGCTAGACGCGGAGGTCCGGTCGCTCAGAGTTCTGAGAAGAAGCGACCAGCATCAGATGAGGGGGGACAGGCCAGTTCCTGGAGGCCGCCCCGACCGCCACCGCCTCAGTTTACGGGCCGGGGGCGTTCGGAGCGGCGAGGGCCTGGGGGATCCCAGAGGCCCCAACAGCATCAGCAGCCCCAGCGACAGCAGCAGCACTCGCAGCAGCAGAGGTCGCAGTCGCGACAGCGGGGATCTCAGCGGCAGTCGCACGGGCAGCAGCAGCAGCAGTCACGGCAGTTTCGGGACCCAGGCAGTTGTATCTTCTGCGGGGGTCCGCATTTCCCCGGCACTTGTGATCAGAGGTGGGGGCGTTGTTTATGGCTGCGGGCAGGCAGGGCACATACGATCTTCATGCCCTTTTTCGGCATCAGTGGCGCCTTCTTCGGCCTCAGTTTCTCTTCCACCACAGCAGCGACCGCCAGCTCAGCGGCCCTATGCTTCTGCGAGCAGGGCTCCTTCCTCCCACCCTGCAGACCACCGACCACCAGCTCAGAGCGGGCGAGTCTACGCCGCTCAGGTAGGGGACTCCGCGGCAGCCGACCACGTGGTGGCAGGTATCACTTTACTTTTTGGCATTAGAGCTCGCACTTTATTTGATACCGGTGCATCACATTCTATTATCAGTAGAGCATTTGCATCATCGCATGGACTAGAGTTAGGTCGGTTGCCACATGCATTAGAGGTACAGATTCCCGGTCACATATTGTATGTAGAGGAGTGTTGCTGGTCGTGCCCGGTACAGCTCGAGTCTTGGATTTTGCCAGCGGACCTGATGGTCCTTAGTCAGCTGCGAGATTTTGACATTGTACTGGGGATGGATTGGCTGGCTCGCTATTTCGCGACGATTGATTGCGCCGCGAGGTCTGTTACTTTTAGCGAGCCAGGCCAGGAGGTGTTCGTTTTCAGGGGGTGCCAGAGTGCTTTCTTTGCCTCTATGGTTTCGACTTCTCGTGCGAGGCAGATGATGCGCAGTGGATGCGTAGCCTTTATGGCATCTGTGGTTAAGGAGCCTACGGCGGCTCCGGGACTCGCGGATATCCCGATTGCCCGCGAGTTCCCGGATGTGTTCCCTCCAGAGCTGTTTAGTATGCCGCCGGATAGGGAGGTCGAGTTTTTGATTGACGTGGTCCCAGGAACTGCGCCAATCTCTAAGGCTCCTTACCGAATGGCACCGGCTGAGCTGCGAGAATTAAAGGCGCAACTCCAGGATTTAATGGATAAGGGTTTTGTGCGACCGAGTGTATCGCCTTGGGGAGCGTCGGTGCTATTTGTGAAGAAGAAGGATGGTTCGCTTCGACTGTGCGTTGATTACCGGGAACTGAATAAAGCGACCATCAAGAACAAGTACCCTTTGCCGCGCATTGATGACTTGTTTGATCAGCTGCAAGGGACTTGTGTCTTCTCCAAGATCGACTTACAGTCTGGTTACCACCAATTGAAGGTGAAGGCCGAGGACATCCCGAAGACGGCATTCAGGTCGCGGTACGGGCATTATGAGTTCACCGTCATGCCTTTTGGACTGACAAATGCCCCTGCAGCTTTTATGGATTTAATGAACAGGATTTTTCGACCATACCTGGATCGGTTCGTCGTAGTTTTTATTGATGACATCCTAGTTTATTCCCGAAGCGATGCGGAGCACGAGGAGCATCTGAGGATTGTGCTACAACTTCTGAGAGAGAGGAAGTTGTATGCCAAGTTATCTAAGTGTGAATTTTGGCTTCGGGAGGTTGTCTTTTTGGGCCACGTGATTTCAGCCGCTGGAGTGGCAGTAGACCCGGCGAAGATCGAGGCAGTCCGGGATTGGCCGCGACCGACGACGGTATCAGAGGTCCGCAGTTTCATGGGCTTAGCTGGATATTACCGTCGGTTTGTGGAAGGTTTTGCGAAACTTTCCACACCCCTCACTCGTTTGACGCGAAAAGGGATTAAGTTTATTTGGAGTGAGGATTGTCAGAGGAGCTTTGAGGAATTAAAGAACAGATTGATGTCGGCTCCTGTCCTTTCCCTCCCTGTTATGGGGAAAGGATACGTGGTATACAGCGACGCATCGCACAGTGGACTTGGTTGCGTGCTGATGCAGGAGGGAAGGGTAATCGCTTATGCCTCCCGGCAACTGAAGGATTATGAGAAGAATTACCCTACCCATGATTTGGAGCTAGCTGCGGTGATTTTTGCACTAAAGTTGTGGCGCCACTACCTGTATGGGGAGCACTGCGAGATTTACACCGACCACAAGAGCTTGAAATACCTGTTCACGCAGAAGGAGCTCAACTTGAGGCAGCACAGATGGTTGGAATTGTTGAAAGATTATGATGTAGACATATTGTACCATCCCGGCAAGGCCAACGTGGTTGCTGATGCCCTGAGCAGGAGAGCAGTACAGAGTCTATCTTTGATGATCACCGATCAGGCGCCATTACTTGAGCAGATGAGGCGGTTAGAGCTCGAGGTTGTGTCCCCTGGGGTCTCTGCTAGACTTATGTCTCTAGTCGTGCAGCCCACTCTGTTGGACAGGATTCGGGAGAGACAGAGTGAGGACCCCCACCTGATGAGGATTCGAGAGCAGATGCAGACTGGTTTGATAGGGGACTTCTCAGTCGATGCTGCGGGAGTACTACGGTACAGGGACCGCGCGTGTGTGCCTATGGACGCGGAGATCCGAGAGCAGATCTTGAGGGAGGCCCACTATACACCTTATACCATCCATCCGGGTGGGACTAAGATGTATAGGGATCTTAAGGCACAGTTTTGGTGGAATGGGATGAAAAGAGACATTGGGAGATTTGTAGCACACTGCCTAACTTGTCAGCAAGTAAAGGCGGAGCATCGTGTACCTGCTGGCAAGTTGCAGAGTCTCCCAATCCCTGAATGGAAATGGGAACATGTTACGATGGATTTTGTCACTAGTTTGCCGAGAGCACAGACGGGAGCGGATGCTATCTGGGTAGTCGTGGACAGGCTTACCAAATCCGCTCACTTTCTGCCGGTTCAGATGACTTGGCCGATGGAGCGACTCGCACAGGTGTACTTGGCTGAGGTGGTTAGATTACACGGAGTAACCTGTTTCCATCGTATCAGATAGAGACCCGAGGTTTGTCTCGCATTTCTGGAGGAGTTTACAGACAGCCTTGGGGACGCAGCTCCGATTCAGTACAGCATTCCACCCACAGACCGATGGGCAGTCAGAGCGCACTATTCAGACCCTCGAGGATATGTTGAGAGCATGCATTCTGGACTTTGGAGGAGGATGGTACCGACACTTGGGATTAGTTGAGTTTGCGTACAACAACAGCTATCAAGCGAGCATTCAGATGGCTCCGTTTGAAGCGTTGTATGGACGCAAGTGTCGGTCACCCCTTTATTGGAGTGACGTGGGTGAGAAGAAGACCTTGGGTCCTGATCTACTGTTAGAGGCAGAGGAAAAGGTCAGATTGATACGACGACACCTCGAGACCGCCCAGAGTCGACAGAGGAGTTATGCTGATACTCGACGGCGAGACTTAGAGTTCCAGGTGGGTGACCATGTTTTTCTGAAAGTCTCGCCTTCGAAGGGGATTCGGAGATTTGGTATTCGTGGGAAACTGAGCCCTCGTTATATTGGACCTTTTGAGGTGTTGGAGCGCTTAGGGCCAGTTGCCTACAGGCTTGCGCTTCCTCCCAGGCTTTCGGGTGTTCACAATGTTTTTCATGTTTCGACACTGAGGAGGTATGTTCATGACCCGTCTCATATCATCGACTTCACCCCATTGGAGGTTGCTGAGGACCTGAGCTATGTTGAGCGGCCGGTGAGGATCTTGGACCGTGAGGTTAGGGAGTTGCGCAGTCGGGCCATCCCGTATGTGAAGGTCCTCTGGAGCAGTCATGATGAGCGCGAGGCTACCTGGGAGTTGGAGTCAGCGATGATGGATGCTCACCCCCACTTGTTTGAGGCCGCTACCTGAGGTATGACTTTTGTTTCGAGGACGAAACTTTTTCTTGTAGGGGAGGATGTAGTGTACTGGTTTTCCCATGCAACTTTCCGGTGAATCCACTGTGTAGAACACCTAGTGTTGGTGTCTGGCCCATGGTGCATCGAAGGGATGCCACAGATGGACCTCGTGAGACTTGGATAGATGATTTGGCCTTCGGCTGTGATTGCCGAATTTTAGAAAAGGTTTTGGGCCAATCTGAGGTTGGATTTGGATTCAGCGCGGAAAAAACGCTTGAAAACGGCTATTTGCTTGTTGAATTTGGAGTCCGGATGACCAAATGCGGGCTTCCGGAAGTTTTGGGGGATTTTCGGTGCATGGGGGTGACACGTGGACCGGCCCGAGCCACGTGGCGGCCTTTTATTGGCCGGCTCACGCAGCTGGGTCCACGGAGTGGCGCGGCGGTGCATGGACCGCGGCGGGTGGACGCGTGGCGTGCCCGGATTGGCCGGCGCACGCGGCATGGCTCACTGGGTTTGCGGGATTGCGGTGGACCGGGCGCTTGGCACGTGGCGGCTTCGGATTCGTCGGTCCACGTGGGCGCGGTCCACGGGCGCGCGGGGGAGGGCGCCTCGGTACTGTGCGCGCACGTGCGCGCACAGTGGCGCAGGCGGGGGCGGTCGGCCGCACTCGAGTGCGACACGCGTCGCCTCGAGATTGGGCGGCCGTACCTACCTCGCTGACCGCGAGGGAGACACGCAGCGTGTCGCGGGCGCGGGGATCCGCTGTCCCCTGTTCGGGGGCTACGTGGCGGTCCCTGGCGTTTCCGGGCGCGTCGGACGGGGAGTATGCAACCCGGGTTTCCGGGCGCAGTGCGCCCGGAAACCGCGCCCGAAACCCGGCCCATTAAGCAATGGGCTGGGCCTATAAATAGCCTCCCCCTTTCTTTCTTTGGGCTTTTTGGACTTCTTTTCGCTGGGCTGCCTTCACAGAAGTTCCTCCTCTCTCAGTGCTCGACCCTTTGGAGAAGTTTGAAGATTTTTGGAGGCACGCTTCCTGAGGTTCACCATTTTACGGCGCGGCGCGACGCTTGTTCTCCGGCGATCCTCTTCGCCCCTTCTCAGTGTTTGGACTCCTCCGACCCATCCCGACCTCGGAATTCGCCGATTCTTGCGCCGTTGGACTCACGACAGGTAGGGCTTCAACTCCTGTGTTTTGTGGTTCCTCGATTTCCGTGCTGATCTTGGAGTTTTCCGAGCAACCATTTGACCCTTTTTCTTCGCGGACTTTTGGGACAGCACCGCGGTGCTCTTGCCATATCTTTTCGCTCGGACGTCGGAACGAGGCGATTCAAGAGGCAATTTTCATCTACGCTTCGCAAGGAGTCTCCTGGATTTTTCTCTGAATTTTCTGAATTTTACTCGAGGGTGAGAATCTCCTTTCTCTGTGGTTCCTTGTTACAGGAATTTAGTGCAGTTTGGATACGGGGTGTACCCCTTGTCGGATTTTTATCTCAGCGTAGGAAACTCCAAATTGGGCGTGCAGGTATTCGTTTCGACGGGCTCGTCGCAAGGATCGCGCTAGTATTTTCCTTGGATTTTTCTGGACATTATTCTCAGGTGAAAATTAATGAATTGTGGACTGCTGGTTTGGGGGGACAGATTCTGGAATTGGGGATGTTTAGCTTATGTATTTTTCCTTTGGGGTATTTTGTACAGATTGGTGGTGTGTTTGGACTGGTCTTGGACTTCGCCTCTGGGAATTTGGAATAGCGCTTGAGGTGGGTGATGTTGTGAACCTCCTACTTGTGAATGTCACTAGGCCTATTAGAATGCTTTGATCATGTGTTATTAAATGTGAACGTATCTAGCATGCTTGTATGAGATTATGGTTCATTTGTTAATACTTGCCTTGTTAGCAAGCTACAAGTTAGTAAGTGATGTTTCCATGTTTAGATATGCAAATTAATTAGTGGAATGAATGCTATAGCCACATCATAATACAGGTTAAGGGAAGGGTTGGATATGTGGTTAGAATTAATGTTGTATAAGGGATATTTGCTAGTAAATTGTGCATCTAAAATGTATTAAGTATCATATATCTTACCGCATGTACATCGGGATTACCCAAACACTTAATGTTGCATATGTTTGAATAATTGGAGTAATTATAGCTAATAAAGGACTTTGCATGCTTGAATGGTCATCTAGCTAAGCCATCTTTTTCTGCTACACAAACATATTGGAATTGACTTAGGAGAAACCATGCTTTTATTCGTTCTCCTGTCGTCTAGTCTTAGGGGATTGTGTAGCCAGATGTTCAGAGTTGGGACAGTCGGGATCGAGGTTTGGGTGTTGCGGCGACCGCGGACTGTGGGCGGTTGACCGGATTATTATTATTATTATTATTACTTTTGCATCAGATTGGAGGTAGGGGATCGAGTTTCCCTTTAGTGGATGGGTTTTTCCCACTTGGATCAGGGTCGTGACCCCGTCCTGCTATTTATGGTACTGATGATACTAGTGACTGTGATACTATGCTCGTGTGGGGTCGCTCCCCTCGAGTGCCACTCCGGAGTAGGATTCCGACCGTGTTGGGTGCCGGTCAGGCCGTGTTGGGTGCCGGCTAGACCGTGTTGGGTTCCGGTCTATTTTGGACAGGGGAGATACTGAGTTGTGAGGTTGACAGCAGAGCAGGCAGTACCAGTGTTTACTGGTGTTTTGATTGGGTTGGTCTGTCAGTCCTTACGTTCTGGTGCATGCGTTTAGCCATTCTCTAGTAGGCATCGTAGAGGCATGTTAGTGGTAGCTCTCATCAGTAGTGTACTTGTAGCTTACCACCTTTGTTTCATTTTTCGCCTCTGATAGTCCTAGTGGGCATGTCTGAGTTTGAGGTCTACCCACTAGGGGAGGCTACTGTTTTTATAGTAGTTCTCACCCCCCACTGTTTTCTCTTTTCTGTTCCCCTTTGTTTTGCAGAGTTCTCTGCGGGAGTTGCGGGACCCTCTTCCCTGGATCGAGGTAAGAGGATCGCTGACTAGATAGCCACTGCCCCGAGTTCGAGTTTTTGATAGTTTTGATGTATCCCCAGTACACTCAGACGGTTGTATTTTCCTTTTATTTTGGGTCTGGCTGCGGCCAGCTGGTTGTATACTTTTCGTGAGCTGGGAGAGACACTTGTATATTTCTGAGAGCTTACTGTACTTTCATTTCCAGCATTTGTCTGAGTTGTATTAGTTTTAGTTTAGCTCTGTTTTGTGCTCCTTTATTACTTGTTTATATCTGAGCAGGTTATCAGCGCTTCGTGTACACGGAAAATTCCGTATGCACGGCGGATCTGTGGACGGGCCCGGTTTCTGGTTTACACCCGGGGCGTGACACTTACCTCGATCAGCAGCATCCAAACGAGCTGAAACTGGAACAGGTACCTCTGCAACAACACCGCAATGAGTGTGAGAACTACATCCAACAGTAGTTCTCAGTGGGTACCGTCTCTAAGACCAACAGCCTGCCCACTAAGTCTACTAGAGGCATAAGATAATAATATGAAAAAGGTAGAAATAAAAGCTGGAAAATAACTCTACAGCTATCATGTCTCTATCTATCATGCTCAAAGGGTAAATAAGTATGCATCTACTCGATATGCTCAATCAACCCAATCATCCTGACTGCCACGTAGGGTCTAGTCAAACCTGCGCCCACCTACTACCACAGATCCACAAGAGTACGGGATTTACGTAGGGCATCCCACGCGAACTGCATCGACAAGTCGCGATAGAAAAGTAACAATCCCAGCTCCAGAGCGGCACTCGAGGGGAGCGACTCCACCGAGGAAAGTATCCGCGCATCTCTGTCGAGCTCAATATGGCTCCTGCAGGCTATAGTCCAAATCCATGATCAATCAGATCGGCAACAACATCGATCCATCACTAACAACATCAGCCGGAAATTCCACGGTTCGGGATCATCGTCTACCGACGGCTCCCAACTCTAGTACTGAACTGACCTCAGCTACCAGACTCCACTCGGCCCCCAAGCACGAGCGCAACATGCACCCTACACTATCCCGACCACTTGGCCCACTACCCGGGCGAGAAGAAATACTATGTCCAGGAAAGCAATAAAAAGTGTATAGGAATGTCGAAATACAACAACTAGCCCAAGTGAGGATTTTCTACTAGTCTGGTTAAAATCATGCAACATATGACAGGGTGTTAGTTAAAGTTCCACAATTCTATCAGTAATATGATACAACAACAATAGTACTTATACTAACATGCTGAGTCCTATCATACTAGAATTAATAGGAAGTCCGCAGTTTTGGAGAAAAATCCAACCCACCTGGATGCGTGTGTCGGTTCGGAGTCCAAAAGAGCCAAAACTAGACGGGCGCGATCCTCAGGTTCTCACAGTTCCAACGAACTAAAAATCACCAGAAAACTCCTCCGGGTCACTGAGATACGAGCCAAACACCACGATAAGCTCAAATCACCCAAAACAATAACATTGCCGCAAGTCTGTCCACAAAACAGCAAAATACCTCCTGTGAGATGCCCTCCAAAAATTTCAAGGAAAATACGGCTGTAATCCTTGCGAAGTATAGATAGAGATCGAGTCCTCAAAAACCAAATTCCACCACCCGTAGGCCAAGAAAATGCAAGATCACTCTTCCGCTGTCCAGAAAAATGTCACAGAAAAAGGGGGTCTGAAGAAGCTTTGAAAAAATCCCATAAAAATTCAAAACGGAGAGGAATAGTAACACAAAAATCGAAGGACTACCCTTTTTGGAAACCTCGCCACAAAAACCGGCGAAAAACTTTAAGAACTCAGCTTGGGGGTGCCCGCGGACGAAGAGTCAACGGAAAAGACCGGTGTTGAAGAAACGTCGAAGCTCGCGAGATCGGGGTGGAAAAATATGAAGCGACATCTAAAAATTCTCCAGGATGCCAAAACGCGAAGAAGACTCGAAGAAGAAACTCTTTGTCGAAAATGGTCCCAAAATCGGATTCAAAAATCCCTCAAAAGAAGCCCAAGAGGGGCTATTTATAGCTGAAAAACCAAAGAAGACCAATTTTCGGGTTAAGGGGTCTTTCGGGCGCCCGGATTCGACCCGCACTGCGCCCGGACATGCGGCACCCATCCGAGAGCTCCCGCCCAATGCCTGGATTGCTGAGATTCTGCCACGTGTCCCGCCCCCTGTGCTCCGCGCGCCCCGCGCATGCGCGGCGGCTGGCACCTGCCAATGGTAGCACGCCACGTGGCCAGGCACGGTCCACGCTGCGGTCCACGCACCGCGGTTGCGCCGGGACTCCCGGGTCATTGTCGGCCAATCGGAAGGCGCCACATGGCACCACCCCGCCAATCGTGGCGTGATTAGCATGGCCCGGCCAATTTCGTGTTGCCACGTGGCTCGCGCGCATTTTTTTGCTGGTCCCGGTGCACGCTCCTAGGGCCGTGGACCGGCCTGCATCCAAATTGGGCCCAATAGGCCCGTTTAGCCCGGAAATATCTGTTTTTGACCGTTTTCGCGCGCTGAGTCCGTTTTTTATGTCGGTTTGACACACAGCGCACTCGATACACCAAAAATAGATGTTTTCTCACCGCCGACCACACAACCAAGTCACACAGGGCCCCAGGACACCACATATACAATACGAACAACTCCACATATACACAACTCTCAAAATGAAATAAATATATAAAACTGGCTCCATCTAGGCCAAATATATACAATAGTCTAAAAGTCTATAAAAACTGAAAATAAATGGAGTAACAAGTCCTCTAACAATATCCCGGGAGAGGCTCTAGCTAGTGTGCGACTCTCTTGTCGCGATCCTCTCGCGTCGTCGCTGCTGTACAAAGTCTCTATGGAGCATCAACGGGTGTGAGAACTACTAAACAAGTTGTCCTCAGTGGGTATGTCATCGAACCTCCGACCTACCCACTGAGTCTACCAAAAAGGCAAAGTAGGAGATGATAATAATATGAAAGTAATAGCTGGAATGAAAGCTACACTACTATGCCCAATGCCATATGGATGATATCAAAGATATGTATATATGCATCACTGAAAGAAAACTGCTGAGATATAACCCAATCACATGGACCTAAATAAACTCGATTCCGCCTACACCAATATCAAATCTCATCGCCCGGTACACCAACCCGGTCCTGTCTACTAAAATTCAATATCACAAACCGGCTCACAACAGTCTCTCTAACCGACCGACTCACAACGGTCCCGCCTACTCTGGAGTGGCACTCGGGGGGCGCGACCGGACTCAAGTAAATAAGTATCCATATCGAGTATGTCAATAACGTAGGCAAAAGTCGACACTATGCTCAAGGTGGATACTCCCTATCCACAATGCAATCCCGGCCCCACTGATGCATAACACCAATCGGCCCAACCACCCACAATCCGCGATTGTCGAACCAAATCCCGAGTCGATAATCTGGTTCTATCCCACCCGACTCGATAATACAGCTATACTATCCCTATCCCTGCTCACTAACCCGAGCAAACATAATATAAGAGAAGAAACAAAGGGTTTTCTCCTAAATTTAATCCAACATGATAGTATAGCATATAAAAGTAAGTGTGGCTTAGCTAAATGTCCAAACAAGCATGGAATGGTTCTCACAATAAAAGACGTAGTTCTCAACATAAGTCTCAAATTTCAACATGCTTTGATCAAGTATCGATAGTAAGCATCACAACCACACAATGCTAACTTTTTGGTTGAGGCAACTTGTAGGCAGCAATTTCGATGAGCTCAATAACCCACCCATTAGCTCGATGATCAGAAGTCCGATTGATCTGATTTTTGGTAACCACAATCCTTTGGCAGATATCTTTCCAACAAACTTGAGAACTCCTCAAAATTCCCGTCGGATTGAAAGTTATATCAAAACCATTACCGGGTGCGTAGAATTTCTGAAATTCGAATAAGTGGTGAATGAACTCAAAGTCTGCTATATATTGTTACGGAATTTGAGTTGGCGTAGTTTCGTGAAAGGTTCAAGTCTTGAAGATTGAAGGTGAAGAAAGTTGGATCATTTAACTCAATCTCAAGAAAGAAGAATTCAAAAGGATAAGGTATGTTTAACTAAAGTTTATTGGTGATCCGAATACTTCTTGTAGTGTAGAAACACCTGGAAGAACTCTTAATTGCATAAAAATCAAAAACTGGTGTTCGGACATGTTCAGGATCCGGATCAGAGCCAGCGATCCGGATCCCGAAGGTTGTTGTTTCATACATTACTTCAATCTGGATCGCAGCATCTCACGATCCGGATCCCGAACGTTGAGTTTTCTGAATTGTATGAACGATCCGGATCAGGCATTCCGATCCGGATCCCGAACGATTGTTTTTCTGGAAACCGTCTTTCTTGCTACTGCAATCCGGATCGCCCAAATCCAATCCGGATCGCCGTCCGTAAAAAATTCCAGAAATGTTAGGTTTTTGATTCTTATCTCCTTCCAAATGTTTCTAACCTATAAATAGACCCTATGACTCTTTTTCTAGGGCTAATCGAGATAGAGCCGTCATAATCAAATATCATTTTATACGGCCTAGATCCACATATAGAGAAGAAAGGAAATCATTAGAGAATACTCTATGTTTCTTCATCTATATTGATTAGTTTGATTCTAGGTTTTCATACTCACATCTTGAGTTGAATCAAACTAATGAATACTTAGATGGTATTTCCGATCTATCTTTGATCTAAGTATTCGGCGGATCATCACCACCCAAAAACAACGATTTCCCCAAAATCGGCGCGTGGATTCCCGTGTCCTTGTGGATTCAAGGTTCAACCGCTCTCGTGGATTCGGAGCGAGGCACGTTCGTGGATTCGAAGGGTGCTACTGGGTGAAGACCGTGGATTCGGTCCGACGTCGTGGATTCGACGTTGGACGCCGTGGATTCGGCGTTGGGCGCAGATCGTGGATTCGAGAAGCGTCGTGGAACGAGCGGAGAAGATCCTCTAGGAGCGTATGGAAAAGGTTGAGTCGTAAGTGTGTACGGTAAATCACCTTGTACGTGTTTTAATTCTAGTGGATTTCGCCGTGTTATCGGTCCCGTGGTTCTTTACTCCGGTGATGGAGTTTTCCACGTAAAAATCTTGCGTGTTATTTTTATTTCCGCATTTGGTTTTTTATCGCAACGATTTTTGAGTGTTTATACGTTTACACCTATTCACCCCCCTCTAGGTGTTTCTTCCCCTATTTAGATCTATATTACATATAACCCAACAAGTGGTATCAGAGTGGGAATAGGGTTGTAAACAATGGTTGAAGGTGGAAACATCAATCGACCCCCTTTCTTTGATGGAACAAATTATGCGTACTGGAAAGTACGGATGAAAGCCTTTTTAATTTCCATCGACGAAAGGGTGTGGCAATCAATTGAATTAGGATGGTCTAATCCAACTGAAATTATCTCTGATGTTCGCACCTTAAAACCTAGGTCGAAATGGACCAAGGAAGAGTTAGATTCATCTTCTTACAATGGCAAGGGAATTAATGCTATTTTTAATGCCTTATCTCAAACTGAATTCTCTCGCGTCTCGGCATGTGAGACTGCGAAAGAAATCTGGGATGTTCTTCAGGTTACACATGAGGGAACTAACCTCGTGAAGATTCAGAAACTGCAAATGCTTACGAGCAAGTTTGACTCTATCTTAATGGCAGAAAATGAATCTTTCACGGACTACTATACACGATTGCAAGACATCGTAAACTCATGTGCTAACCTGGGAGAAAAGATTCCAGAATTTAAGGTTGTAAGAAAGATCTTAAGAACTCTTCCTGAACGATTTCGCCCAAAGGTTACAGCCATTGAAACTATTAAACACCCGGACGAAATGCGTGTAGAAGAATTAGTTGGTTCATTACAAACATATGAAATGACATTTACTACTAACAATTCTTCTGGAAAAGCATCCTCTTCTAAGTCTTCAGGTTATGCGTTGAAAACAACTAAGGAAGAAGACGCGGATACATCCTCCTCAGACGATGACGAGAATCTTTCTATGGAGGAATTTGATAAGCAGCTCGCTCTCTTGACAAGGAAGTTTCGCCGCAACTTTCGAAAGGGTAATTCAAGTAAATCTCCATCCTTCGAAAAGTCGAACAAAGGCAAGGGTACTTCAAGTTACTAGTCAAGAAAGCAAGAGAACTTCTCAAAGGATAAGAAAAGTTCAGAGGGACAACTACAATGCTTCAAATGTCGAGGCTACGGCCACATTGCAACGGAGTGTCCCAACAAGTATTCGGCAAAGAAGAAGGCGATGCAAGTCGTCACTTGGGATGACAACTCAACGTCAAATGAGTCGTCTTCAAGTGATGAAGAAAAGAGCACCACGGCATTCCACGCGTCCACATCTTCACCCTTCATGTGCTTTATGGCAAGTACGTCCGAGTCATTGTCCAACTCCACTGTTGAAAAGATTGCAACGGACAACGAATCGGATGATTCGGAAGGTGAAGATTTTGCTCTAGCCTACCACAGACTTTTGAGGGATTCAAAGAAAGTGGCTAAGCAAAACAAGAGTTTGAGAGGGAGATTGCATGATCTTGAAGAAGAAGCAAAAAGGGCAACTTCTCTCTCAAACGCTCTTGAAGTGGAAAGGGAAAATCTGATAAAAGTAAATGTTTCCCTTCAAGAGTCCAATGAGCTTTTTGAGAAGGAACATACAAAGCTGGTGGATAAAGCGGATCACTTCTCAAAGCTCTACAACGAGGCTCGACAGGATAACCTGGAAATGACAAAGACCATTCTCCAACTCAAGGATGACTTGCAGCGATTCTCTTCAGGAAGGAGTAAGTTGGATAGGCTTCTTGGTCTTGGTCAAACAAATCGGTTCGGCCTCGGGTACACTCAAACTGGAAACAGTCCAAGTTCGAGTGGGACAGTTTTCGTGCCCCAGTCGGTATCTCCTCCTCCTACACCGGAACTAACAACAAGCAACGACAACAAGCCTACTTCATCCTCCTCGGGATCGTCAAGTACTAAGATATGTTTTCGTTGTAACTTTGCAGGGCACATTGAAAGAAATTGCAAGATTGGAGCTCAAAGATCAAATCAACCACATCTTGCAACTACTACCAATAAGTTCACTCCCCGGAATTCAAAGAAGGACTTTTCAAAAGAAAAGAACATTGGTAGTACTTCAAACAAGACGATGACAAAAGAAAAAGATCAATCATACAAGACGTCTTCATCAAGGAAAATTTCTCAACCATTGCCAACATACTCCAAAACTCAAAAGGTTTGGGTATGCAAAGGTGAAATCCTTCCTTGTCTTTAATCGTTCTACGATTAAATGTTGTGTAGTTTATGTAGACTATTTTTCTTTCTTTTGGCCAACTCGTCAACCATCTTTGGGAGGTAAATGGTATATTTTCTTGATGATTGATGATTTCTCTCGATATTCTTGGGTAGCATTTTTAAAAGAGAAAGCTGATACTTTTGATTCTTTTCACGAGATTTGCCTTCGTATTATGATTGAAAAGAATGAAAAGATCATTCGTGTTAGAAGTGATAGAGGTGGAGAATTCGTTAACTCTAAATTCATTGACTTTTGCACTTCAAACGGTATTAAGCATGAATTCTCTGCACCCTATACACCTCAACAGAATCTATAAATAGTAGAGCATATCGAGTATTTAACTTGGAATCTAAGACGATCGTAGAATCTATAAATGTTAAAGTAGATGAAGCTTTTCACTTTGAATCTGGAAAATCTACCCTCGATATCTCTCTAGATGATGATTCACCTGCCATTGCATCTTCTCATAATAATACTTCCAATATTAATGATGCATCTAATGGTTCTTCAAGTTTATCTGATGTGCAGGAATCATCTCATATACCTCCGAGTACTCCGTTTCAACAAACGCTACGAATCTCCAAGGATCATCCGGAATCGAATATTATTGGCGATCCACAAGGAGTTAGAACTCGGAGGCAGTTGGTTTGTGGATTCGCTTGCTACGTATCTTTAATCGAACCAAAGAACATAGATGAAGCTCTTCAGGATGACTACTGGATTAAAGCAATGCAGGAAGTGCTCCATCAATTTGAGCGAAACAAAGTCTGGGAATTAACGAAGCCTCCAAAGCAACATAATGTGATAGGTACCAAATGGATTTTCAAGAACAAGAAAAATGAGGATGGTACTATCATCAGGAACAAGGCACGATTAGTTGCTCAAGGCTACTCTCAAGTAGAAGGTATAGACTTTGATGAAACATTCGCCCCTGTAGCTAGACTCGAGTCCATTCGTATACTATTTGCTATTGCTTGTCATTTTAAAATCAAATTATTTCAAATGGACGTTAAGAGCGCGTTTCTAAATGGGTTTTTAAATGAGGAAGTTTATGTGGCTCAACCGAAAGGTTTTGTAGACCATAAACAACCTAACCATGTTTTTCGTTTGAAAAAGGCTCTTTACGGTCTGAAACAAGCACCGCGAGCATGGTACGAAAGGTTGACAAAGCACCTTTTGGAGAAGGGCTATACTCGAGGGGGAGCTGACAGGACTCTCTTTGTGAAGCATTATCAAAGCAATTTCATTGTAGCACAAATCTATGTCGATGACATTGTATTTGGCGCAACAAGAGATAATGATGCTGTCACGCCCCGGGGTCGAAACTGCGACCCGGGCTCGCCAACAGATCCGCCACCTATGCCAAACCCGCATAGGCGAAGCGTCCTACCTGCAAAAAGAACTACAGCTAACAGATATCAGAGCTAAAAGATAAAACTGCTATAGAAATAAAATCAACCACTGTACAACTGAAGATAAAACAACAAGGTCCCTCTCCCCAAAAGATAATCATACAATAACCTCGAGTACAAAACTCATAGCTCAACAGGGAGATATCTCAAATAAAACATCAGTGTACAAGCTCTCAATACATCATATCCTCACTACATCAGTCTCTCAAAAGAGGAAATAAATACCACTCTACCAACTATACTGAAGATCTCCTCCAAAGGGGGTACCGCTACTCTCCAAAGATGGGTCTGGATCTAGCTCGCTACTCCCTCACCACGCACAGCAACCACAGAACGGCAACACCCGCCAAGACTCTGCAAAACAAAGAGGAGAAAGGACAAAAGGGGGAAAACCCCCAACGGGCGTGAGAACTACGCAATAAGGGAGTTCTCAGTGGGTATCGCCACTAGGCCCGACGATCTGCCCACCAAGACTACTAGAGGCAAAAGATAACCGATGCAGTAAAACTGAAAGAAGAAGCTGGAAACACTCTACAGCTACCATGCCTCTATCCAAATGCTCAAATGGGGAAACTCTGATGAAGATATGCAACACTCGCACACGAGGTGCTCAATCGACCCAATCGAGCTGACTGCCACATCGGGTCCAGTCAAACCTGCGCCCACCTACAACCACCTCCCGCTGACGGGCAGGAATTACGTAGGGCGTCCAAACGGACTAACTCGCTATCGAGTAGTGGCTCATGCAGGCTATAGTCAAATCCATGCCCTCTCTCTCTCAGAACGGAAAGACTCAAGATGCTCAACCTCTCACACAATGGTCAAAGAACTCACAACGACCACGGGGCCACCGTCAAACCCCGAACGGTTCCCAACAATACTAGCACTGGTCTAAACACAGCTACTAGACTCCACTCGGTCCCCCAGGCACGAGTGTAACAAAAAGTATCTGCCTGAATAACCCAATCGATAGACCAGTAATCACTGGTACTGCCTGCTCTGCTGGTACGGTCGCATCCCAAGGTAAGTAATAGATCGGCATCGAACCGTCCGATCGCACACAAAAGTAAGTAACAGACTGGCCTCGATCCGTCCAGTCGCACACTCCGGAGTGGCACTCGAGGGGAGCGACCCACACGAGTAAAGTAACTCTGTCATCAGTATCACAAGTATCTCTGTAACCACTGTCTCATAATAGCAGGACTGGATCAAGACTATGATCAAAGTGGGAAACTCCGTCCCCTAACAAAACCCCGATCTGACGCAATAGTACTCAAAAAGTGGGAAACACCATCCACTAGAACAAATCTGATACCCAATCTGATGCAATAGTCAACATCCGGTCAACCGCCCAAAGTCCGCGGTCACCGCAATAACCCACGACCCACAATTGGGTAAAATAATCAAGATCCGGTCAACCGCCTACTGTCCGCGGTTGCCGCAATAACCCACGACCCACAATTGGGTAAAATAATCAAGATCCGGTCAACCGCCTACTGTCCGCGGTTGCCGCAATAACCCACGATCCAACATCAAGCACACCCTGTCTCTGACCCGAAGGTCCCAGCTACACTACCCCAAACCTCTGCTCGAACCCGAGCAACACAGACCGCCTGACTAACAAGAAGGAGAAAGGAATAACATGGTTTCTCCTAAGTCAAGTTCCAAAATGTAGTGCAGCAGTAAAAGATGGCCTAACTATATGTCCATACACATATGTCCATACAAGCATGCATTTGTCCTTAAGAAGGATAAAGAAAATAAACCTCATGCCAGAATTAACAATGACCATACCTGTCCATGATTTTCGATCCATAATCACTCCTTGGAGTAGAACCTGCACATAACTACATAATCCTATCCCAATGCATAAACCAGCCTCATAAAAGGTTATGTGCTAATATGGCATGATAATTAATCCTGATATGGTAACCTTGCCTTAGGTGGGCTTCCACTAATCACCAACATGAATATTTGATTATACCATTGTCATACTATGAGAAATTCACTTGCAATTTCCATAGAATCCTCACTGTTAAACTTACCGACCAATTTCAGTTATTGTACCGTACACCTGCATGCAATGCTAACATATAACAATATAGAGAACCGTCCACCGGTTCCGGGAATAAGGCACCCACCTGAAAAGCTGACTGTCCAAAGCCCAACAGCTGAAAACACCAGATAACTCTAATCCCTTGCTCCAATAAGTTCAGCACACCCGTAACTCTCCTGGCACAATACAAAGCTCACTAATTACACAAAGGCTCCCAAATATAACTCTTATAATCCCATACAACAACAGTCCCGAAACTGTTAAATTATCACCTGCAGAAAGTGCCCAGAAAATTCCAAGAAAAATACCACAGCGATCCTCGCGTCGATAGCTTCGCAACGGTACCTTGTACGCCCAAATCGGAGTTCGGTAAGTCAAGATAAAAATTCGACAAGGTGGTACACTCAAAAGATTTCAGCACAAAAGACTGTAGCACTGTACACAGAGAAACAGTGATTCTCACCTCTGATGAAATCTCAGAAAAATCCAATAAAAATACGAGCGCGTTCCTTGCGATCTATAGATGAAAAAGTTGTATAAGCTCGTTTCCGGCTGACGCTTGGGCGCAAAGATATGGCCAAAACACCTCGATGCTGTCCCACAAAGCCAAACAGAAAAAAGGGTCACAGTGTTGCCTCGGGATCCGTGCCAAAAACTCGCAACGGGAAAGCGCGATCAATACGAAAGATGAAGCCCTACCTCTTAGGAGTCTGTCGGCGCAAGAATCACAGAAAAAGGAGCTCGGGGTAGCCCAGGGGAGCTAAAACACTGCTGCTGCGCCGAAGAAGAACACTAGAAAGCAACGTCGCACCGCACCGTAAAATGGGGAACCTCGGGATTCGTGCCTTCAAAAATCCTAGAACTTGGCAGGAAGATCAAGCACTTAGAGGTGAAAAACTTCCAAGAAGGGAGCTCGGGGAGATCAAGCTTGGGCTGAGAGGAAAAAGCCAAAGAAGAGGGCTCGGGCTGCCTATTTATAGGCTGAAGAAAACAATTGGAAAATTCCCATTTTGTCCGATTTTCCGGGCGCCCGAAATTTTTCGGGCGCGCACAATGCGGCCCGGCCCAAAACTTTCGGGCGCGCACAGTGCGGCCCGGTCCACCACACAGCCCAGTCCACACTCCCCCGGGCCCCCACTGCACCCGGTGCACCTGCGCCCGCGAATGGCAGCGCGACACGTGGCCCGGCAACCCGTGCACCACGCACGTCGCGCCGTGGACCGCGCACGTCGCGGCTGACCCGGGCCGTACGGCCACCTGCCCCGGGCGTACGGCACCTGCCCCGGCCAACGACTCCACAGGTTGTGTGGACCGGGAGCACAACACCGAACCAATCACCTCTCGCCACGTGTCCACCCGGTCTACCGTGCACCCGGACCAAAATTCAGTGGACCGCGCCTGCTGAACCGGCCAACCGGAGAGCGCCACGTGGCCCGCCCCCGGTGCACGACCTCCGCGGTGGACCCGCGCGCCTGCCCGCGCCCCTGCGCGCCTGCCCGCGGCCGCGCGCCGCCTGCCCGAGCGCCTTCCGCCGCCTTCCGCCGCTGCCCGCCGCCGCCAGCCGCCGCCTGGTGATCGCCGGAAGTACTGTTCCGGCATGAACAGTAACCGCCAACCCAAAAACATCAAGCAAATAGCCCATCTTGACCGTTTTCGCGCGCTGATTCCAAAAACGACGTCCATTTTGCCAAATTCCAAACCTATAATTTGCCGGAGGCTCCCGCAAACCCCAAAAACTGCCAAAACTTCCGGGAGCCCGCTTTTGGGCATCCGGACTCAGAATTAAGCAAACAAAAAGCCATTTCCAAGCGTTTTTCCGCACTGAACCCAAATCCACCCTCTGTTTGGCCAAAATCCTTTCCTAAAATTCGGCAAAAGCAGCCGAAGGCCAATACCGCCAACCCAAAGCTCACAGGGTCCATCTCTTGTGTCCAAATAGGCGCGCGAACACCGCCGACAAGCCACGTAGGCTTCCAGAAGCTGCTGGTCACACTGTAGAAGCCCGGCAAAGGTCCGGGTCACCACATCCTCCCCTACTAAAAGAAAGTTTCGTCCCCGAAACTAGAGCAACTCCCAATGAGTCTTAGAAACCAGGGGTCAAAATTCAACACCGCCGTCTCCAGCTCCCAAGTCACCTATCACTCCCCGTGATTACTCCTCAGCAACAACAACAGCAACAACCAGTACGGCATAGCCCGATTGCGCAATTCCCTCACCTCACGAGTCGGAATTCGCAACGGGCGTCCCTCGTACTCCAAACTCTCACAGACCCCAAAAGGAACGAGGTCAATCACGGGTGAGGGGTCCAAAACATAACACTCTTGAGCTGAGACGCAGAAAAACCTCCAAACACCAACAAAAGACTGGGGGAAAGGAACGAACAGCCTGAGTAACACGCTCTAAAATCACTCCCAAGAGCCAGCTCAACCCAAGCGACCCGAAACACAACCACACAAACACCTGCACAGAAAAAGGGGCCCAAACAAGCAGGGGTTCACACTCGGTCGCCCTCAACACTTAACCACCTAAGTGGATTGCTCAGCCGCAGCCTCTCATCAAAAGGGATCCTCAGGGACTCAACTCAAACCCTGCACACAAGGATAGCCCCACACAGTGCCAGCTATGGAACCGTCAAACTCGACTCCCAAATAGCTCTTCGGCTCCAGGCATCCGCCACCACAGTGGCTCTGTCGGGGTGATACTGGATGCTCACAAAATCCAATGGTGGCTCTACAGCCACTACGGGAGGTATCACTATAACTCACAAATCCATCTCCCACCACTGACTAGGTTAGAATCGGCGCTGGTACCAATCTCATCACCCGGTCATCAAGCTCTGCTGGCACTATCCAGTCCAAAACTCCTCACCCCAACAGTGACCGTCGATCTCGGCCAGCCTTAAATAGCATCCACTTTGGCCGAATTTCCACCGCCGCCGCCCCTTCGGCTAGAAAAGGTAATCCAGGAAGATAAGCTCTCGAAGCTAAAACTTGTACCACAACGACTAGGCATAAAGCTTCATCCCACAGACTTGTCACAACGACTACAAAAGCTGCACAAGCTCTAAACCACTCAGGGAGGGGGGTAAAAACCAAAATATCCCAGGAGAACGCCGCTATCAAACCGTTCAAGGCCAACAGAAATACAAAATTCCTCAATCTAGAGGCAACAGGGCATTAGTCAATCCATTGGCTTCACTGTACTCGTAATGCCCCTACTGTGTCCTGAACACCATCTAGACAGTGCCCTCAGCTGAAATTCCAAATTGGCGCAGGCATCACACAATATCTGCCGAAATATACCTCCTTCAAAAGGTTCTAAATAATACCTGGACTTGCCTGGACTCCGATCCCAAAGGGCTCTCACCGTCGTGTATCAACGACGTGGCACTAGGTCAAACAGACCCTCTATCCATCAAATCCACGCACCTAAGAACTCAACTCTCGTAGCTCTAAAGGCGGTATCCAATGAGGGGCTAATGAAGTTGGCGCGGTTTCCAGAATCACGTCAATCGCAATCTTAATCTTCCTTTCCGGCGGCCTAATCATCGGCTTAGGTGGACTTACACCTGGGATTTCATGGACAATAGGGACATCCTTAAGTCCCGCTGCCGCCGTAGGCACCTCTCACACGGACGTTGTAACCTGTGTGCTCAAAAAGTCTCAACAAACAAAATGCCTTCCATTATCCGCCTCGCAAAAGTCAAAGTCCTTTCTCTCAGCAGTCAAACATCCTGTGGCACTATGCCAACCGATCCCAAGCACTGGGTCATAACACTGAGCTGCCGTAGAAACCAATAAGTCTGCCGGCATAACTTACGGCCTCAGCTGCACTGGACAAGCCTCCTCCACTTGCACAATGCCAACAGTAACCTGTACCTCAAGTGCAAGTGGTAACGACTCTACCGCTAGCCCATGCAGGAACGCAACATGTCCTAACTCCGACTGCTGTGAAAAAAATCACACCTGCGACAACTCAATCCACTACCGTGGCGCCCTCCAACCGGGCGGCACAGATTCATCCGCTCGATGCAAGTGGTCGTCGCTCAGCCTGCCAAAATATCTAGACCCAATCACAAAGGGAGCACGACCTCTGTCCATGCTCACACTGAGATGCCGAACGTGGTCTCTCGCAAACAACCAATCCACGCTACCGCTGCGCCACTCTGATGAAAGGGTTGTTGCTGTCATCGGGGTCCACCCAACCCCTGACGTCTCAGAAATCCACCTGGGTATCATCGTCATACGACCAAGCACAATTGATTCATGCAATTCCTTATACAATTATCCTTACTAAGCTTACCCTCAATCACATATATCGCACCCCAAACATGCCAGTTTATCAATCACACAGGGTAACATCCCCCCTTGGGTAAGCTTTACATTAACCATCCACAAGGATATCCACCACCCAGGAAAGCAAAACGAAAATGTCCTTGCCTGCCGATCTGTCCTCCATCACCTGAGCGCCAAGCGCCTCCCTCCAGAACTCGCTCTAGCGGCAGATCCCCATCCCAAGGAACTTCAGTGTCCAGCTCCAAACACAATGCCTACTCCGACGAGGCATCCACAGTCCGAAACCCGAACAGGAGGACCGAAAAAGAAACTAAGGAGTATCCTGGCGCAATCCACTCCCAATCTCACTTATCCTATGTGCCTCGTCCCTCGAAACCTGGAGCGCCAGTTCAACAACTGCATAAACTCTCTAGCACAGGCGGGCTCTCAATTGATCACTCCATCACCCCCAACCACGACTCTGCCTCCAAAGGCTCCAAGCTCAATCTTACGAGTCGGGGTGGTTTCATCTGCCAATCTGGCTTGCTAAATCAAACATGCCCCACAGCTCCTCAGCTGTCAACCATCCACCCTACTCAGTGCCTTGGCATCTAAACATTGGCACGGAGGGGGCCACTCGCTCATTGGCACTACAGAAATTCCTGCCGCTGAGGGTACTTACATCCTGGTGGTCTCAAAAGAAAAGTACAGTCGGCTGCCCACTGCTCTGACAACTGCCGTCACCAAACTAGCTGCTCACTCTGCCGCTGATATGCCTCTGACAATCCTGTCATCTGGGTCCGGGAGTTCCTCTGACCTCAATCCGGGTATCCGGCCCAAAACCAACCACTCAAGCTCAACTGCCATGACAGGATGCACAAGGGTCCCCAAACCCAGCGTCGGGGAGACACCGCTCGCCACGACGAAACCACAAATCAGCACACAACAACGCTCGACCCAATCCAGCGAAAGTCTAGGAGCATGTCACCCATTCCACAGCGTTATGTTGTCTTGCAGCCAACATAACTACTTAGGAGAATAAACATGCCAATCACTCATCCCGTCCCTCGGGAGAGGGTGTAAACTCAATCAGGACTCTCGCTACAAAATCACGACTCTCACGAAGTCATCCTAGGGTCCCAACCACAAGCCTAGGGTTTCTAGTCCACCATGACCTACAACCAGGCTCTGATACCACCTAATCTGTCACGCCCCCGGGTCTGAAACTGCGACCTGGGCTCGCCAACAGATCCGCCACCTATGCCAAACCCGCCTAGGCGAAGCGCCTACCTGCAAAAAGAACTACAGCTAACAGCTATCAGAGCCTAAAAGATAAAACTGCTATAGAAATAAAATCAACCATGTACAACTGAGTATTAAAACAACAAGGTCCCTCTCCCCAAAAGATAATCATACAATAACCTCGAGTACAAAACTCATAGCTCAACAGGGAGATTATCTCAAATAAAACCTCAGTGTACAAGCTCTCAATACATCATCCTCACTACATCAGTCTCTCAAAAGAGGAAATAAATACCACTCTAACCCGACTATACTGAAGATCTCCCTCCAAAGGGAGGTACCGCTACGGTCTCCAAAGATGGGTCTGGATCTAGCTCGCTACTCCTCACCTATCGCACAGCAAACCACAGACACGGCAACACCCGCCAAGACTCTGCAAAACAAAGATGAGAAAGGACAAAAGGGGGAAAACCCCCAACGGGCGTGAGAACTACGCAATAAGGGAGTTCTCAGTGGGTATCGCCACTAGGCCGCCGATCGCCACCAGACTACTAGAGGCAAAAGATAACCGATGCAGTAAAACTGAAAGAGAAGCTTGGAAACACCTACCTACAGCTACCATGCCTCTATCCAAATGCTCAAATGGGGAAACTCTGATGAAGATATGCAACACTCGCACACGAGGGGCTCAATCGACCCAATCGAGCTGACTGGCCACATCGGGTCCAGTCAAACCTGCGCCCACCTACAACCACCTCCCGCTGACGGGCAGGAATTACGTAGGGCGGTCCAAACGGACTAACTCGCTATCGAGTAGTGGCCTCATGCAGGCTATAGTCAATCCTATGCCCTCCTCTCTCAGAACGGAAAGACTCAAGATGCTCAACCTCTCACACAATGGTCAAAGAACTCACAACGACCACGGGACCACCGTCAAACCCCGAACGGTTCCCAACAATACTAGCACTGGTCTAAACACAGCTACTAGACTCCACTCGGTCCCCCAGGCACGAGTGTAACAAAAAGTATCTGCCTGAATAAACCCAATCGATAGACCAGTAATCACTGGTACTGCCTGCTCTGCTGGTACGGTCGCATCCCAAGGTAAGTAATAGATCGGCATCGAACCGTCCGATCGCACACAAAAGTAAGTAACAGACTGGCCTCGATCCGTCCAGTCGCACACTCCGGAGTGGCACTCGAGGGGAGCGACCCACACGAGTAAAGTAACTCTGTCATCAGTATCACAAGTATCTCTGTAACCACTGTCTCATAATAGCAGGACTGGATCAAGACTATGATCAAAGTGGGAAACTCCGTCCCCTAACAAAACCCCGATCTGACGCAATAGTACTCAAAAAGTGGGAAACACCATCCACTAGAACAAATCTGATACCCAATCTGATGCAATAGTCAACATCCGGTCAACCGCCCAAAGTCCGCGGTCACCGCAATAACCCACGACCCACAATTGGGTAAAATAATCAAGATCCGGTCAACCGCCTACTGTCCGCGGTTGCCGCAATAACCCACGACCCACAATTGGGTAAAATAATCAAGATCCGGTCAACCGCCTACTGTCCGCGGTTGCCGCAATAACCCACGATCCAACATCAAGCACACCCTGTCTCTGACCCGAAGGTCCCAGCTACACTACCCAAACCTCTGCTCGAACCCGAGCAACACAGACCGCCTGACTAACAAGAAGGAGAAAGGAATAACATGGTTTCTCCTAAGTCAAGTTCCAAAATGTAGTGCAGCAGTAAAAGATGGCCTAACTATATGTCCATACACATATGTCCATACAAGCATGCATTTGTCCTTAAGAAGGATAAAGAAAATAAACCTCATGCCAGAATTAGCAATGACCATACCTGTCCATGATTTTCGATCCATAATCACTCCTTGGAGTAGAACCTGCACATAACTACATAATCCTATCCCAATGCATAAACCAGCCTCATAAAAGGTTATGTGCTAATATGGCATGATAATTAATCCTGATATGGTAACCTTGCCTTAGGTGGGCTTCCACTAATCACCAACATGAATATTTGATTATACCATTGTCATACTATGAGAAATTCACTTGCAATTTCCATAGAATCCTCACTGTTAAACTTACCGACCAATTTCAGTTATTGTACCGTACACCTGCATGCAATGCTAACATATAACAATATAGAGAACCGTCCACCGGTTCCGGGAATAAGGCACCCACCTGAAAAGCTGACTGTCCAAAGCCCAACAGCTGAAAACACCAGATAACTCTAATCCCTTGCTCCAATAAGTTCAGCACACCCGTAACTCTCCTGGCACAATACAAAGCTCACTAATTACACTAAGGCTCCCAAATATAACTCTTATAATCCCATACAACAACAGTCCCGAAACTGTTAAATTATCACCTGCAGAAAGTGCCCAGAAAATTCCAAGAAAAATACCACAGCGATCCTCGCGTCGATAGCTTCGCAACGGTACCTTGCACGCCCAAATCGGAGTTCGGTAAGTCAAGATAAAAATTCGGCAAGGTGGTACACTCAAAAGATTTCAGCACAAAAGACTGTAGCACTGTACACAGAGAAACAGTGATTCTCACCTCTGATGAAATCTCAGAAAAATCCAATAAAAATACGAGCGCGTTCCTTGCGATCTGTAGATGAAAAAGTTGTATAAGCTCGTTTCCGGCTGACGCTTGGGCGCAAAGATATGGCCAAAACACCTCGATGCTGTCCCACAAAGCCAAACAGAAAAAGGGTCACAGTGTTGCCTCGGGATCCGTGCCAAAAACTCGCAACGGGAAAGCGCGATCAATACGAAAGATGAAGCCCTACCTCTTAGGAGTCTGTCGGCGCAAGAATCACAGAAAAAGGAGCTCGGGGTAGCCCAGGGGAGCTAAAACACTGCTGCTGCGCCGAAGAAGAACACTAGAAAGCAACGTCGCGCCGCACCGTAAAATGGGGAACCTCGGGATTCGTGCCTTCAAAAATCCTAGAACTTGGCAGGAAGATCAAGCACTTAGAGGTGAAAAACTTCCAAGAAGGGAGCTCGGGGAGATCAAGCTTGGGCTGAGAGAAAAAGCCAAAGAAGAGGGCTCGGGCTGCCTATTTATAGGCTGAAGAAAACAATTGGAAAATTCCCATTTTGTCCGATTTTCCGGGCGCCCGAAATTTTCGGGCGCGCACAGTGCGGCCCGGCCCAAACTTTCGGGCGCGCACAGTGCGGCCCGGTCCACCACACAGCCCAGTCCACACTCCCCCGGGCCCCCACTGCACCCGGTGCACCTGCGCCCGCGAATGGCGACGCGACACGTGGCCCGGCAACCCGTGCACCGCGCACGTCGCGCCGTGGACCGCGCACGTCGCGGCTGACCCGGGCCGTACGGCCACCTGCCCCGCCGTACGGCACCTGCCCCGGCCAACGACTCCACAGGTTGTGTGGACCGGGAGCACAACACCGAACCAATCACCTCTCGCCACGTGTCCACCCGGTCTACCGTGCACCCGGACCAAAATTCAGTGGACCGCGCCTGCTGAACCGGCCAACCGGAGAGCGCCACGTGGCCCGCCCCCGGTGCACGACCTCCGCGGTGGACCGCGCGCCTGCCCGCGCCCCTGCGCGCCTGCCCGCGGCCGCGCGCCGCCTGCCCGAGCGCCTTCCGCCGCCTTCCGCCGCTGCCCGCCGCCGCCAGCCGCCGCCGGTGATCGCCGGAAGTACTGTTCCGGCATGAACAGTAACCGCCAACCCAAAAACATCAAGCAAATAGCCCATCTTGACCGTTTTCGCGCGCTGATTCCAAAAACGACGTCCATTTTGCCAAATTCCAAACCTATAATTTGCCGGAGGCTCCCGCAAACCCCAAAAACTGCCAAAACTTCCGGGAGCCCGCTTTTGGGCATCCGGACTCAGAATTAAGCAAACAAAAAGCCATTTCCAAGCGTTTTTCCGCACTGAACCCAAATCCACCCTCTGTTTGGCCAAAATCCTTTCCTAAAATTCGGCAAAAGCAGCCGAAGGCCAATACAGCCAACCAAAGCTCACAGGGTCCATCTCTTGTGTCCAAATAGGCGCGCGAACACCGCCGACAAGCCACGTAGGCTTCCAGAAGCTGCTGGTCACACTGTAGAAGCCCGGCAAAGGTCCGGGTCACCACAGATGCTTCTAAATTCGCGGAGACCATGGAAAGCGAATTTGAGATGTCCATGATGGGCGAATTGACTTATTTCCTTGGATTGCAAATTAAACAAAATGATGAAGGTATTCACTTGAGTCAATCCAAGTATGCAATGGAGTTGGTTAAAAAGTTTGACTTAGAAAATTCGAAGGATTTCCGACTCCAATGGGAACTAGCCACAAGGGACTTGGAAGTGATTCACAAGTGAGAATGTAGACGAGAAACTGTATCGAAGTATGATTGGAAGTCTACTTTACCTCACGGCTAGTCGCCCGGATATATCCTTTAGTGTTGGGATTTGCGCGAGATATCAATCAGCACCAAAGGAGGTTCACCTGAAAGCGGTGAAAAGGATCATCCGGTACATCAAAGGATCAATTAATTTCGGAATTTGGTATCCTATGGGAACAAGTTTGGATATTGTTGGATACTCAGATGCCGATTGGGCAGGATCAGTGGATGATCGGAAAAGCACGAGTGGTGCATGCTTCTATCTTGGCCATTGCCTTGTTGCATGGCACAGTAAAAAGCAGAATTGCATAGCACTCTCGACTGCCGAAGCGGAATACATTTCAGCGGGTAGTTGTTCAACCCAACTCATTTGGATGAAAAGTGTTGAGCGACTTCCGGATTTCAGCATCTTCGGTAACAATTCTTTGTGACAACACAAGTGCAATTAACATTTCTAAAAACCCTGTGTTGCACTCTAGAACAAAACATATTGAACTTAGATATCATTTTCTTAGAGAGCTAGTTGAATCAAATACTCTTCAACTTTCATATATTTCAACTGAGGATCAATTAGCTGACATTTAACAAAACCTTTGGATCAAAAACGTTTTATTCATTTGCGAAAAGCAATTGGAATGCTTTCCTTGAAATAAACTTCTTTTTGAAACCTTTGCTTAGGATAGGTTTTGTTTGTTTTGTTTTGTTCATTATCTATGTTTGTACATAGGACATTAATTGAGCATAGATCATAATTGACTTTAATTGCATCTTTTCGCACATTTAGAAATTTATTATGCTTTTGCCATCATAATATTTCACTGTTGCAATGATCATTTATGTTAATTAAATCATCTTCTAAGTGATCAAAGTCAATTTCTCTCTCAATGATCTCTTGGTATAGTCATTATCTTATTTGACTGCTTAGTCGAGTATGAAATCGAGATCAATTTTTGGTTGAATACTTTATATCTTAAATAATTGATAGCCAATTGAGGGGGAGTCAAAGAAATGTAAAATGCTCAAAAGATGTGGAAAGAGTTACATCCCAATGAGGAGTGTGAAAACTACCACCACATGGAGGAAAGAGCTACCACCTCGGTCGTCCGAGTATTGTGTGCAGCTACCACATGTATACCAAGCATGGTTGTTCAATTTTGATTAAGTAAAATGCATGTTGAAATACTTGACTCCGTCAAATTTCAAGGTTGGTATAAGGTGGGATTTTAAAGAAAGATGCTCAAAGAGCCACTCTCTTCAACAGATTGTCTAGATAAATTATCTACCATATTTGGGATTTCAAACATCTATTGATCTTTGTATTTCATTTTCTTTACTGAATTGATGATTTGATAAAGGCATTACTCATAAGATCAAGTTAGATGTAATTGAAGGTGTTCAACTTTAAGGGATTTAATTTTTGTAAATTCTCGTTTCATTTTTGGATATTATTGATAGATTTGGCATAATCTAATTCTTGTTGTATGAAACGATGATTTTGTTTAAAGTTGATACACAATTGTGCTTACATCTTTTTCTGGATTTCTTGAATTTCTCTGAAATTTTTCTGAAGAAAAAGTTGGAGCCGATCCGGATCGGGCAAGCTGATCCGGATCCCGAACGCAGGCTTTCCTGCGGCTGGCCGATCCGGATCGAAATCTCGATCCGATCCGGATCACGGCTAGGGTTTTAATAAGAACAAGAGGGTTTTGATTTCTTTTACCTTAATCTTTTGTTCTCAAGTCTCTAGAGCCTCTCTCTCTCTAAATATTCCACCTTGGAGCTTCCAAACTCAAGTTCTTCGAATCCAAGTAAGTTTTATTGATCAAAATCTCGGTTTTCACAGTTTTTCTCTTATTTCCTCAAAACGTGATGAGATTTTTCTATCTTTTTCGTTTTTGGATGGTTTTGATCAAATTTCTTTTGAAATAAGAACTCTGGGTAGATTAGTTTTGATTATATGCTAGGTATTCTCCTGATTAACGGATTTTTAGGCTTCGATTTCTAAAATTTCGGTTTTAGGGCATATAATAAGGATTTTCGAAAATCATGCAATTGATCTTTTTAAAAGTCCTTTTGCAAAACTAATTTGATTCTTAGTCTCTCTACATGATTATGATTGTTTGGGTACAATTTTTCAAATCTTTGAAAATTAACAATTTATCATGTGTTCTTGAGTTGGTCTTCACAGGATACATTTTTCACTAGCAATCAAAATGGTGATCACTTGGATTATTTTCCTACTTGCTGCCATGGTACATGTCAAGGATACTGCCAAGCCTAAGAAGGCTAAGAAAGCGAAGAAGACTAAGGATGATTCCGACACTGAATCAGAGACGGAGTCGATTGACTGGGATAACATCGAAATCGAGGGAACTGTCCCCATTATCTCCAAAGGGAAAGCCCCTGCTGAAGCTCAAAGGCTCCGGCCACTGCAGCTGAAAAAGGGAAAGCGCCAATGGAACCAAGTCCAATTGGAACAAAAAGAAAAACTGGTGCAAGAAAAAGAGGCAGTGCTCAGGGAATTACCATTGAGGAACCAGTTGCTAGACAGCCTCCTCCACAAGACTTCATCAGCTCCGCAAGAATCAAGGATTTTGAGAAGAGGGAATGCATTGGCGAGAGACATGTCAATGTCAAACCAATGAAGGAACGATCTGCAGTCTTTGGGACTTTGTTTGACCAAGTTGGTCTTGCTCAAATTTGCAACTTCCCTGAGACTACTGGGTACTGTCCACACTCAGTTCGAATGTTTTATCAGAACGCTGCAAGTCTAATTGATCACGAGGATGGACGTCGAGAATTTCACACTTTGGTTAAAAATATCAAAATCAAAGTCACACCCCAACTGATTGGAGATGTGCTAGGTATGACAGCCAGAGCTGATGGACTCCATTACCTAAAAACTCAAAGCTTCAACGACAACTCCTGGAGAGTTGTAGTTAATGGAATTTGTCTTCCAAATACTCGGTCGACCGGAAATTCTGTTTTCTCTAAAGAGCTTCGACCAGAGTATCGGTATATAAACTTCATTGTCTGCTACAACATTCTTCCCAACATGAATACGAAGGTTCTTCGATGGGACAGAATGTATTCCTTTATCTTCTTGGAAACCCGGCCGCATTGATGGGAGCAAACTTGAATATTCCTTATCTCATTTGGTCAAGGATGGCGCGGTATGTGGAACACTCTCACCCCACAGAGAGACTACCATACCCAATGATTATCATGCGCATCCTCAAAAAGTTTAAAGTCGATACAAGCGCGAGCTCATACATGTACAGTTTGGGCACCATTAATGAGACAACAATTGTGAAGTCTCTCTCGACGAAGCCAGATGATCCCATAATACCTCTCACCGCCAACGAGCACAACAACAACAAGCAACAACCTTACACCAGCAGCACAACCAGCACCTCCATCAACGTCTGATGATGATGCGTCGGTTAGCTCAATCTTTAAGGAACAACAGCGACTCTCAAACGAGCAAGAACGCATGACTACTGATTTCGCTGAAATGAGAGAGGATATCAAAGAAGTAAGAAGGAACAAGCTTTATGAACAAACGGATCAAGAAAATGTTTCAGAAGCTTGGGTGTATCAGCTCCGACGACTCTGCATAAATTTTTGTTTCTAATCTTTCTTTTGCAGGTTTTTACGTTTTTGTTATTATTCAGCTCTCACGTTTCTTTATTCTGATCTATTTAACTCTCCTTAAATTTTTGTAATTTTGGCTTTGTTTGTGACAAAAAGGGGAGAGAGTTTAGAGAGAACTTGAACAATGATTGAACAATGATGATGTGAATGTGTGAACATCAAGGTAAGTATCACTTCAACTTTGACTTTGGTGAAGGTAAGTATCACAACTTTGGTTTTATCTTGTGATTTGTTGCATGTTCCTACTAACTATTCGACTAACTATTTGGACATGTATTATTACTAACAAGTTGTTTGATTACTAACAAAGCAAAGTTATGACATTTGGAATTTTATTGCTTAGAAGATATGTCAATGTTTGATTGTGATTATTACATATCTGAATTACTCAATGTCATGGTGAGCATAAACTCTATCTCTGTTAGGTTTTGAATGCTAAATATTCTTGAGGTATCTAACGATCTCTTTTTGTCAAGAATGATTTCTTTGTGCAGAGAGTACAGATGTCTAAGTCTAGAGTCTGTTTTAGGAGTTTATATCTCATGTTTTTAAATTTTTGGATCTCCATTGTAAATTTTTGTTGTATGGTGATAGCAACAAAAATATCTTTTTGAATTTTCTTTAGTGGATCTGTGTTTTGTCACGAAACCGCCAAAGGGGGAGATTGTTACGGAATTTGAGTTGGCGTAGTTTCGTGAAAGGTTCAAGTCTTGAAGATTGAAGGTGAAGAAAGTTGGATCATTTAACTCAATCTCAAGAAAGAAGAATTCAAAAGGATCAGGTATGTTTAACTAAAGATTATGGTGATCCGAATACTTCTTGTAGTGTAGAAACACCTGGAAGAATTTTTAATTGCATAAAAATCAAAAACTGGTGTTCGGACATGTTCAGGATCCGGATCAGAGCCAGCGATCCGGATCCCGAAGGTTGTTGTTTCATACATTACTTCAATCCGGATCGCAGCATCTCACGATCCGGATCCCGAACGTTGAGTTTTTTGAATTGTATGAACGATCCGGATCAGGCATTCCGATCCGGATCCCGAACGATTGTTTTCTGGAAACCGTCTTTCTTGCTACTGCAATCCGGATCGCCCAAATCCGATCCGGATCGCCGTCCGTAAAAATTCCAGAAATGTTAGGTTTTTGATTCTTATCTCCTTCCAATGGTTTCTAACCTATAAATAGACCCTATGACTCTTTTCTAGGGTAATCCAGATAGAGCCGTCATAATTCAATATCATTTTATACGGCCTAGATCCACATAGAGAAGAAAGGAAATCATTAGAGAATACTCTATGTTTCTTCATCTATATTGATTAGTTTGATTCTAGGTTTTCATACTCACATCTTGAGTTGAATCAAACTAATGAATACTTAGATGGTATTTCCGATCTATCTTTGATCTAAGTATTCGGCGGATCATCACCACCCAAAAACAACGATTTCCCCAAAATCGGCGCGTGGATTCGCGTGTCCTTGTGGATTCAAGGTTCAACCGCTCTCGTGGATTCGGAGCGAGGCACGTTCGTGGATTCGAAGGGTGCTATTGGGTGAAGACCGTGGATTCGGTCGGACGTCGTGGATTCGACGTTGGACGCCGTGGATTCGGCGTTGGGCGCAGATCGTGGATTCGAGAAGCGTCGTGGAGCGAGCGGAGAAGATCCTCTAGGAGCGTATGGAAAAGGTTGAGTCGTAAGTGTGTACGGTAAATCACCTTGTACGTGTTTTAATTCTAGTGGATTTCGCCGTGTTATCGGTCCCGTGGTTTTTTACTCCGGTGATGGAGTTTTCCACGTAAAAATCTTGCGTGTTATTTTTATTTCCGCATTGGGTTTTTTATCGCAACGATTTTTGAGTGTTTATACGTTTACACCTATTCACCCCCCTCTAGGTGTTTTTTTTTCTCCCCTATTAGATCTATTACATATAACCCAACATATATGTCCCATTAGACTTTAATACAACAACTAAAATTGATCTTAAGTTCTTAGTAACTTAAAAACATCAAGAGATCCCCAAAAAGCTAATTTAAATCCTTTCATTCAACTCTTAATTAAAGTGTATCAATATTGTCCAAGAATCATGCATGTAACTAATAGCTGAATTTCAATTGCTATGTAACCTAATTAAACATAATTACAAGTTGAACCCAAAAGAGAAATTGTTCACCATGCTCATAAGATTGCATTCCACCACTTGAATTAGTCATAGTACCATTGCCACGACCTGGGGTGTAAACCAGAACCCGGGCCCGTCTACAGATCCGCCATGCAGACGGAATTTCCTGCGTACCCGAAGCGCGAAAACCTGCTCCGATATAAGATAAGCAATAAAAGAGCACAAGTACAGAGTTGAACTAAAAAACTACAACATCTCAGACTGAAACAAGAAATAAAAAGAGCACAAGTACAGAGCTGAACTAAAAACTACAACATCCTCAGACTGAAACAAAAATAAAATACAACAGTAATAAGTATAATAAACGCCCAGCTCACTAAAAAGTCAACCAGCTGGCTAAAGCCATACCCAAAATAAAAGGAAAAATACAACAGTCGTGAGTGGAGGTACAACCACTGTCTACCAACCAACTGTCCAGCCTCACAGAGATCTATCTACTTAGCGATCCCTTACCTCGATCAGCCACCGATGGCACAGCAGCTACCCGCAGAAAACTCTGCAAAACAAGGGGAGCAAACAGGAAAACCACCATGGGAGTGAGAACCACTGATAAATAGTAGCCCCCAGTGTGTAAATCCTCATATCCTACTTACCACTAAGTCCTACCAGAGGCACAAGGAGAAATAAAGTGTAAGATAAAAAGACTGCTGATACG
>CM055060.1:31746673-31801827 GCA_029204045.2 Tillandsia leiboldiana
TTTTCAAACAAAAAACATGGTTAGGTTGTTTATGATCTACAAAACCTTTTGGTTGAGCCACATAAACTTCCTCATTTAAAAAACCATTTTAGAAATGCGCTCTTAACGTCCATTTGAAATAATTTGATTTTAAAATGACAAGTAATAGCAAATAGTATACGAATGGACTCGAGTCTAGCTACAGGGGCGAATGTTTCGTCAAAGTCTATACCTTCTACTTGAGAATAACCTTGAGCAACTAATCGTGCCTTGTTCCTGATGATAGTACCATCCTCATTTTTCTGTTCTTGAAGATCCATTTGGTACCTATCACATTATGTTGCTTTGGAGGCTTCGTTAATTCCCAGACTTTGTTTCGCTCAAATTGATGGAGCTCTTCCTGCATTGCTTAATCCAGTAGTCATCCTGAAGAGCTTCATCTATGTTCTATTGGTTCGATTAAAGATACGTAGCAAGCGAATCCACAACCAACTGCTTCCGAGTTCTAACTCCTTCTTGTGGATCTCCAATGATGTTCGATTCCGGATGATCCTGGAGATTCGTAACGTTTGTTGAAACGGAGTACTCGGAGATACATGAGATGATTCCTGCACATCAGATAACTAGAAGAGCCATTAGATGCATCATTAATATTGGAAGTATTATCATGAGAAGATGCACTAGCAGGGAATCATCATCTAGAGAGATATCGAGGTAGATTTGTCCAGATCCAAAGTGAAAAGCTTCATCTACTTTAACATTTATAGATTCTACGATCGTCTTAGATTCAATGTTAAATACTCGATATGCTCTGCTATTCGTAGAATAACCCAAAAAGATCCCTTCATCACTTCGAGAGTCGAACTTTCCAAGATTTTCACGGTCACGTAAAATGTAACATCGACTCCCGAAGATACGAAAGTATTTGATATCCGGTTTTCTACTAAACCACAGCTCATATGGTGTATTTAAAGTTCCTGGGCGCAAGTAAACTCTATTAATGACATAGACAGCGGTGTCACGGCTTCAGCCCAAAAATGTAGCGGTAAATTCCGGCTATGAAGCATCACACGCGCCATCTCTTGTACAACCCTGTTTTTGCGCTCAACAACACCATCTGCTGAGGTGTATAGGGTGCCGAGAATTCATGTTTAATGCCATTTGCAAGTGCAAAAATCAATGAATTTTGAATTTATGAATTCTCCAACCTCTATCACTTCTAACACGAATGATCTTTTCATTCTTTTTCAATCATAATACGATGGCAAATCTATGAAAAGAGTCAAACGTATCAGCTTTCTCTTTTAAAATGCTACCCAAGAAAACCTAGAGAAATCATCAACCAATAAGAAAATGTACCATTTACCTCCCAAGGATGGTTGACGGGTCGGCCCCATTAAATCCATGTGCAAAAGTTCCAAGGGCCGTTTTGTACCAACGTGGTTCAAGTTCTTGTGTGCTAGTCCTAGACTGTTACCCTTTTGGCAACCACCACACACAACGTTTTGTTTAAATAAAAGTTTTGGAACCCCCTTGACCACGTCCTTGTTTGAAATTCTAGTAAGTTCCTTAAAATTTAAGTGACCTAGCCTTTCATGCCAAAGAGTTTCATTATTCAAAGCGGCTAAGTTACAATTTTCAGAAAATTTATTAGGAACAACATAACAATTGTTTTCAGATCTAACCCCTTTTCTAAAGAGAAGACATGGTCCTTATCAGTTACAACGCATTCAACAGATGAAAAGTTAACTGAAAAAACTATTGTCGCAAAGTTGAACTTATGCTTATGAGGTTAGTCTTAAGGCCATCAACAAATAAGAGTTTTTCAAAATTTGGGCCATCTGGAATAGCTACCGTCCCTTTTCCAACAATTTTGGAAGATCGACCGTCTCCGAAAACACGTGTCCTCCGGAGATTTTCTCAAGATTTTGAAAACTATTTTTGTCACCGGTCATATGACGGGAACACCCGCTATCCAGATACCAAGACGAACTATCATATGCATGCAAGGAAACATTGGAAACAAGACAAGGGAAAATTTCACCTTTGCGCACCCAAACCTTTTTGGAGTGCGTCGGTAATGGTCGTGAAGTTATATGCCTCGGTGAAACGTCTTGTTATAGCGATTGTTGCTCCTTGATGAAATCGTCTTGCGCGATGAACTACCAAGTCTCTTTTCATTTGAAAAGTTTTGCTTTGATTTCCGGGGAGGAGCCTTTTTGGTAGTTTGTTGCAAGAGGTGTTTGAGATGAGCGTTCGACTCCCGTCTTGCAATATCTTCTTATGTGCCCTGAAACACCACAATGAAAACTACCTTAGATCTTGACGATCCCAAAGAGGATGAAGTAGGTTGTTGTCGTGTTTGTCTTGAATTTCGGTGTCGGAGGAGGAGATTACCGACTGAGGCACAAAAACTGTCCCACTCGAACTTGGACTGTTTCCAGTTTGAGTGTATCCGAGGCCGAACCGATTTGATTGACCAAGACCAAGAAGTCTATCCAACTTACTCCTTCCTGAAGAGAATCGCTGTAAGTCATTCTTGAGTTGGAAAATGGTCTTTGTCATTTCCAGGTTATCCTGTCGAGCCTCGTTGTAGAGCTTTGAGAAGTGATTGGCGTTATCCACCAGATTTGTATGTTCCTTCTCAAGTTGCTCATTGGACTCTTGAAGGGAACATTTGCTTTTATCAGGTTTTCCCTTTCCACTTCAAGAGCGTTTGAGAGAGAAGTCGCTCTTTTTGCTTCTTCTTCGAGATCATGCACTCTCCCTCTCAAACTCTTGTTTTTCTTAGCCACTTTCTTTGAATCCCTCAAAAGTCTGTGGTAGGCTAGAGCAAAATCTTCACCTTCCGAATCATCCGATTTATTGTCCGTTGCATTCTTTTCAACAGTGGAGTTGGACAACGACTCGGATGTACTTGCCATAAAGCACATGAAGGGTGAAGATACGGACGCGTGGAATGCGGTGGAGCTCTTTTCTTCATCACTCGAAGACGACTCATTGACGTTGAGTTGTCATCCCAAGTGACGACTTGCATCGCCTCTTCTTTGCCGGATACTGTTAGGACACTCCGATGCAATGTGGCCGTAGCCTCGACATTTGAAGCATTTAGTTGTCCCTTCTGAACTTTTCTTATCCTTTGAGAAGTTCTCTTGCTTTCTTGACTTGTAACTTGAAGTACCCTTGCCTTTGTTCGACTTTCCGAAGGATGGAGATTTGCTTGAATTACCCCTTCGAAAGTTACGGCGAAACTCCTTGTCAAGAGAGCGAGCTGCTTCTCAATTCCTCCATAGAAAGGTTCTCGTCATCGTCTGAGGAGGATATATCGCGTCTTCTTCCTTAGTTGTTTTCACCGCATAACCTGAAGACCTTAGAAGTGGATGCCTTTCCAGAAGAATTGTTAGTAGTAAATGTCATTTCATAAGTTTGTAATGAACCAACTAATTCTTCTACACGTATTTCGTCCGGGTGTTTAATAGTTTCAATGGCTGTAACCTTTGGGCGAAATCGTTCAGGAAGAGTTCTTAAGATCTTTCTTACAATCTTAAATTCTGGAATCTTCTCTCCCAGGTTAGCACATGAGTTTACGATATCTTGCAATCGTGTATAGTAGTCCGTGAAAGATTCATTTTCTGCCATCAAGATAGAGTCAAACTTGCTCGTAAGCATTTGCAGTTTCTGAATCTTCACGAGGTTAGTTCCCTCATGTGTAACCTGAAGAACATCCCAGATTTCTTTCGCAGTCTCACATGCCGAGACGCGAGAGAATTCAGTTGAGATAAGGCATTAAAAATAGCATTAATTCCCTTGCCATTGTAAGAAGATGAATCTAACTCTTCCTTGGTCCATTTCGACCTAGGTTTTAAGGTGCGAACATCACCAATAAATTCAGTTGGATTAGACCATCCTAATTCAATTGATTGCCACACCCGTTCGTCGATGGAAATTAAAAAGGCTTTCATCCGCACTTTCCAGTACGCATAATTTGTTCCATCGAAGAACGGGGGTCGGTTGATGTTTCCACCTTCAACCATTGTTTACAACCCTATTCCCTCTCTGATACCACTTGTTGGGTTATATGTAATAAGGATCTAAATAGGGGAAAAAACACCTAGAGGGGGGTGAATAGGTGTAAACGTATAAACACTCAAAAATCGTTGCGATAAAAACCCAATGCGGAAATAAAAATAATACGCAAGATTTTTACGTGGAAAACTCCATCACCGGAGTAAAAAACCACGGGACCGATAACACGGCAGAAATCCACTAGAATTAAAACATGTACAAGGTGATTTACCGTACACACTTACGACTCAACCTTTTCCATACGCTCCTAGAGGATCTTCTCCGCTCGCTCCACGACGCTTCTCGAATCCACGATCTGCGCCCAATGCCGAATCCACGGCGTCCAACGTCGAATCCACGACGTCCGACCGAATCCACGGTCTTCACCCAATAGCACCCTTCGAATCCACGAACGTGCCTCGCTCCGAATCCACGAGAGCGGTTGAACCTTGAATCCATAAGGACACGCGAATCCACGCGCCGATTTTTGGGGTAAATCGTTGTTTTTGGTGGTGATGATCCGCCGAATACTTAGATCAAAGATAGATCGGAAATACCATCTAAGTATTCATTAGTTGATTCAACTCAAGATGTGAGTATGAAAACCTAGAATCAAACTAATCAATATAGATGAAGAAACATAGAGTATTCTCTAATGATTTCCTTTCTTCTCTATATGTGGATCTAGAGCCGTATAAGATGATATATGAAAATGACGGCTATTTGGATTCCCCATACAAAAAGAGTCATAGGGTCTATTTATAGGTTAGAAACCCTAGGAAGGAGATAAGAATCAAAACCTAACATTTCTGGAAATTTTACGGACGGCGATCCGGATCGGATTACCTGTGATCCGGATCGTCGTAACGAGTCAGGCAATTCCAGAAAAACGAAGGTTCGGGATCCGGATCGAAGTGCTTGATCCGGATCGTTCATACAGTTCACCAAACATCAACGTTCGGGATCCGGATTGCGAAGCCTGATCCGGATCGTTCAAGGAAGATGGTAAACTCAGTGTTCGGGATCCGGATCAAGAGAGGCTACGATCCGGACTGAACTGGTGTATGAACGAACCACCTTCGGGATCCGGATCGAACAACCTGATCCGGATCCTGAACATGTCCCAAGTCCAGTTTTTTATTTTTATGCAATGAAAGATTCTTCCAAGTGTTTCTACACTACAAGAAGTATTCGGATCACACAAAATCTTTAGTTAAACATACCTGATCCTTTTGAATTCTTCTTTCTTGAGATTGAGTTAAATGATCCAACTTTCTTCACCTTCAATCTTGAAGACTTGAGACTTTCACGAAACTACGCCAACTCAAATTCCGTAACACATAGCGAGGTTCCTCGCCGTCTTTCTACTTAGTGCATCGGCGACCACGTTTGCTTTGCCGGGGTGGTAAAGGATATCGACATCATAATCCTTCAGCAGCTCCAACCACCGCCGTTGCCGCAAATTGAGCTCCTTCTGGGTGAATAAGTACTTGAGGCTTTTGTGGTCGGTGTAGATCTCGCAATATGCACCATACAAGTAGTGCCTCCACAACTTCAGCGCGAAGATCACCGCCGCCAATACCAAATCGTGAATGGGATAGTTCTTTTCGTGGTCCTTCAACTGGCGGGATGCATAAGCGATCACTTTTCCGCCCTGCATCAGGACACACCCCAGACCCAGATAGGATGCGTCGCTATACACCACGAAGTCCTCGCCCTGCACCGGTAAGGCGAGAATAGGAGCCGACGTCAACCTTTTCTTCAATTCAATAAAACCCCGGTCGCATTCGTCGCTCCAAACGAACTTGACGCCCTTTTGCGTCAGCCGAGTAAGTGGAGTCACAATCCTCGAGAAACCCTCCACGAACCGTCGATAATACCCGGCCAAGCCCACAAAACTGCGGACTTCCGTGACATTCGTCGGGCGCGGCCAATCCCTAACCGCCTCAATTTTCTTCGGGTCAACTGAAATCCCCCCCTCAGAAATAATATGCCCGAGGAAAGCCACCTCGCGGAGCCAAAACTCGCACTTCTTTAGTCTTGCAAATAGCTTCTCCTCCCGAAGGATTTGAAGCACTATCCGCAAATGCTCCGCGTGCTCCTCGTCGCTCCGCGAATAGACCAAAATGTCGTCAATGAAGACCATGAAAAATCGGTCCAAGTACTCCCTGAACACACGGTTCATCAGATCCATGAACGCCGCCGGGGCGTTAGTAAGCCCGAAAGGCATGACCGTGCATTCGTAGTGACCATAGCGTGTGCGAAACGCCGTTTTCTGAACATCCTCCGGCTTGATTTTCAACTGGTGGTAGCCGGACTGGAGATCAATTTTGGAGTACACCAGCGACCCTTGCAATTGGTCAAACAAGTCGTCGATTCTGGGTAACGGGTACTTGTTTTTGATGGTAACCTTGTTCAACTCCCGATAATCCACACAGAGTCGAAAAGAACCATCCTTCTTGCGCACAAATAATACCGGGGCTCCCCACGGCGATACACTTGGCCGAATGAACCCTTTGTCGAGAAGATCCTGCAACTGATCCCTCAACTCCTTCAATTCTGCCGGCGCCATACGATACGGGGCCTTCGAGATCGGCGCCGTCCCGGGAATCAAGTCTATGATGAACTCGATCGCCCGATCCGGCGGCATCCCCGGTAACTCCGCGGGAAACACATCAGGAAACTCCCGCACCACCAATAACTCCTCCATGATCGGAGTCGCACGGTCCACCTCCACAACGGTCGCCAAAAATGCCGGGCAACCGCTATGGACCAACTTCCTCGCTCTCGTCGCCGACACCGTTGCAACGAAGCACGAGCTTTGATGAGCTCGATAGATAACCTCCTCCTGTCCCGGCTCCCGAAAAGTGACCAACTTCCTCCTGCAGTCGATCACAGCGTGATACTTCGAGAGCCAGTCCATGCCCAAGATGACGTCGAACGCCTCCAACTTCTTGAGCTCGAGCAACCGGACGGGCATAATCCAGTCGCCCACTTGCACCGGGCAGGATAAGCACCCCGTGTAAGTAATAGATGACGACTCCGGGCCTTCGACTCGCCACTTGCCCGTTGCCTCCAAGATAATACCATGAGTGCGTGCAAATGATCCGCTAATGAATGAATGCGTAGCACCTGTATCAAAAATGGCCCTGGAGCGAACTCCATGTATTAGAACCATACCTGCCACGACACTGGGCTCCTCGATGTCGACAGGATCCTGGGCCTGGGCCTGAACGGCGAATACCCGCCCGCTCGGCGCCGATCGCGTCATCTCCTGCTGCCTAGGAACCATCGCGCGCCCCGCAGAGACGGGAACATAAAGAGCGCCTCCATAATGAACAGGGGTTGCCGGAGTCGATGCAGCTGAGGGGGCACGCGAACCCCTCGCTGGGCACTCTCGGCTCATGTGCCCCTCCTGCCCGCAGCTATAGCATCTGCCCTCACGCTGCCTGCACTGCTGCACCCGGTGGTCCCTGCTACCGCAGATAATGCAAGGCCGTGGTCCCTACCTCCACTGCTGCGATCTCGATTGCTTCGGGGGCCTCCTGGAGCTAGACTGTGCCCCCGAACCACCGCCCTGGCGCTTCTTGCCCTTGTCCTTGGACTCCGCCGCCATCTCGCGCTCCTCGCGCACATGGGCATCCCCGTGTTCTGCCCACAGCGCTCGATCAAGAACCTCGGCGTAGGTCGTGAGCTTGAACAGCTGCACGGCCCGGTAGATCCAGGGCTTAAGCCCCCGCAGAAACCAATCGGCCCGGTCCGCATCGTCGCGAACAACATCGGGAACACAGTCGATGATGTGGGTGAACTCCTGCTCGTACTCCATCACCGAGCGATTTCCCTGCCGCAGCTTGCGGAACTTTTCCTTCATCACCCGCTTATCGGCGTCGGGAAAGTAGTGCCCGTACACCGTCCTCTTGAACTCCCCCCACAACATCGGAGGAAGATGCGCGGGTCGATCACGCTTCACCCGGTTCCACCATACTAACGCCGGTTCTCCAAAACTATGCGTGGCCAGGGGCACCTTGTCCCTTTCCAGGACAGGGAGATCTCCAAAGATAGTCTCCATAGCGCCAAACCACAACTCCACTACCGCCGGCTCCACCTTCCCTCCCTCGAAGGTCCGAGGTTTGAACTTTAGGAACCGCATCAGAACTGCCAATGCGCGCTCCCGCTCCGCCTCTTCTGCCGTCGTATCGGGTGTAGTAGAACCCGATGCCGCCAGAGGCGCACTCCTCGTTGTCCCTTTCCACGACAGGGAGATCTCCAAAGATAGTCTCCATAGCGCCAAACCACAACTCCACTACCGCCGGCTCCACCTTCCCTCCCTCGAAGGTCCGAGGTTTGAACTTTAGGAACCGCATCAGAACTGCCAATGCGCGCTCCCGCTCCGCCTCTTCTGCCGTCGTATCGGGTGTAGTAGAACCCGATGCCGCCAGAGGCGCACTCCTCGGAAGGGGGCACGCCGACAGTGGAACGGCCCCCACGCCCTCACCCTCAACCGCTCCCCGCGCGTGAGTCGAGGGTGCAGGCGGATCACGGCTCCCAGCCGCCGTCGCGGCCGCCAACGCTGCCTGCTGCTCCAACAGTGACTGGAGCTGCTCCAATCGAGCCCCCTGGCGCTGCATCGCGCCTACCAAAGCAACGACCTGCTCTCGCAGCCCCTGCACCTCGCCAGATCCCGACTGCTCGGGCGCCGCTGGAGGCGGCACCGGAGAGGACCTACGAGTGTGGCGTCTCCCTGACATTCTTTCCTGGAAACAAGAACTTAGTCAGTTAGTTTAACCCGATAGCTCCTTAGCATTTATGAAACTAGACAACTCAATAATAAACCGGGCGGAAGCATACAAGCATACTAGTCCTAGACCCTTAGCATCATGCCGTCGGCCGCCGACATAACACTTCGTGTCACCGAACAAGCACACTTGAATCCGTCTCTATTCTCAATTAGAGACATATAATCTTCTTTGACCCAGTCAATTTCACTTCCGCCAACGTCAAGGGTTCACGTTTCACTCACGTCCCTACAACCTCAGGGTTTACCAGCCTAGGGTTTCCTAAGTCAACCTAGACTCTCTCTCTTTACTTGCTCTTATCTTGCTCTGATACCACTTTATCTGTCACACCCCGAAACTGCTACCAATTTGGCATGGTTCGGGCGCGCTGAACAGACGCCGAACGGACAGAACCTCCCCTGTCCGCCCAAGGCTAAGCGACAAGATCATGTACAAGAATCACCCAGGAATTAATTCTAGATATACACAATCACAACGAGAGCACAACCAGTGCTAACAAGAACATAAGAGCAAGGTACGAGTATATAAAAGTAAACATACAAGTAACAAAAGAGAGAAACTCTATCTATTACAACCATTCCATTCGAGTATATGAATAATACATAGATCACATCCAAAACGTCCTCACCCTATACAACATCTACTCTCAAAATGTAAAGACAAGGTGACAAGAGCTATAGATGTAGGGATGCTGCTATCAACGCCTCTAGGGCGCCAAGCCCTTACCGCGATCCTCGCCGGGAGTACCTGTACTCGGCCCTGTAATAATAGTGGGGTGAGAACGATGGTCCATAGTTCCCAGTGGGTTCGGCCACCGACTCCACCGGTCTTCCCACTAGGTCCAAGAGGGCAAAAGCAGAAAGATAGATAGATATATCTGAAAACTGTAAATGCAGAAAATAACTACACTACTATGCCCAACACGGAAAAACATGTATGCATGCTCAGGGGAGAGATATCCAAATATATCACTATGTCCAAGAAGTACTATTTCATACTTGTTCTCTAACTCATTTTCAAGAAGTGTGGTTTTTAACACTTCATCTCAAATCTCACGGCACACCCGAAGGTTGCCCACGGCTCACTATCACGACGAGGGAGACTATGTCTCAACCTACCAATCGAGCGCGTCTGCGGGACCCTAACCGTCCCTCGGGGTGGCGTGCCCCGTGACCAACTCCGGAGTAGGCGGCCGTAGAGGAGCGACCTCCACCAGCCAAAAACAGACTATGAGCATGATCCAATCCTCTCCACACGAGGATACCCTATCTATAAGGCTAATGACAACTGAGATCCCTATAGATAATACACAACCTATGTCTCACATGTGTCACGGTAGGTTTACCTACACTACCTTTCATATGCCACTCGTTCATTTATTGTGTGGTGTTCACAATTTCTACATATATGCCACTCGTCATCAATTGTCGACTCACAAGTCCAACACCCAATCCGCACTATAGGATTCCTCGGTATCGACCCAATCTTTCCCAATCCAACATATTAGCATAACATTTGCTAAATATCTATATCAACCGGAAAGTATAAAGATGGCAATACATACTATCCTACAATGCAATGGTGCGATATGCAATAGTGTAAGTGGCTAAGACATAGAGAGAAGCCCAACGGCTTCGGTAAAAGCACCACCCACCTCGGGTCCTTGGCTCGGCTCGGCTCTCCAAAAAAAAAATCTACGGGAGCACCGGTCTCGATCACAAGGGTCGCCTCAAGTCGGATGTCCTAAACAAGTCCAAAACGGCCTATTAATAACCTCCAAGCACTATGCTTAGTGTTTTCACGTGCGCGCAAAAGCGCCGACGAAAGACGACGAACTTCCACGATTTGTGGTCTGGATCGTCAAGGGTTTACCCAAAACCCCTTCATGATGGAAGGATTCCATTTAAATCCCCCACCAAAATTACTAATGTCATTATTTCTCTTTTTGCCTCAAAAGTCCTAGAGCGCGTATTTCGGCTCTAACTTTTCGGCCGTTCGACGGAATGTCGATCCGTCTTCGCCAACACGTTTCTTTACATAGTAATTGAGTTTCCATGGGTTCAAATGAGATCAATCCCATGAAAATCCAATAACTCCTCTTTTAACCTTAGGTTTCATTTACACATTCATCACGATTTCTCCACGATTTTCGCCGATTTCTTCGACAAGAATCCTTCTAAGATCATATAGATTATAGATCAAAAAAGATATGGCAAAAATCAAATTTATCTTCTGTGAAACTCACCTCAAAAAGCTGTGATTTCGAGCTTTTCTTGGTTCAAGAGCTTGCCCTCGCTCGCCTTAGGCTTCCCGCAAATCGCTCCGCGATTTAGTGCACATTGGAGCAAGAAAATTTAGAGAGAGAGTGTGAGTGGAGAAGGTGAGAGAGAGAGCTCTCCATGGAGGTGCTTGCGTGCGGGTGGAGAGTGCTGCGTGCGGGTGGAGAAGATGATGAAAAAGGTAAAGGTAGCCTTTTTGCATAAAGGCCCCCCCTACAATAGTGGTAATTCACTATTTAGTCCAATTTGATCTGATACTTGCCTGCGGAGTCCTTCTGAGTGTCCGTTTGCGCTCAAATTTGACAGGCAGGCTCATCTCAACTTAATTTATCACGAAGAATTTTAAAATTTCAGTTTGGGCTATTTTTGGGTCACCAAAAGTCTCGCTGTATCCAGAATCGCTGGCGGACCCCGTTCTCGCAATCCGGTTATCCGATCAACACGAAATTTTTACTGTGACCTTAAAATAATATTACGGAGCTCCCCGAATTTTCTCAAAATTTTTTGACACTGTTGGCGGAGCCCGTTCTCACTATCCGGCATCCGATCAACACGAAACTTTTACTATAGCTTTAAAACATATTTACGGGGTTCCCGTAATTTTTTCAGAATTTTCTGACACTGTGAATTTTCTGCTAATTTATCTGCCCCGTCTCTCACAGAAAATATTAAATCTTCTGTTTTCGCTCCGATTTCGGCGCAGGTCATTTCCAACCTATATTTTGCTTCTATGAATCCAATAAAAATAGTATCTTACACTATTTTTATTTATTTTTATTTATATAATAATTTTTCCGACTTACTATATCCTACCGTAACTTCTATATGGTATTTAAAAGTTGAATTTGCACATTTTACCCATGGTTAATTAGGATTTCTTTGAATTAATTGGGCATATTCTACTTAATGTCTAACTTCTACTTTTAGAAGTTCGGTATCCTACAGCGCGCCTGCGACGCCGCCTGCCAACCCTGTACGCACGCGCCCCGAGGCCGACCACACTCCTTCCGTGAACCGGGTCCACAGCACCGACCAGTACAATCATGCCACGTGTCCTGCCCTCCGGTGCACGCCGTCCCGTGGACCGCGCGCCTGCCCGCGGTCGCTCCGCCGCCTGCCCGAGCCCGCGTCGCCGCTGCCCGCCGCTGCCCGCCGCTGCCGGAACAGTGCCCCCTTGCCTCGAAATCCCTGCGCGGCATCCGAGCTCCAAAAAAATACAAGTGAATAGTCTATTTTCATCATTTTCGCGCGCTGAATCCAAATCTGCTGTCCGTTTTGCCAAATTCCAACTCTAAAAATTGCCGAAGGCATCCGGAAAGATGTTCTTTTGTCTAAACTTCACACTGAGCCCAATTTTAATATCCATTGCGCGCAAAACCACTTCTAAGCATTCGACGGGGTCATCTGACTACTCTCGTGATCCATTAAACACTCTAAGTCCCTCACTAGTGTCCAATTGGTGCACAAACACCACCGACACGCCACATAGGCCTCCAAAAGCTGCTGGTCAACCAGTAATCTCGTCGTGGGGATCCGGGTCCTCACAATTTTGTTACTGGACTGTCGAGAGCACAGAGTGGGGCTGATGCGATCTGGTTCGTCGTGGATAGACTCACCAAGTCCTCTCACTTTCTATCGATGCAGGTGACTTGGTCTTTGGAGCGACTGGCACAGTTGTGCTTAGCTGAGGTGGTGAGGTTGCACGGTGTACCCGTCTCAATTGTATCAGATAGAGACCCGAGGTTTGTCTCGCATTTCTGGAGGAGTTTACAGACAGCCTTGGGGACACGGCTCCGATTTAGCACAGCATTCCACCCACAGACCGATGGACAGTTTGAGCGCACCACACAGACCCTCGAGGATATGTTGAGAGCGTGCATCCTGGATTTTGGAGGAGGGTGGTACCGACACTTGGGATTGGTTGAGTTTGCGTACAACAACAGCTATCAAGCGAGCATTCATATGGCTCCGTTTGAAGCGTTGTATGGACGCAAGTGTTGGTCACCCCTATATTGGAGTGACGTGGGTGAGAGGAAGACTTTGGGTCCTGATCTACTGTCAGAGGCAGAGGAAAAGGTCAGATTGATACGACGACATCTTGAGATCGCCTAGAGTCGACAGAGGAGTTATGCTGATACCCGACGGCGAGACTTAGAGTTTCAGGTTGGTGATCATGTCTTCTTGAAAGTCTCGCCTTCGAAGTGGGTCCGGAGATTCGGAGTTCGTGGGAAGCTTAGTCCCCAGTTTATTGGACCCTTTGAGGTACTGGAGAGAGAGTTGGCCCTGTTGCTTATCGAGTTGCTCTTCATCCACGCCTGGTTGGAGTTCATGATGTGTTTCACATCTCTGCTCTGAGAAAGTATGTATTTGATCTTGCGCATGTGATTGACTTCACCCCGCTGGAGATTGGGGAGGACCTTGGGTACGAGGAGTGCCCGTTGCAGATTCTGGCTAACGAGGTGAGAGAATTACGCAATCGGGTTCTACCTTATGTGAAGATTTTATGGAGCAACCACGAGGAGCGGGAGGCCACTTGGGGGCTGGAGGAGGTGATGCGGGATACCTATCCTTTCTTGTTCGAGGCTTCTAGCTGAGGTACGTTTATCTTGTTTCTTAGTTTCGTGGACGAAACTTCTTTTTAGTGGGGGAGGATGTAGGGCCCCAGAACCCCATGTAGCTTTTTCCCGTGAATCCACTATGTGAAACACCTATTATTGGTGTGTTTGGCCTATAGTGCATCAAAGGGGTGCCACAGATGGACCCAGTGAGGTATCCAGAGTTGGATTGGCTTTCGGCTGCTTTTATCGAATTTTAGAAAGGGTTTTGGGCCAAACAGAGGTTGGTTTTGGATTCAGTGCGGAAAAATACTTGAAAATGGCTATTTGTTTGTATTTTTCTGAGTCCGGATGTCCAAAAATGGGCTCCCAGAAATTTTCAGTGGATTCAGGTGCATGGGGGAGGCCGTAGACCAGCTGGGTGCCACGTGGCGGCCTGTTATTGGCCGGTTTACAGTGCGCGGAACACAGAGAAGTGCCGGGTGGCGCATGGACCCGGCGCGGGGACACATGGCGCCCCAGGAGTGGCCGGCGCGCGATGCGCGGTCCACGGAACCCAGCTCGGGTGCATAGACCGGGCGCGGGGACACATAGCAGCAGGTGATTGGAGGGCTCATGCGGCGCTGTCCACGGAGGTGCACGCCGGTGCCTCGGGATGCGTGCGTGCGTGGGGGGCAGGCGGCGCGGCCAGCGAGGCGCACGTGGGCGCGGTCGGTGGGTCGCGCGGGCGGGCTACGTGGCGCCCAGCCATTGGCGGGCGCCACCCACCCGCGTTGATGGGGGCGCGCCGCGTGGCGGCGTCCGAAGGGCCTTTCACTTGCTGTTCCCTATTTGGGACACGTGTCAAGTGCAGGCAGTTTCGGGCGCTGGTCGGACGGGATCGGTGGTGCGACTATTGGATTCGGGCGCCCGAAATGTTGCGCCCGGATCCAATAGTAAGTGCTATTTGGCTTGGGCCTATAAATAGGCCCCTTGGGCCTTCTTTTGTGTTTTTTCTGGGCAGTTTCGCAGGGAAGGCCCTTTAGAGAATTTCTTCCTTGTTCAGTTGTGCATCTTGTGAAGAGGTTCCAGAATTTTTGGAGGACGCTACTTCGACGTCTACCGCGATTCGGCGCACTGCGACGCACCTTCTTTGTTAGCCTTTTTCGTCCCGTTTCGGTCTGGGGACTCTCCTGGGCTACCCCGAAGAAGTTTTTGGGTGATTCTTGCGCCCACGTTTTTGCGACAGGAAGGGCTACGATTTATGTATTTTCATCTTCTCTGTATTTCGAGGTTTTCTTGAGCTTTTCAGACCATTTCTGTGACCCTTTTTTCTGTGATGGAATTTAGACAGCACTGGGGTTTTTGTGGGTTTTCTCAGCAACCGAGAGTCGGAACGAGGAGTGCAAGTAATCTATTTATATCTACGTGTCGCAAGGAACATCGTCATGTTTTTTCTAGATTTTTCTGAGGTTACTTCGAAGGTGAAAATTATACTTTTTCTAGACAGAGTACTGCTGACTTTTTATCATTGGAAGTTTCGCGTGTACCGCGAAGATTAATTTGTATCTTGGCCTACAAGTGTCGGAACGGGACGAGTAAGTATTCGTTTTTTATCTACTCGTCGCAAGGATCGCAACTGTGATTTTTTCAGATTTTTCTGAGGACTGTACTGAGGTGAATATCCTCGTTTTCCGTGCTATTTTGTAAACAGTAATTACTGTTGTGGAAGTTGTTCATTTATGCCGTGTGCGATCTATGTTGCTGCAGTTCTCGCATTTTAGAGGTTTGCGGAGATTGAGGATCTTGGACAGTGAGGGATCTCGTATTGTTGTAGTTCACGCTTTTCGATGTGGGTGGTTGTTATGGACCTCATCATTGATTTACTCACTATGAATATTAGAGTGATCCCCATTGTTGAATGTCGATTAGTATATCGTGGTTATTATGAATGCTTGTATAGTCGGACTTGTGATATGTTAGTACGTAGTATATGTCATGCCCCGGGGTCGAAACTGCAACCCGAGCTCGCCAACAGATCCGCCGCCTATGCAAAACCCTGCATAGGCGAAGCGTCGTACCTGCAAGAAAGGGCTACAGCTAAATAGATATCAGAGCTATAAAATAAAAGTGCTGTAAAACTAAAACCAACCATCTGTACAACTGGAATAATGATACCATATCCATCTCCCATAAATGATAATCATACAATATCCTCAAATACAATAAACCAGAATACAATAGGGAGGTAACCTGAAATAATACATCAGTGTACAGACTCTCAGTACAAGTCAGATCCTCACAATACAATAATCTCTCAAAAGCGAAAAAATAAATAATCTACTGACTGTACTGCAAATCTCCAATGAAACGAGTACCGCTACTCTCCAAACACATGTAGGGATCTAGCTCGCGACTCCCTCGCCTCGAACAGCAACTGCAGAATCAGCAACACCTGCTAAGACTCTGCAAAACAAGGAGAGAAAAGAAGGAAGAGGGGGAAAACCCCCAATGGGTGTGAGAACTACACCAAAAAGGGAGTTCTCAGTGGGTACTGCCGCCAGGCCCGACGATCTGCCCACTAAGTCAACTAGAGGCATAAGATAACAATGCAGTAAAAACTGAACAAGAAAGCTGGAGGTACTCAACAGCTACCATGCCTCTATCTAAATGCTCAAAAGGGAAAACCAATGAAAGGTATGCAACCACTCGCACATGAAGTGCACAATCGACCCAATCGAGCTGACTGCCACATCGGGTCCAGTCAAGCCTGCGCCTCCCTAGTGTATCAACGTAGGGTGTCCAATCGGACTAACTCGCTATCGAATAGTGGCACATGCAGGCTATAGTCGAAATCCACGCTCTCTCAGAATGGAAAGACTCAAGATCCTCAACATCTCGCGCAATGATCGAAGTACTCTCAACGACACAGGATCACCGTCAACCCAAACGGCTCCCACAACACTAGCACTGGTCTAATCACAGCTACTAGACTCCACTCGGCCCCCAGGCACGAGTGCAACAATGAAAGTACCTGCCTGAATAAACCCAATCAAATGAACCGGTATAAAATCCGGTACTGCCTGCTCTGTCATCAATCTCACGAACTCAGTATCTCAAGAACTCATTAGCGGAATCTGCACACATGGCTCGAATCCGCAGGATCGGCACACATGGCTTGCATCCCAAAATAAGTATCAGACTGTAGTAGCCACTGGTTTAAAATGCTTAGGATCTTTTAATCTTGGGTTCGTTTGATTTTGTGCACCGCTTTTCGCTTCGGGGGTCCGGAGGGTGAGCTAATATTTCTTTGTTTCCGGGCAGACCGTCGGGGCTCGCGGGTATTTTTAGACAATAAAGCTCGCGAAACGGAGATCGGCGGTGCGATCGGTTTTGGATTCCGACTCCGGAATCTCCCAAAATAAATTCCGGAAGGTTGCTAGCCGTATAGACGACTTACACAATTATCGAGGCAGACCGGACCCAGGTTTGTGACCGATCGTCTGAGTCTTTTAACTTGTGGTTTGGGTTAATTCCACTGTCCTCCTGAACCGCTCGGTTTAACTTGTGGTCTGGGGTTAGGGTTTTGGCGACTCCCACTTTCCTCATCCTGGGCGTACGTTACCCCGAGCGCGGACGAGGAACCCTCTTTCCCATTGCTACCTTCTTCTCTTCGATCGGCGTGGTGAACCGAGGCGGCACGAACGAGGAAAGGGAGGGACGACCTCACATCCTTCGAAGCCGAGCACGCAAGATCGGAGCGATCCTCCCCTCATTCAACCTTGGCCGACGAAACCGAGGTGAGCATAATTTAGGGTTCTTGATTTCTTGATCTCCTAATTTCAGGTTTTTAGCAAACGGGGGGGGAGGGCGTCGTCGTCGTCGCCGGATTCCGGCGCGCGCGGAGCCGCGCATGCGGGCAGCACCGCATGCGGGCGGCGCGGCCGCACGCGCCGCGCAGGGCCGCACGCGCGTGCGCAACCCGCATGCGTGCGGCGCGGCCGCGCAGCCCGCGCGGGGCCGGGCGGCGCGGCCGCGCAGCCCGCGCGGGGCCGGGCGCGCGCGCACCCGCGCGTGCGGGCAGCACCGCATGCGGGCGGCGCGGCCGCACAGCCCGCGCGGGGCCGGGCGCGCGCGTACCCGCGCGTGCGGGCAGCACCGCATGCGGGCGGCGCGGGGAGGGGGCCGGGTGTCCCTTGGGAGCCTGGGACGTCCGCGTGTTGGTCCTCGCCCGGGGACATCGCCATCTTCGCCGGATCGGCGAGGCGTGCCCGCGACCGACCGGGAGGGTCGGGTGTTCCGCAGTCCTTTATCTTTTTGGAGTTTTGAGTTACTGACTCCTGTACGGCAGGTTCGTGTAGGTCCGGGCAGGCACACCGAGACGCGGAAGAACCTAGCGTGGACTAAGAGCGCGACAACGAAAAGGTGGGCTTTCTTTGAGACTTAGCATAGAGTCGGTATTGTTGGAAGGTTACTAACTGCATGTTATCGGTACTAATGCTGACGGTCTCTATGATTTGCGATATTACCCTGTATCTTGGTTACTATGCTCGTGTTTGCGACACACGCACCCGCGGTCTAGCCACCGCAAAGGGTGCTCTTTTCCGGGAAAGCGGTCTCCGACCCGTGTAAACCCACGAGGTGATGTAGTGGGGGCCCCCGTAGGTGTGGGGTTTGAGGCATCAAGGTGTGAGCGGTGCGATCCGTCGGGGTAGGTGCCCGGCGTGGTCAGGTGCTCCAAGGTGTGAGCGGTGCGATCCGTCGGGGTAGGTGCCCGACGAGGTCAGGTGTACAGGTGTTACAGGTATTAGGGGTGTTACAGGTGTTCGCGTGTTACCTTTCCCTTTGAGCAGAGTGGTTGCTCCGGATAGTCTTACAGTTGGGTTTGGTATTCTTTCCTGCTTATTATTATTATCATTGTGTCGCTGACTACCCACTCCGTGACAGGTTTCTCCAGGGGTGAGAGGTAGACGACGGTGAGTCCGAGGCAGGAGTAGTCGGGTCGTGGGGAGCCCTAGTCTGTATCTCCTTTACCTTTCCTTGCATTTTATTTGATACTGTAGGCTACTGTGTGGTTCTCGATACCCTCGTGGGGTCGGTGTGGATGTTGATGCTGTTACTCTGGATATGCAATACTGGTTCTTTTTACTATCTCCCGTCGGCCGTTTTCAAAGCAAAACAACAAGAAAAGAAAAGAATTGTGGAAACTATTTTCAAAACCTTGGGTCGTGTGGGCCCGTTTTCCAAACCCTGTGGATTTATGGCTTTTCCAAACTATTTTCAAAACCTTGGGTCGTGTGGGCCCGTTTTTCAAACCCTGTGGACTTATGGCTTTTCCAAACTATTTTCAAAACCCTGGGTCGTGTGGACCTGCTTTCAAAACCGTGAGTTTATCCTTTCAACTTGACCGGCCTTGGGCATTATTCCTTTTCTGCATTCGTAGTTATGTCCCGAACTGTTGTGATTGAATGAATGCTTGTGTTTAACTATTGTATTAGCCGCGATGCCGTGCATATACAGGGGAGACTCTGCCCGTTTGTCGAGTAAATCTGTATATGCGGCGGGTCTGGGCACGCGCCGGGGAAGACCGAATCTCAAAAAATTTTACACGCCAAACAAACAACTCTTTCTTTTCCACTGAATGAAACCCCCGGGGCGTGACAGATTAAGATGGTATCAGAGCGGTTTCTTTAATCACAACAGTGAAGGTCCAACATCCACGGAGATACCACACGTAGTTTCGAATAAATGAAATGTGCAGGACAGAGGGGTGTAGGACGTGAGTGATCGGGGGGGGAGGGGGGAAGTGTAGATTCTTTCTCTCTCGATGTATGGTAGTTGTTCTAGCGGAGACTAGAACTAATGTTTTGGTTGCATGTATGTACAGACGATGGTCCGAACTAGAGCGTCGGCCGGGGACGTGGGGGCAGATGCGACGGCATCGACGGCCGCGGAGAACCAGCTCCTGCGGCAGCAACTGTGAGAGATGGCAGGGCAGCTAGCGACCCTCACAGATCATGTGCGTCAGTTGACGCAACAGCTCCCGGCCGCGACGGTGACGGTCGCTTCGGCCCCTCCGCAGGGGCCAACCGCGCCAGCAGTAGCAGTACCGCAAGAGACGGGGACTGGAGTAGGAGCGGCCCCTCCACCGGTAGCAGCGGCCGGGATAGCATCAGCCCAGACCACGACGCCGGTAGCAGCACCCACAACAGCGTCTATGGGACCGGCGCCGGGGGCCTTCCGTGGGGGTACCTCGGTGGAGACCATGGTGGCACCCATTCCTACTGTGGCCGCCGCTGCCGCGGGAGAGGGGACAGCTTCACTGACGGAGCGGGAGCGGGTACGAGCCAACCTGGCGGATTTCAAGAAATACGATCCACCCGTTTTCGAGGGAGAAACGACCGACCCTTGGGTCGTCGAGAAGTGGGTGGGGTCGATGGAAAAGCTGTTTGAAGACTTGCTCATGGAGGACTGCGAGCGGGTTCCCCTAGCGGTCCACTGCCTGGAGGGGAACGCTCGCTTATGGTGGAAGACGGTGCGCCCCGACCCCACCAGGGGCACCGTGTTTCCATCATGGACGACGTTCAAGCAGGAGCTGTTTGGGGCTTTCTTCACCAACAGCGTCAAAAAGAAGCTGGAGGACGACTTGAACCACATCCAGCAGGGGAGCAAGACAGTCATGGAATATCAGCGCGAATTCGTGCGTTTGGCCAACTGCGTCCCTTTCGTTATAAGGGACGAATCCCACAAGGCGCAACTCTTTGTGGATGGCTTGCGAAGTGATATCTTCCAAGTGGTACAGGCAGCCGACTTACACACGTTCCAGAAAGTGGTCGACCGGGCCACTGTGGTAGAGCGCGGATTCGTTGTTACGCGCGCTAGGAGGGAGGCCCCGGCACAGCACGAGGATAGGAAGCGGCAACAACAGAACTACGGGGGAGGTTCTTCTACTGGGAGCCGACCCCCCAAGCGGTGGAGACCACAGTCAGGATCACGGAGCGCACCTGCAGGAGGACCGAGACCAGGAGACAGGCCTTGTGTGATCTGCGAGGGAGCGCACCGGGTGTTAGATTGCCCCCAGAGAGTCGATCATTGCTTCCGCTGCGGCAAGCAGGGGCACTTTCGCCGCAACTGCCCCCTTGCCATGGGACCAGTCTCCTCTGCCGCATCCACGCCTTCGCCACAGTTTTCCGGGCGGGGGAAAGCTCCTTTGGGGTCGACCTCTAGGCCCCCGGCATCGCGGCGCGAGGAGGAAAGGCAGCCTCAACCGGGCGGGCGAGTTTATTCAATGACCCGCCAAGAGACGGACCCGCCGGAGGACGTACTGGCAGGTATTACTTCTATTTCAAATTCACGTGCTAGAACCCTTTTTGACACTGGAGCAACACACTCTTTTATTTCTCGTGACTTCGTGTTTGGGTATGGTCTTGGGGAGACACCTCTCCAAAGTCCATTGACGGTTCAGACGGCGGGTGGGACACTGGAAGCGATCAGCTTGGTGGCTGCCTGCCCGATTAGATTAGGGCGAATGTCTTGCCCTTGGGATTTGGTGGTAATTCCCCTGAAGGAGTATGACGTGGTTTTGGGCATGGATTGGCTTTCAAGGTACCAAGTGCTTATCGACTGCGAGAAGCGGCTGGTGCAACTACAAGAACCAAGTTTCACTGAAAACGCGTACCTGGCGTGCAAGAGCACTTCCTTCCCAGCGGTCATCTCAGCGGCATGGGCCAAGAGACTAGTAGAGGGTGGGTGTGTGGCCTTTGTAGCGTCTGTGGACTTGGTCACCCGACCCACGGGGACACCGTCAGACATCCCAGTAGTGAGGGATTTTTCCGATGTGTTCCGACGGAACTGCCCGGGATGCCCCCCAAGCGGGAAGTGGTGTTCCCTATCGAACTACTACCGGGCACTCAGCCGGTTACGAAGGCGCCGTACCGAATGGCTTTCGCGGAGTTGAAGGAGCTTAAGGCGCAGCTGGAGGACCTCTTGGACAAGGGGTTTATCAGACCGAGTGTGTCGCCCTGGGGCGCACCGGTACTCTTTGTGTGGAAGAAAGATGGAAGCCTGCGACTCTGCATCGACTACAGAGGGATAAACAAAGTTACGGTGAAGAACAAGTACCCCCTGCCCAGAATCGACGACCTCTACGACCAGCTACGAGGAGCGACGGTCTTCTCAAAGATTGATCTGCAATCGGGCTACCACCAGCTTCGGGTTCGGAATGAGGATATTCCAACAACCGCCTTCCGGACCCGGTATGGCCACTACGAATTTACGATTATGCCTTTCGGGCTTACGAACGCCCCCGCAGTCTTCATGGATATGATGAACCGGATCTTCAGGCCCTTCCTAGACCGGTTCGTAGTGGTCTTCATCGACGACATCCTAATCTATTCACCCACCGACGAGGAACACGAGTACCATTTGCGAACGATCCTCCAGACCCTCAGGGATCACCAGCTGTTCGCTAAACTCAAGAAGTGCGAATTCTGGCTACGCTAGGTAGGGTTCCTAGGGCACGTGATCTCGGCGAAGGGAATCGCCGTGGACCCCAAGAAGGTGGAATCGGTAACAGCCTGGCAGCCGCCGACTACAGTGACGGAGATCCGCAGTTTCTTGGGCCTGGCCGGGTACTACCGACGCTTTGTCGAGGGCTTCTCGAAGATAGCCGCCCCTCTGAACCGGTTGACCAGGAAAGGAGAAAAGTTTGTGTGGTCGACCCAATGTCAGGAGAGCTTCGAAGAACTAAAGAAAAGACTAACCAGGGCGCCGATACTTGTACTGCCAACCCCCGGAGAGGATTATGAAGTGTACTGCGATGCATCAAGGATCGGCCTTGGGGGTGTACTGATGCAACAGGGGAAGGTAATAGCCTATGCTTCCAGGCAACTGAAGGATTTCGAAAAGAACTACCCGATACACGATTTGGAGCTAGCTGCAGTGGTTTTTGTTCTAAAGTTATGGAGACACTACCTCTTTGGTGTCCACTGTGACGTCTTTTCAGACCATCAGAGTCTCAAGTACCTGTTCACGCAAAAGGAACCAAATTTGCGACAGAGGTGGTGGCTTGAGTTACTGAAGGAGGACCTAAGCTTCGAGGAAACCCCAGTGCGAATCCTAGCAAGGGAGAGCAAGACACTGCGAAATCGAGCCATCCCCTACGTGAAAGTGCTCTGGAGCAACCACAAGGAGCGGGAAGCGACATGGGAGCTGGCGGCAAAGATGAGGGAGGGCTACCCCAATCTTTTCACCGCAAACCAGGATTGAGTTTCGGGGACGAAACTCGTTTTTAAGAGGTGAGTGGTGTAGTAGCCACTGGTTTAAAATGCTTAGGATCTTTTAATCTTGGGTTCTTTTGATTTTGCGCACCGCTTTTCGCTTCGGGGGTCCAGAGGGTGAGCTAATATTTCTTTGTTTCCGGGCAGACCATCGGGGCTCGCAGGTATTTTTAGACAATAAAGCTCGCGAAACGGAGATCGGCGGCGCGATCGATTTTGGATTCCGACTCCGGAATCTCCTAGAATAAATTCCGGAAGGTTGCTAGCCGTATAGACGACTTACACAATTATCGAGGCAGACCGGACCCAGGTTTGTGACCGATCGTCTGAGTCTTTTAACTTGTGGTTTGGGTTAATTCCACTGTCCTCCTGAACCACTCGGTTTAACTTGTGGTTTGGGGTTAGGGTTTTGGCGACTCCCACTTTCCTCATCCTGGGCGTACGTTACCCCGAGCGCGGACGAGGAACCCTCTTTCCCATCGCTACCTTCTTCTCTTCGATCGGCGTGGTGAACCGAGGCGGCACGAACGAGGAAAGGGAGGGACAACCTCACATCCTTCGAAGCCGAGCACGCAAGATCGGAGCGATCCTCCCCTCATTCAACATTGGCCGACGAAACTAAGGTGAGCATAATTTAGGGTTCTTGATTTCTTGATCTCCTAATTTCAGGTTTTTAGCAAACGGGGGGGAGGGCGTCGTCGTCGTCGTCGTCGTCGCCGGATTCCGGCGCGCGCGGAGCCGCGCATGCGGGCAGCACCGCATGCGGGCGGCGCGGCCGCACGGGCCGCGCAGGGCCGCGCGCGCGCGCAACCCGCATGCGGGTGGCACCCGCATGCGGGCGGCGCGGCCGCGCAGCCCGCGCGGGGCCGGGCGCGCGCGCACCCCCGCATGCGGGCGGCACCCGCATGCGGGCGGCGCGGCCGCACAGCCCGCGCGGGGCCGGGCGCCCGCGCACCCGCGCGTGCGGGCAGCACCGCATGCGGGCGGCGCGGCCGCACAGCCCGCGCGGGGCCGGCCGCGCGCGTACCCGCGCATGCGGGCAGCACCGCATGCGGGCGGCGCGGGGAGGGGGCCGGGTGTCCCACGAGAGCCTGGGCCGTCCGCGTGTTGGTCCTCGCCCGGGGACATCGCCATCTTCGCCGGATCGGCGGGGCGTGCCCGCGACCGACCGGGAGGGTCGGGTGTTCCGCAGTCCTTTATCTTTTTGGAGTTTTGAGTTACTGACTCCTGTTCGGCAGGTTCGTGTAGGTCCGGGCAGGCACACCAAGACGCGGAAGAACCTAGCGTGGACTAAGAGCGCGACAATGAAAAGGTGGTATTCTTTCCTGCTTATTATTATTATCATTGTGTCGCTGACTACCCACTCCGTGACAGGTTCCTCCAGGGGTGAGAGGTAGACGACGGTGAGGCCGAGGCAGGAGTAGTCGGGCCGTGGGGAGCCCTAGTCTGTATCTCCTTTACCTTTCCTTACATTTCATTTGATACTGTCGGCTACTGTGTGGTTCTCGATACCCTCGTGGGGTCGGTGTGGATGTTGATGCTGTTACTCTGGATATGCAATACTGGTTCTTTTTACTATCTCCGGTCGGCCGTTTTCAAAGCAAAACAACAAGAAAAGAAAAGAATTGTGGAAACTATTTTCAAAACCTTGGGTCGTGTGGGCCCGTTTTCCAAACCCTGTGGATTTATGGCTTTTCCAAACTATTTTCAAAACCTTGGGTCGTGTGGGCCCCTTTTTCAAACCCTGTGGACTAATGGCTTTTCCAAACTATTTTCAAAACCCTGGGTCGTGTGGACCTGCTTTCAAAACCGTGAGTTTATCCTTTCAACTTGACCGGCCTTGGGTATTATTCCTTTTCTGCATTCGTAGTTATGTCCCGAACTGTTGTGATTGAATGAATGCTTGTGTTTAACTGTTGTATTAGCCGCGACGCCGTGCATATACAGAGGAGACTCTGCCCATTTGTCGAGTAAATCTGTATATGCGGCGGGTCTGGGCACGCGCCGGGGAAGACCGAATCTCAAAAAATTTTACACGCCAAACAAACAACTCTTTCTTTTCCGCTGAATGAAACCCCCGGGGCGTGACACAGATTGGCACACATGGCTCGGCCATAGGCCAACCTCTGGAGTGGCTGTCATGCCCCGGGGTCGAAACTGCGACCCGGGCTCGCCAACAGATCCGCCATCTGTACGGAAACTGCCGCACAGACGAAGCGTCTACCCTGCAAGTCAGATCTAGAGCTAAAACATGTATCAGAGATGAAATAAAACTAGTAGCTAACCGAAACACTCTGAACATCTGAAATAGAAAATCTCTACTAATACACCAATCCTCAATACAGGTCTCACAAATAAATGAATAAAATACAAGCCTCACCAATCTCTCAGACTGTCCAGTACAAAAGTAGAATCATAAAGCTAACAGGGTACATCTACCTCAGACTCTCAAGCTGGTAAGGAACTAATAGGCCACGTCCTCACCTCGGTCTGCTATCTCCGCGCGAGCCAAGCCGGAACAGCTACCTCAGGAAACCTGTCACCGCAGCGGGTGTGAGATCTACTGCAGAAGGCAGATCTCAGTGGGTACCGTCCCAACATCCACGGTATACCCACTAAGTCTACTGGAGGCAAAACAGATAGATATGCAGATAGATAGATAGATAGATAAGCTGAAGGAAAACTACAGCTAATGTGTCTCAAACATAATGCTCAAAAGGAAACTCTATCATAAACATGCTATGCATACTCTCGCTACTGCTAAAATGCCTCAGTATCAATGCTCAAAGGAAAAACCATCTAAGAACATAATATGTAACCACCCACTCATAACACCCAATCTCAAAGACTGCCAAAACTGTCTCAGTCCAGCCTGCGCCTGTCGTCTAGGAACGCACCTGCCCACTACCACGCATCCACAAAAGGACGGGATTTACGTGGGGTGTCCTAAACCGTCTATCTCAATCTCACACAAAGTGACCCCATGGTAACTCGGCCAGGGGTATCAGGCGACCACTAGTATATGAACTAGGCGCATCATCATCTCATCATCAACACGCACCCAGGGCGTAACTCGAGGGGAGCGACCCCAACAAGCTGAAGTATCTCATCTATCTCAATAAGCGGCATATGCAGGTTTTGGTCCACGATCAATCAGATCGGCAACTCGGTGCTCAAAAGCACAACTTAGTCGGAACAAGACTCCATGACTCAACAGGAAATGCCCAAATCCTCACATAATCTGTAGGAGAACCCTCTACGACTCGATCTGATAATGCACAACCCCAAAACTCTCATGACTAGTTGGAGAATCACCTCCACTATCAAATCAGAGTTACACAAGTCATGGTCTAGAATAATCTCATCAGAAGCTCAAACTCAAATGACACTATAACTCCTCTCAAAACTCGAAAAGAAACCCCTCGGCCCCCAGGCACGATGTAGTGAACCGGAATTTTGGTATATAAATAAATGTGAATAAAATGGTATGAAATGCTATTTTATTGAATTTATTGAGGTAAAGGATGACCTGGAAACGAATTGGGCCCAAATCGGAATTAGAATGTGAGATCTTGAATCTTACATGAGAAAGTGGGCCAAGATTGTAAGTGGAAAATTCACAGTCTCGGAAAATTCCGAGAAAATTACGGGAGCTCCGTAAATGTCTTTTATGGCCACAGTGAAAGTTTCGCGTTGATCGGACACCTGGATAGAGAGAACGGGCTCCGCCAGCGAATTCAAGTATAGTGGGACTTTTGGCAACCCAGAGAGGGTCCAAACTGAAAAGTTTAAGTGCCAGGAGGTAAGTTAAGTAAAATTGTGGCTGCCCGTCAAATTTGAGCGAAAACGGGCGAGAAACGGGCAAGAACGGACGAAAACGGGCGAAACTGGGCTTGGGCCCAAGTTTCGGGCGCCCGAAAATGAGTTCCGGGCGCCCGGAAAGTACTGTAGCAAACCGGTTTTCGGGCTATAGCGAACCGGGTTTATACACTGTAGCGAAACTTCGATGCGCCCGGAAGTTACTGTAGCGCGCCCGGAAGTTACTGTTGGCACGGATCCCGAGGCAGTGGCACGGATCCCGAGGCAGTTGGCACGGATCCCGACGCAGCGGGCGCGAATCCCGAGGCAAGACTTCCCGCGCGAGGCACGGGGGCGCGCGGCCCGAGGCGCGTGGTAGGTGGGGAAGCGCCACGTGGCGTCTCCCCATTGGACGCCCTGACCGAGGGAGCGGGCTGCACGGGGAAGGCGCGCGGGCACTGTAGCGGTGTCAGCGGGGACAGGCCACGTGTTGGCCTCCTATTGGTCGGTCAGCGCAACGTGACGCGCTGACGCGACGTGACACTGCAGGCGGGCGTCAGAGCGGGAGATAGTGCGGTCCACGTGGCGGCCCCTGATTGGTCGCCACGTTTCCGTGGTCGCGGTGCACGGGTCCAGGGACACGTGTCACGCTCGGGTTGGCCGAGCGTGGTGACGTGGCGCTGAGCTGGCGCGACGTGGATGCGTGGACCGCGGCTGGGGCGGTTACTGTAGCCGCCCGGAAGTTTTCGGGCGCCCGAAAGTGTGCGCCCGAAAGTCCGGAAATGGCCTATAAAGGCCCGAAATGGCTCATTTTTCCTCCTTTTCTCCGTTTGGCTTCACCCGAGCGTACCAGGTGGCGATCCGGGCGATTTCGCCCGGGGTTTTCGAGGGCGCACGAGCGCACCGTGGACTCCGTGGAGCGCGCAGGATGTTCCAAAGAGCCTAGTGGACACGTTGGACGACGCGACAAGGTTGAGGTAGGTCCCGTGTGCCATTTTGCGGTATTCTTGTCGCAGTTTTTACATTTCCTTTTGGATTATGGATTTGACCCCCATGCCTATGTGCGTGTTAGGGACCAAGTTTTACTGTGCCGTTTTACTGCGCGAGTTTCGCGGGCATTTTGGGCGTGCCTCGTTTTGCGTGCCAATACAAGGTAAGTGCTCCGTTTTCCGTGCAGGTTGGACTAACGGGCACCGTTTTGCGTGCAGACTCTAATGATGCATCTCGTTGTACGTGCAGGACCGAAAAAATATGCATCGTTTTGCGTGCAACCCTATATTAGAGTGTGCACCGTTTTGCGTGCCAATACGGGGTAGGTGCTCTGTTTTGCGTGCGGGTTGGAACAATGCGCGCAGTTTCGCGTGTAGAATCTGATGGTTTGCATCATTTTCGTGCAGGGCTAGGGAAAAATCTGCACCGTTTTGCGTGCAACCCTACAGTCAGATGTGCACCGTTTTGCTTGCAGTTTCGAGGTACGTGCACCGTTTCGCGTGCAGTTTGTGTTGTCGCGCACAGTTTTGCGTGCCGATCCTAATATTGTGCGTCATTTTTCGTGCAGGGCTAGGAAAAATGTGCACCGTTTTGCATGCAACCCTACAGTCAGACGTGCACCGTTTTGCGTGCAGATTTGAGGTACGTGCACCGTTTTGCGTGCAGATCGTGTTGCGCGCATCGTTTTGCGTGCCGGCTGTGGTGGCGCGCACCATTTTACGTATGGGTTTTTAATGACATGCATCGTTTTGCGTGCAGGATTGTAGGACGTGCACCGTTTTGCGTGCGGACTCAAGGGAGGTGCACCGTTTTGCGTGCAAGCTCGAGGAGACAAGTGGAATCGCGCAGGGACCAATTGCAAGTGTCTACAAGCAATTGGGGACACCACAAGGTGGGGAATTCTGTCGAAAATGGGTGACCTCTCCCCTTGCTCCTTTGCTTTTTGATTCGAAGCATGATAGTAGCCTGTTAGAGGCGTTAGGTAATTATGATTAAGATTGCATGTGTAGATGGATTCAGATGAAAAAGTGCAACTGTTGGTTGCCAGAGATAGAGGAATAGATGTGCATGTGCAAAGGGACACAGAGGAAAAGTGCAACTGTTGGTTGCCAAAGATATATGATGATTATGCATGCGTAGAGATAATTATTATTTTATGAATAAGATGAAAATAATTGCATGCATGAAAAAGGATTAGCTATTATGATTGTGATCATGTTAGGGTATAACCCTGGGAATCACGTGACATAAGGGAACAACATTTGTTGGTAGTAAGACTAGGAGAAAACCTAGTATAGGGGTTTGACGAGTGACATCAACTTAGGAGTTATCCTAGGGTGGATGAGTGGCATGGTCTTAGGTAATAACCTAAGGACACTGGATAGAGTGATCAATATAGAGTCAAGGAACTCTAGGACAAGCATGACATGGAACTTAGGTAAAGAGAACCTAAGGTGAACTAGTGATCAGCATAGAGTCAGGGAACTCTAGGACAAGTATGACATGGAACTTAGGTAAAGGGAACCTAAGGTGAACTAGTGGAGTTTGAATTCACAGACAGGATATTAGAGTCAGTGTAACTCTAAGATAAAGTGGAACAGGAAAATAGAGTTAAGTTAACTCTAGGATTCAGTAAGGAATCAGGAAAGCGGGATAAGATCCCAAGGTTAAAGAATTAAACAAATATAACCCTAGAGAGTCATAGGGTGTCTGGGCAAATGGACAATAACTTTAACTTCGATTTGAGTTAAACAAAGAAAGTGAAATGTGTAAGAGTCCAGGAGACTCTCTGGTTACCCGTGTGGCAAGACCTAGGGTAAGGGATGAAAAAGTGGGTAATAAGCAAGACAAGCAAATTGCTTAAGATAAAGAGAATGAAAAGAGGATATAAATGACGCCTTCGAATTTGAGACTCGTCAAGTGGAGCAGGACTCCCTGGGCAGTGACCCGTCGGACGAGGTACTTTCGAAAGGCTTAAAGTTAAAAGCAAGCTAAAAGTGGCTAAAAAGCATAAAGAGAATGTAAATGGCGCCTTCGAATTTGAGACTCGTCAAGTGCAGCAGGGCTCCCTGGGCAGTGACCCGTCGGACGAGATACTTTCGAAAGGCTTAAAGTGAAAGTAAAGAGCTAAATGCTCAAAGAAAAGAGAAAGAGATTTGCAAGTGGCAAAATGGGAGCTATAAGCTCGAATAGGAAAGGAAAGCAAGTGTTCAAAGGCAAAGAGGCTAAGAACTAAAGTAAAAAGAAAAGAAAGAAAATATAAAGATTCTACGGTGAAACCAGCCCAGGTTGGAGGTACGGGCAGTAATCCCTCTCCCGGGCAGTGACCCGTTCGGGACGTTTCTTCCGTAGGACGGGGTAACACTTGCGGGTGTTATCGGCAACCTTGGAAATCTTATCTTATGGTAGCAGGACTACCGGGCTTGGGCCCGTTGGATAAGAATTTTCGAGGGGTAACTTGAACTAAAGCACCAGAATTTAAAGAATAAAGAGAAAATAGAGTGGCCAAGATGGCCGGGTTAGTTGAACCCTGTATGCAGGGGCATAGTGGCCGAGTTGGTGCTTAGTAGCCTAGTATGACTAGACAGAGTAGTGCTGGGTCGATGTGTACATACGGACAGTGATATATTATTTTGCATAGCTGCATTTTGATTTCGAGGATTTTAGTTTCCTAGCACTATTATTATTGCTTCCATTGGACCAAGTGGTGTAGGACACTTTTTCTCGGTGGTTGAACCCACTGGGAAGTATGTCGTAGTTCTCACACCCCTTGGGTGACTCCCCCCCCCCCCCCACAGGTTCGGGTATGGATGCAGCGATCGCGGCGGTTCAGAGGCAGACGGCGAGGTATACGACAGGGGCAAGGGCCCAGCAGCATAGAGACCTAGAGGGTCTAGAAGAGGTATCCCATTTATATATTTCTTGAGTGAACCTTGTATGGTGAGAAATTTATGTAAAAGAATTGTAATAATTTTATTTGCAAGTTCAGAGATGTAAAGTGTAATAAAGTAACGCATGGTTCACTCTTGTATGCTTTCATTTTCGCATTAACTGTATGTTATCGAATGAAAGTTTTAAATTTATAGTGATTTTTAATACTCTGATATTGAGCTTCCGCATACACTTGTTGTGTTATTATGGATGTTACCGTTCCTTTCGGGTAGGAAAAGGCCTTACCCGATTGGCGGGTCTGTTGGCGTGCCCGAACCGTACAAATTAGCGGACTCGGGGCGTGACACACGAGGTCAGAAACACCCTGAACCAATGCCATACTTCTGGCAAATTCCTGATTTAAAAACCACATTTAAAAAGCTGATTTTTCCTTAAAACGGGTTTTCTCGATTTTTAAAACGATCAGGGTGCAAAATAAATACCAAAAGAACATGCAGTCTAGTGTCATAAAGTATTAGGAGTCTACTAAAAATGATCTGGGGTTTCCACGAATTTTAGAGAAAATTCCAGACAACTATCAGATTAAAAACGGTGAAAATAGCATGATAATTATGATTAAATTGCATTCAATAGCTTTAAAAGGCATTCCACACATTTTGGAGAAATTCCAACCCACCTGGAATGCTTTCCGCAGGCAATCGCTGAAGTCGGTGAAGTGCCGGAACCTCGAACTGACGAAACCTCGAAAATCGTGCCGCAAATCCCGGAAAAATCCCCGGAAGCTCATTTAATTACCCTCGAGTCTTCACAAAATTCCCCGCGCAATCGGCTCACTCCTCGGCAAAAAATACAGTGCAGACAAGGCTCAACTTCACCACTATCCATCAACAGCAAGCTCACTACATGCAACAAGTCCACCATCAGTTACAGCTTCCCAAAGCACCAATGCATACTAATAATTAAAGTCCACAGCTCACATACACTTCTCATATAAATCCTTTAATACAAAGCTCCAAGCCCAATAGCAAAATAGGTAATCCTCAGCACACCCAAACACACTAATTTGTCCATTAATTCCTTCACAAAACCACCCCAAATCAAACACATATACTCACATAAATTATTCTGTAAGCTCCATTTATACTCTCAATCAGCTCCAATTGCACACAATTAATTAAGTCCACATATACACAATCCCTTAATTCCACCCTTACACACTACTATTGTGTATAATTTAATTCCATTAAAAATAAACATATAAACTCTCACACAACTCATTAAGTTCCTACTATCCACATAAAACCCAACAGCATAATCCAAACCTCCTCTGCACTCACAACGCCACAGCACTCCCACAGCCAGCAAGCAACACCAAGCTTAGCCTCCAAGCTCCCGCGGCTCCGCGTAGCGAGAACATCCCCCTCGTCCAAGCAGCCCAAAAACTGCAACAACACAAGCAAGAAGGGAAAAGGAAAAAACCAGGGTCAGTAAGAAAAACCCGGGCCAAAACACGCGATTTCCGGCAAAAACCCAGACCCAAATCGCGAAAACCCCGCTCGCCGACGCGACTCGCAAGCCGCCGCCAACTCAACAACACGCTGCGCGGCTGCTGCCCGCGCCGCTGGCGCGTCTGCCGCGCGGCACCCGAGCCTGCTGTCACGCCCCGGGGGTTTCGTTAAGCGAAAGACGACCACTAAAAAGATTTGAAATTTGCGTATATTTTTTTTTTGAAACCAACCTCCCCCAGTGCGTGCCCAGACCCGCCGCATATACAAATTCACTCTGCGAACGGGCAGAGTCTCCTTTGTATATGCACGGCGTCCCGACTACAACAACCATACAATCATCACTTTAACCACACTAGTTCACTCGTCGGATACATACAACTATTTTTCCATAAGTATTAAAGAGGCCGACTAATTTTTGAAAGAATAAATCCACAAGTTTTAAAAACGGTGCCCACACGGCACCCAGGTTTTTCAAAAAGGTTTTCGAAATCCATAAATCCACAGGGTTTTGAAATGGCGCCCACACGACACCCAGATTTTCAAAACGGTTTTCGAAATATTTTCTTTTTCTTTTCTTTTGTAGTTTGAAAGCGGCCAATCGGGAAAAGCAAAACAACCACCCACAAGGATAAATAAAAGACATTCCAGCATCCACATCGACCCCACAAGGGTATCGCAATCCACATAGTAAGCTACTAACAGGTAATGAACTGAGCAAAATAAAAAGTAAATACCGTCCATGGCCTCGAAGGACCAAAAGTACTCCTGCCACGGCCTCACCGTCGCCCTAACTCTCACCCCCGAAGGAACCTGTCATGGAGTGGGAAGTCAGCGACACAAGGTATAAAAGATGAAATGCAGGAAGACTGTAACTAAAGCAAACCGTAAGAAAACCAGAGTAACCGCCCTCCGCATCGTGCGATCGACGATGTCCCCTCCCCTTGCAAAACCTGAACGGGGCACCTGCCCCGGCAACCCAGACCGAGCACTATCCTCAAGATAGAAAACCAAACCGAGCACCAACCTCGGGAAAGAAAACCAAACCGAGCACTAACCTCAAGAAAGAAAACCAAACCGAGCACCAACCTTAGGAAAGAAAACCAAACCGAGCACCAACCTCGGGAACGAAAACCGAACTGAGCACCAACCTCGGGAAAAGAAAACCGAACCAAGCACCAACCTCGGGAAAAGAAAACCGAACCGAGCACCAACCTCGGGAAGAAAACCAAACCGAGCACCAACCTCGGTAAACCACGCCGAGCACCTACCTCGACGGGTCGCACCGCTCACACCTTGGCGCCTCAAACCCCCCACCTACGGGGGCCCCCACTACGTCCCCTCGTGGGTATACACGGGTCATCGACCACTTTTTCGGAAAAGCACACCCTTTGCGGTGGCCAAACCGCGGGTGCGCGTGCTGCAGCCTCGAGCATCGTAACCAAATACACGAAACCAAACCAATAATAAAAACCATAAACACTATCAACATTAGTACAGTTAAACGAACAATTGGAGATCATCAACAGTTTTCGAAAAGTCCCACACTAAGTCTCGAACGAAAACCCACAACATGATAAACATGAAAATAACGATAGTGCGCATAAAGGGATTCTAAGAGTGTACCCACCTGAAACGGGAAGAAGGTGTGCAGAAACTCACGCTAAAACACTCCCATCCTGTACCCGAAAAAGTCACAGTAAGAGTTAATGTTAAAAACATCATCGCGGTCAAAAACACTCAAAAACGGGGCGAAATGGGCCAAAAATAGAGCTTCTGGACTCTCAGGCTGAAAAACGGTGCACGGGTCCAGGCGTGGACCGGGTCCACGACGCAGGGCGGCAGCGGCGCAGACCAGGCGTATGCCACAGCGGTGGACCGCTGCGGCATGGGCCGGGCCGCGCACGGGTTGAAGCGCGCGCCGGGTCCACCAAGCAGGGCTGCGAGGGCATGCACCGGGTGCTCACTGGACCGCTGGACCGCGCGGCCTGGCGCACGCATTCGTGCGCCGGGTCTGCGCCCCCTGGGCCCGGGAGCCATGCGCCGGGTGCACACCGGGTTCTGTGGACCGCGCGGCCCGGCGCACGCATCCGTGCGCCAGGTCCGCGCCCCTGGGGCCGGGAGCCGTGCGCCGGGTGCACGCCGGGTCCTGTGGACCGCGGCCGTACCAGGGTGAACAATAACCCCTTTTTCGCCGCCCACGGCTCCGGTTGCAACCCCGCGACCCCAGCGACTGCGGCGACGACCCCGTTGACACGATAACGGCGGCAGCGGCCTCCCGTTTAACAACGGCGGCGGCGGCCTCCCGTTTAACAACACGCATCACCCACAACACCCGAGCAACCGACACCAAAATCCTCGACCTCACAGAAATTGCAAAAAGGAAAAGGGAAAAACTCGAACCGCTCACCTTGATTCCGCCGGAGGAGGAGGAAGAAGGAGAATCGTCCCCTCCACGCCCGATCAATCCCGCAGAGGATGGGCGATTTTCCCTTTCTCTACCCGTTTCTCGGTCTTGGTTCCCTCCGTCGTTTTCTTGAGAAGAGGGAAAAGGAATTGGGGTTTTTCCCCGCACGCACCCAAATAAAACTTAACGCCCAAATGAAAAACGGGAAAAAATCTAAATCCCCAAAACACAACTAAAATCAGTCGGGATGCAACGAGGGGTCCAGATTACCCCGAAAAATGTGCCGATCGCCTGCACGGCTTTCGATGCGTCCGATCTGCTAACGAAAAATCAAAAATAAATTCTGGGAGATCCCGGGGTCGGAAATCGAAACCGATCGCGCCACCGTTCACCGTTTTGCGAGCTCTACCACCTAAAAATACCCGCAAACCCCGACGATCAGCCTAGAAATTTTCGAATTTCAACCCCCCCAACAACTAAAAGGACTCGATTAGTACTAATACGAAAAAACGGGGAGGTCGAGGTAAAACAAAAAAATAAATAAAATAAACTAATAGCATAAGAAGATAAAAGAAACTGATCATAGGAAGATCCCGTCCGATCATCTCGAAAAGCGTGCCGGCCACTTAGCACTGATTCCGATGCCCCACTCAAAGGCAAACGCTTTGACCTCCATTCCGGGAGATCCGTAAATTGAAAACCGAATCCGATCGCTTTGCCGTTTTCTATTTTCTGAGCTCAAACGCAGAAAAATACCCGCGGTCCAGGCCGGTCCATTGCAGAAAACACAGTGAAGTGCTTCCCTAACAACTCCATAAAAGAAGGTATTCAAAGGCAATGGAATGCCAGGACCCTACACCTGCCGCAGCACTGCGCTGCGCTGCCGCTGGCCGCTGGGCCTGCGCGGCGCTGCCGCGCGGCTGCGAGGCGCCGCAGCAGCAGCAGCGCGGCGCCCTGGGCTCGCTGCGGGGCGGCCTAGCCCGCAACGCGCGCCCTTGCGCGCTTGCCCTGGCCCCGCGTGGCACCCCAGCGCGCAGGCCATGCGCCCGCTGCGCGCCCGAGCGGCGCCCCGGCTGCGCCCGCGCGGCGCCCTGCGCGCTCCTGCGCAGCGCCCGCGCGGCGCCTGGGCCTGCCGCTGCTGCACGCGCCCGCCGCCGCTTGTGGCCGCCAGCTGCGCTGCCTCTGCAGCGCATAGCGCTTGCTGCGCGCGGCGCCTATGCGCGCCCGCGCAGCCGCCCATCGCCTGCCGCGCGCTGCGCCCGCGCGGAACCTTGCGGCCACCCACGCACAAGGACAACAGTCCAAAACCACCCTCACAAAAACCTCAACAACAAAAAAGAAACCCAAGCTCCCAAGCAAAAATAAATGCTGTAAAAGAAAGCTACTCTTCTCTAAAAGAAACAACACCAACCTTGCAATAGGCTCGACGCGCGCGCACTGCTCGCTCCTCCCGGCTTCTAGGAGGAAGTCCAACATCAATTCCTCAACCATCTACTCTCTTTTCCCCATTTTTCCTCTCCAAGTTCTTCTTCTTCTTCTTCTTCTTTCCCTTCCTTCACTCCCTCTGTTACCACTCAATTCCTCTGCTTGGGCTTGGTTGGAGAGAGGATGAGGTGGCGGTGCTAATTAGGATAAGCCTAATTAAAGAGGTGGGTGGACAGCATTTAAAGCCCACAGAAATATCTCCAACCACTAAAATCCATTCTCAATCTCTCTCTCTCTCTTTTAATCCATACCTCTAGACCCAAGCTATCAAGTAAATAAATTAATTATATTAATTAAATAATCCATAAAGCCCCCAACAACTCACTTTTTGCCTTCGGGGCCTCCGCCTCCGTCCGGAACCTCCCGAACTCCGCTGTAATTTGAAAATACACATGTCCACAGCTTTTTCTCCTCAAAAATCTCAACCGTGGAGTCGGTGTGCTCAATCCAAAAACCGGCTCCAAAACTGCCAGTCCCAACTCACTTTTTGCCCTCGGGTCCCCCGCGTCAGTCTGGAACCTCCCGAACTCCGCTGTAAACATAAAATACACCTGATCCAAGTGTTTCCCAATTTTCCTGCACACCACGGTGGAGTCGGTGCTTCCCAAACCAGTCCTCTATCGCGTACAATGCCGGAAAAACTCCGAATCAAGCTGGGGCTTCCGCATAGATCCAAATCAACCCGAACTCAACTGTAAACACATAAGCAACATGCCCGAGGCAATTCCTCCGCACCACGCCATCTTGCGAGGTCGGCGCGCCATCTGAAAACCCGGTATTCTACAGTGGCACTCGAGGGGAGCGACCCACACGAGTAAAGTATCACTGTAACAAGTATCACAATATAGCAGGACTGGATCACGACTCTGATCAAAGTGGGAAAACCCATCCAGTAAAGGGAAACCCGATCCCCAAACTGGAACAAGAGTAAACAATAAGTGGGAAACTCCATCCACTAAAGGAAAACCCGATACCCAATCTGATGCACAAGTACATATCCGGTCAAACGCCCAATATCTGTGGTCGCTGCAACACCCACAACCCACAATCAAGTCCAACCTGCCCCAGACTCGAAGTCTCGACTACACTATCCCAAACCCCTGCTCAACTCGAGCAACAAGAATCGCCTGACTAACGAATAAGGAGAAAAGAAGCAAACATGGTTTCTCCTAAGTCAAGTTCCAACATGATAGTGTAGCGACAAAAGATGGCCTATCTAGATGTCCATACAAGCATGCATTTGTCCTCAAGGAAGATACAAGATAAAAACAAATAGCAGCTCCACATAAGTATAAACACATGCTAGAATCACTAATGAACTACACCTGTCCATAATCCATAATCCATAATCCATAATAACTCCTCAGAGTAATATCCGCATATAGCCACATCATCCTGCCCCCTTGAATGATCAGTCCTCATGAAAGGCTATGTGCTAACATGGCATGCTAATAAATCGCTACTATAATATATCAATTCCACATAAATATGCCAAAGGGTAATCGAGCATGAACTCTATCTCATCTAGTATAACATGAACATAGCCATCAAGAATGCTAGATCTCAAATCCTCTAAAGCATGTACAATAATCAAGTAAGCATTAATCCACATGATCTAGGCCACTTTCCACGCTTACATCTCAATTCTAATAGTTGTACCTTAATCATGCATGCTATAAGTCATAGAGGGTAACAATCCCTTAGGTAAGCTTTCCTTAATCACCAACATGGATATCCGAATCATGCAAGTCCTTATAATATAACATGAATATTAATCTTGCAATTCTTTTAGACAATCAACATTACTAAGCTTAGCTCTCAATCACAAACAATGTACCCTAAACATGCATGCATCCTATCAAATAGAATTAGAGAACCGTCCACCGGTTCTAGAGATGAAGCAACCCACCTGAAACGCTTTCCGCAGGCAAAGTCGAAGTCGGTGAAGTGCATAGTCACCCACTATCAAAATCCGCCGAAACTGCACCCTCGGTACACGGTCGCGCAAGCCTCTGCTCAATAAACAACACAACCAACAACAACACGATCAATACCCCAAAACACCCAAACAACGCATGCTGTTTTTACCAACCAGCACAAAGAAGGGGATTTTTCACCTGCGTGCATCCTCCAAAAATCCCAAAAAAATCACCATTGCGATCCTCGCGATGAGTAGATGCAAATTGAGTATTCATACGTCTTATTCCGACACCTGTAGGTCAAGATACAATTAAAATATCGTCGTAAGCCAAAACCTTCACAATCACAAGCCTGCAGAAACTCAGTCCTTAAAGAAGCTTAATTATCACCTTTGAAGAGTCCTTCAAAAATTCCAATAAAAATACGAGCGCGTTCCTCTCGAAGTGTAGATGTCGATCGAGTCCTTGTACGTCGAAATCCGATACACGAGTGTAGAGATAAAAATCCGGCAAGCATCCGCTGTCCAGAAAACCACCAGCAGAAAAAGGGTTCAAAGATGTCTCGTAAACCGTGCCAAGAACTCAAAATGAGGCGAAGTGATCAACACAGAAATCGAAGACGTACCTCTCGTGAACGCGCTGCTGCAAAAATTGGCTCAAAAGTCTAACAGGGTAGCTCAGGGGGTCTCGCGCACTGAAATGCGACGGTAGAAGCCACAATCCAAGAAGCGTCGAAGTGCGCCGCGTCGCAGAAAACACCGGTGCTGCGGCCTCCAAAAAAAATCTGGGGATCCATCGAAGGGTGGAGGAGAGGGACAAGAACAACTTTCCTAAAAGTCTCAGCCCAAGAGGAGCTCAGGAAAGCCCTAAAAAATAAGCCAAAGTGGGCTATTTATAGCCCAAGCCCAACACACCAAAGAATCCGGATTCGGACGCCGGATTCGGGCGCCCGAATCCGGCCCGAACCCGCTACTGTGCGCGCCCGGATCACCCTCGGCGCGCCACGTCACCCGATCCGCGCCCAGGATGAGGCCCAGAAGGTTGATTTGTTTGAGAGGGGACTGCATCGGGATATCTATCACCTTGTGCATTCTCGGCGAGCGCCGACTTTAGATGCAGCGATTGAGCATGCTCGATGATTTGACCGAGGATCGGTGATCATGTCTGAGAGGGATGGAGCGCCAGGGACCGGCTCCGGGGAGAGACGTCCAGTGTCGCCTGATTTTGGACAGTCGAGTGGACCGAGACCCCCGAGACCGCCACGATTCCAGTCTCAGGGTCATGGGTCTCAGAAGGGACAGAGACCAGGAGGTTCTCGGCAGACGAGGTGTCACGCCCCGGGGTCGAACTGTGACCCGGGCACGCCAACAGATCCGTCGTCTGTGCGGAAACTGCCGCACAGACGAAGCGTCTACCCTGCAAAAGATCTATAGCTAAACATGTATCAGAGCTGAAAAAGAACTAATAGCTACAGAAAACCACTGAACATCTGAAATAATAAAAAAAAAAACCTCGATACAAAGTCTCTCAGCTATAATACAAGTATTATCCTCACAAGTCTCTTAGAAAGTCCAGTACAAAAGTGGAAACATAAAAAAAAACACCGGGTACATCTACCTCAGACTCTCAATGCTGGTAAGGAACTAATCGACCGCGCCCTCACCTCGATCTGCTGTCTCCGCGTGAACCAAGCCGGAACAGCGGCCTCAACCTGTCACCGCAGCGGGTGTGAGATCTACTGCAGAAGGCAGATCTCAATGGGTACCGTCCCAATATCCACGGTATGCCCACTAAGTCTACTGGAGGCAAAACAGACAATACAATGATCTCTCAAAAGCAGAAAGATAAATAATCTACTTACTGTACTCAGAATCTCCAATGTTGGGGTACCGCTACTCTCCACAGACGGGTAGGGATCTAGCTCGCGACTCCCTCGCCTCGCACAGCAACCGCAGAATCAGCAACACCCGCTAAGACTCTGCAAAACAAAGGAGCGAAAAGAAAGAAAGGGGGGGGGAAACCCCCAATGGGTGTGAGAATTACACCAAAAAGGGAGTTCTCAGTGGGTACCACCGCCAGGCCCGACGATCTGCCCACTAAGTCAACTAGAGGCATAAGATAACAATGCAGTAAAAACTGAACAAGAAAGCTGGAGGTACTCAACAGCTACCAAGACTCTATCTAAATGCTCAAATGGGGAAAACCAATGAAAAGTATGCAACCACTCGCACATGAAGTGCACAATCGACCCAATCGAGCTGACTACCACATCGGGTCCAGTCAAGCCTGCGCCTCCCTAGTGTATCAACGTAGGGTGTCCAATCGGACTAACTCGCTATCGAATAGTGGCACATGCAGGCTATAGTCAAAATCCACGCTCTCTCTCAAAACGGATAGACTCAAGATCCTCAATGTGAGGACCTGGATCTCCACGATTTGATTACTGGTTGATTGGCAGCTTCTGGAGGCCTACGTAGTGTGTCGGGAGTGTTTGTGCACAATTTGGACACAAGTGATGGACTTCGGGCTTAAAATAGATCATATGAGTGATCGTAGGACCCCGTCGGATGTTTAGAAGTGGTTTCGCGCGAAGTGGATATTAAAATTGGACTCAGCGCGAAGTTTGGACCAAGGAACACCTCTCTGGATGCCTTCGGCAATTTTTAGAGTTGGAATTTGGCAAATCGGATAGCGGATTTGGATTCTGCGCTCGAAAACGGTGAAAATGGACTATTCACTTGCTTTTTTCGGAGCCTGGATAACGCGCACGATTTTCGAGGCACCTTGACACTGTTCCGGCGATGGCGGCGGCGGCGGGCAGCGGCGGAGCGCGGCGGCGCGGGCTCGGGCAGGCACAGGCGCGGCGGCGGGCAGGCGCGGGCAGCGTGCAGTGCGCGGGCAGGCGTGCGGGCAGGCGCACGGTCCACGGGCCGGCGTGCACCGGAGGGTGGACACGTGGAGGCTTTTGATATGTCGGTGCCGTGGACCTGGTTTACGGAGCTGGCGGGGGACCGCCTCGGGAAGCGCGCCTGGCAGAGGCGCAGACCCGCGCGGGGAAGGCGCGCGGGCCCTAGCGCGGCGTCAACGGGGAAAGGCCACGTGTCGGCCTCCCATTCGCGGGTCAACGCGCGATGTGACGCATCACTGTGGCCGTGCGTCAGAGCGGGCGCAAGTGCGGTCCACGTGGCGGCCGCCGATTGGCCGCCGCGGTCCCGTGGTCGCGGTGCACGGGTCCAGGGACACGTGTCGCTCCCCGGTTGGCCAAACGCGGGTGAATTGGCGCCTCGCTGGCGCGGCGTGGATGCGTGGACCGCGGGGCTGGTTACTGTAGCAGCCCGGAAACCAGTTTCGGGCGCCCGAAAGTTGCGCCCGAATCTGGGATTTCGGCCTTTAAAGGCCCGAATCGCCCCATTTCGTCCCTTTTCTCCTTTTGCTCGCACAGAGAGGCTAAGGGGAGGGAGAGGGCGATTCGTGGGGGGGTTTTTGTGGGTGCGCGAGCACGCCGTTGACCCCGTGGAGCGCGCAAGGTGTTCCAAGGAGCTGGTTTGACGCGTTGGACGGCGCGACGGGTCGAGGTAAGTCCCGTTTGTTGTTTTGCGGTATTTTTGGCACAGTCTTGAGTTTCCTTTTGGATTTCGAATTTGACCCCACGCCCTCTTGCGTGTTAGGGACCGTGTTTTACTGTGCCGTTTTACTGCGTGGACTGTTGCTGGCGTTTTGGACGCGCCTCGTTTTGCGTGCAACCTTAAGGGAAGCGTGCTCCGTTTTGCCTGCAGATTCGAGGTACGTGCACCGTTTCGCGTGCAGGTCGTGTTGGCGCGCACCATTTTGCGTGCGGGTTTTAATGGCATACATCGTTTTGCGTGCAGGTTTGGTGGCCGCGCATTGTTTTGCGCCCGGACTCGTAAAGTGTGCACCGTTTTGCGTGCAACTTGTTGTACGAACTCGGATTGAAGCGTGCCTTTACACTCTTTGGATCTACGAGTCGCAAGGACTACCATCGTATTTTCGGGGAATTTTCTGAGATTCGCCCGAAGGTATACTTCTTTCCCCTCTACCGTGCAGAGTATTACAGTTGTGTATGTTGTGGACTTTCGCGCTCACCGTGTTGTGGAATTTGTAACTCGGCCTCCAGGACTCGGATTTTGACGTGCAGGTACTCGTTTCGAAGGTCTCGACGCGGCGATCACGACAGTATTTTTGATGGATTTTTCAGAGTCCGTTCTGTAGGTGAAAATTGCACATCTTCGGGGCTGGTTTCAACAGATGGTGTATACTTGGATATTTTAGCATAAAGTGTAACTTTGGACCTTTTGTTGTACCCAGGAGGGTTCGCGAGTATTTTTGGAACACTGCAAGGAGCCGAGGTTTGCGCGACATGTACTGTGGATACGGGTTCAGCGGATTGTGCGAGCAAGTGGCCACGCTCTTCATCGACCCCAGGTTTGCCTTGGATTGAACACTTCAGGTGGGTAGGCTTAATCTGGTAACTGTATAAGGTTTTTACATTATGGTGGATGTAAGTGCACTTGTGGGGATGTCACCCCTCTATGACTGATAGCAGGCATATTTGATGTACAACCGATATGAGCGAGAGGTAAGCAAGGAATGGCCTACTTGGGGGAGATTGGTATACCATAGTAGGAATACTTTAGCATGCTTTGCTAATATATGTTTCACCCACTTTTATCGTTTCTGAGGACAAAAGCATGCTTGTATGGACATGTAGTTAGGCCATCTTTTACTACTGCACTACTTTTGGAATTTGACTTAGAAGAAACCATGCTTTTCCTTTCTCCTTCTTTATTAGTCAGGTGGTCAGTGTTGCTCGGGTTCGAGCAGGGGTCTGGGTAGTGTAGTCGGGACTTGCTGTCTGGGATAGGTTGGATTAGTTGTGGGGCTTTGCGGCAACCGCGGATATTGGGCGGTTGACCGGATATTTATTTACGCACCAGATTGGGTATCTGAATTCTCTAGTGGACAGAGTTTCCCACTATTGAGTACTTTTGCATCTGATTGAGGACCGAGACTTTCTTTAGTGGATGGAGTTTTCCACTTATCGTTTACTTGCATCCGATTGAGGTCGGGTCTTTCTTTAGTGGACAGAGTTTCCACTTTGATCATAGTCATGATCCAAGTCCTGCTATACAGAGATACTTGTTACAGAGATACTTTACTCGTGTGGGTCGCTCCCCTCGAGTGCCACTCCGGAGTGTGCGATCGAACTGTTTCGATGCCGATCTGTTACTTACTTTTGTTTCCGATCGGACGGTTTAGATGCCGATCTGTTACTTACTTTGGGATGCGAGCTGTGTGGGCCGATCCCGCGGTTTCGAGCCATGTGTGCAGATTTCGCTGAGCAGGCAATGCCAGTTTTACTGGTGGCACCAGATTGAGGTCGTTACAGGCATTCACTTTATTGTTGCACTCGTGTCAGGGGGACCGAGTGGAGTCTAGTAGCTGTGTTTAGACTAGTGCTAGTGTTGTTGGGAACCGTTTGGGGATTGACGGTGGTCCCGAGGTCGTTGTGAGTTAGTCGACCGTTGTGCGAGAGGTTGGTGATCTTGAGACTATCCGCTCTGAGAGAGAGAGCGTGGATTTTGACTATAGCCTGCATGAGCCACTACTCGATAGCGAGTGAGTCCGTTTGGACGCCCTACGTAATTCCTGCCCGTCAGTGGGAGGTGGTCGTAGGTGGGGCGCAGGTTTGACTGGACCAGATGTGGCAGTCAGCTCGATTGGGTCGATTGTGCACTTCACGTGCTAGTGGTTGCATACCATACTTTGATTCTCCCCTCTTGAGCATTTAGATGGAGGCTTGGTAGCTGTTAGGTGACATCAGCATTCTTGTTCAGTTCCCACTTCCTTGGTTATATTTTGTCTCTTGAGGACTTAGTGGGCAGGCCGTCGGGTCTGGCGGTGGTACCCACTGATCTCCGGCGCCTACGAAACCCACGACCCTCAGGATGAGATCGTGGAGGTCTCGGAGGTCCCTGCCGGCTCGTCTGACCCTCATCATCTGGTGCTGGGCGCTTCGCCCCCGAAATCCCTGCGGGAGCTGGGGCCACCTCGACCATAACCGCCTCTCCGTGCTCCACATAGAGGGCCTGCTCCATAGAGGCATCCAGAGTCTGCAATCTCTGCGAGCGGACTAACTGGTAGATATCACGGCGCAGTCCTCGCTCAAACATGTAGATCCAGTGCGCCTCATCCCTAGCCGCGTACGGTACACAAGCCAACAACTGGTTGAACTCTGCAATGTACTCATGCACCGGCCGATCTCCCTGTCGGAGATTCCTCAGCTGCTCCTCCAACCTCTGTCTGACGCTCTCCGGGAAAAAGGCTCCAAGAAGTAGACTGCGGAACTCCGCCCAAGTAAGCAGCTGGGTCCCAGGTGGACCAACTGGTCGAACACGCCGCCACCAGGCATCGGCGTTGCGCTCCAAAAAGTGAGTCGCCAATAGAACCTGAAACCGCTCCTCGATAAATAAGCTCTCGAAATGGTGCTCCATAGCCGTGATCCACGACTCTGCCTCCCACGGCTCCAAACTCTGCCCCGAAAAATGAGGTGGGTTAAACTGACGGAATCTCAACAACAAATCCACCACCTCTCGCTGCTTTGCCCGGGTCAACTGTCCTGCCGTCCCGAACGGCTGTCTACCGGTATCTGGTGCAATAGGGGCTACCTGTACTGCTGGTACAACTGGGGGTGCCACAGCTGGCGACGAATGTGCGGGGAAACTCCCTGGGGGTGCTACAACTGGCTGTACCCTCTGCTCCAACATAAGCATCATCCGACCCATGGCCTCCTCCTGGCGCCGTGTAGCCTCCTCCTGGCGCCGAACAGCCTCTGCCAACTGGGCCATCTGAGCCCGAAGCTCCAGCACCTCACTCTGCTGACCCTGTGCTGGCTCCTCCTGCCCAAGCTCATCGAAGGGGGAAGGCTGAGAACGCGTCTGTACCCTGCGTCGGGGAGGCATCGTGCCCACCTGCAATCCACATGCAAACATCAGGACAGTACCAAACAACACTCGACCCAATCTAGCGAAAGTCTAAGACATGTCATCCATTCCCTAGCATTATGTTGTCTGCAGCCAACATAATCGCTTAGGAGAATAAACATGCCAATCACTCATCCCGTCCCTTGGGAGAGGTATAAAACTCAATCAGGACTCTCGCTAACAGTCACGACTCTCACGTAGTCATCCTAATGTCCAACCACAAGCCTAGGGTTTCTAAGTCCACAATGACCTACCACCTAGGCTGTAGGATACCGAACTTCTAAAAGTAGAAGTTAGACATTAAGTAGAATATGCCCAATTAATTCAAAGAAATCCTAATTAACCATAGGTAAAATGTGCAAATTCAACTTTTAAATACCATATAGAAGTTACGGTAGGATATAGTAAGTCAGAAAAATTATTATATAAATAAAAATAAATAAAAATAGTGTAAGATACTATTTTTATTGGACTCATAGAAGCAAAATATAGGTTGGAAATGACCTGCGCCGAAATCGGAGCGAAAACAGAAGATTTAATATTTTCTGTGAGAGATGGGGCAGATAAATTAGCAGAAAATGCACAGTGTCAGAAAATTTCGGAAACTGGGGAATGAGTCAGCATTATTTTTATGGGGCTAGATTTAAAGTTTCGGCCCATTTTGATACCCGGAAGGTGAAGAATAAAATCGAACTGCTATCTGTTAGAGATTACAGTCCGACGCAGTTTTCGGTGACCCAGAAATGGTCCAAACTGAAAAGTTAAGATAACCCACGATAAATTAAGGTAAATTGAGTCTGCCCGTCAAATTTGAGCACAAACGGACATCCAGAAGGGTTCCGCAGGCAAGTATCAGATAAAAATTGGACTAAATAGTAAATTAGCACTATTGTGGGGGGGGGGGGGGGGGGGGGTCCTTTATGCATAAAAGGACCACTTTCCCCTTTCTTCTTCTTCTCCACCCGCACGACAAGCACCAGGAGCACCTCCATGGAGAGCTCTCTCTCTCACCTTCTCCACTCACTCTCTCTCTCTAAATTTTCTTGCTCCAATGTGCACTAAATCGCGGAGCGATTTGCGGGAAGCCTAAGGCGAGCGAGGGCAAGCTCTTAAACCAAGAAAAGCTCAAAATCACGGCTTTTTGAGGTGAGTTTCGCGGAAGATAAATTTGATTTTTGCCATATCTTTTTTATCTATAATCTATATGATCTTAGAAGAATTCTTGTCGAAGAAATCGGCGAAAATCGTGGAGAAATCGTGATGAATGTGTAAATGAAACCTAAGGTTAAAAGAGGAGTTTTTGGATTTTCATGGGATTGATCTCATTTGAACCCATGGAAACTCAATTACTATGTAAAGAAACGTGTTGGCGAAGACGGATCGACATTCCGTCGAACGGCCGAAAAGTTAGAGCCGAAATACGCGCTCTAGGACTTTTGAGGCAAAAAGAGAAATAATGACATTAGTAATTTTGGTGGGGGATTTAAATGGAATCCTTCCATCATGGAGGGGTTTTGGGTAAACCCTTGACGATCCAGACCACAAATCGTGGAAGTTCGTCGTCTTTCGTCGGCGCTTTTGCGCGCACGTGAAAACACTAAGCATAGTGCTTGGAGGTTATTAATAGGCCGTTTTGGACTTGTTTAGGACATCCGACTTGAGGCGACCCTTGTGATCGAGACCGGTGCTCCCGTAGATTTTTTTTGGAGAGCCGAGCCGAGCCAAGGACCCTAGGTGGGTGGTGCTCTTACCGAAGCCGTTGGGCTTCTCCCTATGTCTTAGCCACTTACACTATTGCATATCGCACCATTGCATTGTAGGATAGTATGTATTGCCATCTTTATACTTTCCGGTTGATATAGATATTTAGCAAATGTTATGCTAATATGTTGGATTGGGAAAGATTGGGTCGATACCGAGGAATCCTATAGTGCGGATTGGGTGTTGGACTTGTGAGTCGACAATTGATGACGAGTGGCATATATGTAGAAATTGTGAACACCACACAATAAATGAACGAGTGGCATATGAAAGGTAGTGTAGGTAAACCTATCGTGACACATGTGAGACATAGGTTGTGTATTATCTATAGGGATCTCAGTTGCCATTAGCCTTATAGATAGGGTATCCTCGTGTGGAGAGGATTGGATCATGCTCATAGTCTGTCTTTGGCTGGTGGAGGTCGCTCCTCTACGGCCGCCTACTCCGGAGTTGGTCACGGGGCACGCCACCCCGAGGGACGGTTAGGGTCCCGCAGACGCGTTCGATTGGTAGGTTGAGACATAGTCTCCCTCGTCGTGATAGTGAGCCGTGGGCAACCTTCGGGTGTGCCGTGAGATTTGAGATGAAGTGTTAAAAACCACACTTCTTGAAAATGAGTTAGAGAACAAGTATGAAATAGTACTTCTTGGACATAGTGATATATTTGGATATCTCTCCCCTGAGCATGCATACATGTTTTTCCGTGTTGGGCATAGTAGTGTAGTTATTTACTGCATTTACAGTCTTCAGATATATCTATCTATCTATCTGCTTTTGCCCTCTTGGACCTAGTGGCAAGACCGGTGGAGTCGGTGGCCGAACCCACTGGGAACTATGGACCATAGTTCTCACCCCACTATTATTACAGGGCCGAGTACAGGTACTCCCGGCAAGGATCGCGGTAAGGGCTTGGCGCCCTAGAGGCGTTGTCACGCCCCGGGGTCGAAACTGCGACCCGGGCCCGCCAACAGATCCGCCACCTATGCCAAATCCGCATAGGCGAAGCGTCCAACCTGCAAGAAAAGTCCTATAGCTAAACAGATATCAGAGCTATAAATAAAAAATCTGCTGTATAACCAAAATCAATCACTGTACAACTGGAAATAAAACAACACTGTCCGCCTCCCAAAATAATAATAAAACAATATCCTCAAATACAAGCTCTGAACCCAACCGGGAGGTAACTCCAATAAATACAACAGTGTACAGTCTCTCAATACATAAAATATCCTCACTACAACAGTCTCTCAAAAGAGGAAAACAAAACAACTAAACTACTGAAGATCTCCTCTGTAGGGGATACCGCTACTCTCCAACGACGGGTAGGGATCTAGCTCGCGACTCCCTCGCCTCGATCAACAACCGCAGAATCAGCATCACCCGCTAAGACTCTGCAAAACAAAGAAGAGGAAGGAAAAAATGGGGGAAAGACCCCCAAAGGGTGTGAGAACTATACCAAAAAGGGAGTTCTCAGTGGGTACCACCGCCAGACCTGACGGTCTGCCCACCAAGTCCTCAGGAGACAGAAACTAACCCAAGTCATAAGACTGAAATGAGTAAGCTGGAGACTCTCAACAGCTACCATGCCCCTATCAAAAGGCTAAAAGGGGAGGACCAAACAGTGGTATGCAACCACTAGCACATGGAGTGCACAATCGACCCAATCGAGCTGACTGCCACATCTGGTCCAGTCAAACCTGCGCCCACCTACAACCACCTCCCGCTGACGGGCAGGAATTACGTAGGGCGTCCAAACGGACTAACTCGCTATCGAGTAGTGGCTCATGCAGGCTATGGTCAAAATCCACGCTCTCTCTCAGAACGGATAGAATCAAGATGCTCCACCTCTCACACAGCGGTCAAAGTACTCTAAACGACACGGGTCCACCGTCAACCAAACGGCTCTCAATAATACTAGAACTGATCTAAACTCAACTACTAGTCTGCACTCGGCCCCCAGGCACGAGTGTAACGATAAGAGTATTTAACCGAAATAAACCCAATCGAATGAACCGGTATAAAACCCGGTACTGCCTGCTCTGTCACCAATCTCCCGAACTCAGTATCTCCACTGTCCAAATGACCGGAACCCAACACGGTCTGACCGGAACCCAACGCGGTCTAAAGCCTACTCCGGAGCGGCACTCGAGGGGAGCGACCCACACGAGTAAAGTATCTCTGTCATCAGTATCACAAGTATCTCTATATAGCAGGACTTTGATCATCAATCTGATCAAAGTGGGAAAACTCAACCACCAAGGAAAGACCCGACCTCAATCGGATGCAACTGAACGATAAGTGGGAAACTCCATCCACTAAAGAAAACTGATACCTAATCAGGTGCATAGAGAAACATCCGGTCAACCGCCCAATATCCGCGATTGCCGCAAAGCCCCACGACTAATCCAACCTGTCCCAGACACGAAGTCCCGACTACACTATCCAAACCCCTGCTCGAACCCGAGCAACACTGACCACCTGACTAACAAGAAGGAGAAAGGAAAAGCATGGTTTCTCCTAAGTCAAGTTCCAACAAGTAGTGTAGCAATAAAAAGGGGGCCTAACTATATGTCCACACAAGCATGCATTTGTCCTCAAGAAAGATACAACAAAGTAATCCACATGCCTACACCTGACCATGATCCTCGATCATAATAACTCCTCAGAGTACAAATCCGCACATAGCTACAAAATCCTGTCCCAAAGCATAAACCAACCACATGAAAGGCTATGTGCTAATATGGCATGTTACATAATCTCATAGGGTAACATTATCCTAGGTAAGCTTACACTAATCATCACATGGATGTCCAAGTCATGCAAGTCCTCAGTATACCTCATAAATACTATTCTTGCAATCATTTATACAAATATCATTATCAAGCTTACCTACCTTACAAACATAAACCATGTACCCTAAACATGCATGCATCAGTCATAGAGGGGTGACATCCCCACAAGTGCACTTATATTCGCCATAACATAATCATTGCCTTATACAGTTACTGATATTAAGCTTACCCACCTGAAGCGCTTAAACCAAGGCAAACCTGAAGTCGGTGAAGAGTGTAGACGCTCACAGTCCAAAATCTGCCAAAATTGCACCCTCGGAACATGTCGCGCAAGCCGTGGCTCCAAACAACTGAAAACGCCCGGAATCCACTAAGTCTAATATTCTCCAGTTCCAACAGGTCCAGCAACACTTGCAAACACCCCTGGGTACAACAATAAGGTCCAACATTACACTTTTATTCCAAAAATAATCCTCATATACAACATCAGAAAACAGCCCCGAAGACATGCAGTTTTCACCTGCAGAAAGTGCCCAGAAAAATCCAACAAAATTACTATCGCGTTCCTCGCGTCGATACCTTCGAAACGAGTACCTGCATGTCAAATTCCGAGCCCCGTAGGCCGAGTTACAAATTCCACAACACAGGGCGCCCACAAACATACAACCACACATCTGTATTTCCATGCACAGATAAAGGGCGAGAAATATACCTTCAGGAAAAACTCAGAAAAATCCAAGAAAAATACTGTTACAATCCTCGCGTCGAGTAGATGAAAAAAGTGTATAAGCACGTCGCCATCCGATGCCCGGTTGCGGAGATAAAAATCCGGCAAGGTGTCGCTGTCCAGAAAATCCATCAGAAAACTGTGTCACAGTAAACATGGAAGAACTCCTCGAAAAGCGCGAAATGGGGGAAAGCTGAAAATACCAAGATCGTAGATCTGTCCGTCGCGGATCCAGCGGCAAAGAAATCACTCGAAAAGGTGGTCGGAGTAGGCCGGGGGAGCTCGCGCACCGAAATGCGACGAAGGGGAACCCAAATGGACGAGCGTCGCGCCGCGCCGTAAAAATGGAAACCTCGATAAGCGTGCCACCAAAAATCTCAAAACTTTGCAGATGGATGCAGCAAACTCGGGGATCATCTTTGCTGAAGGTGCCATGGCGAGAAGAGACACAGAAATGGCGAAAAAGGGGGAAGGAAGAAGGCTCGGATCCCCTTTTTAAGGCTCCAGAAACAAATCAATTAATACCGGATATGTCCCAATTTCCGGGCGCTTGGGACTTTCGGGCGCGCACTGTAGCAGCCCGAATCCTCCCCTGGCGCGCACTGTAGCAGCCCGAAACTCCCCTGGGCCTCCACGTCGCCCGCCAAACAGGCGACAGCACTCCGGACCGTCCACTGCACGACACGTGGCTCACTGCACAGCCGACACGTGGCACGCACCCAGTCAACGCGTCGCTGCCACGCCCACGTGCGCGCTGTCAGCGCCGCCTGCGCCCCCCCTGCCAGGCACGCGCCCCGAGGCCACCCACACACACACCGTGGACCCGGTCCACAGCACCGTCAAATCACAAGCCGCCACGTGTCACCCTCCGGTCCACCGTGCACCGCGCCTTTTCCCGTGGACCGCGCCCCCCGCGCCGGCCCAACCAGGATCCGCCACGTGGCCCGCGACCGGTGCACGCCCCCCCCGGTTGGACCGCGCACAGCTGCCCGCGCCTGCCCGCGCCGCGCTCCGCCACTGCCAGCCGCTGCCCGCCGCCGCCGCCGCTGCCCGCCGCTGCCGGAACAGTACCAAGATGCCTCGAAAATTACGTGCGTCGTCCGGGCTCCGAAAAATACAAGTGAATAGTCCATTTTCATCGTTTTTCCGCGCGCTGAATCCAAATCCGAAGTCCGATTTGCCAAATTCCAACTCTAAAAATTGTCGAAGGCATCCGGGAAGATGTTCTTTTGTCCAAACTTCGCGCTGAGCCCAAATTTAATATTCATTGCGCGCAAAATCACTTCTAAGCATTCGACGGGGTCCACCGATCACCCACGTGATCCACTTAACACACTGAGCCCATCACTTGTGTCCAATTGGTGCCCAAAAACCACTGACACGCCCCATAGGCCTCCAGAAGCTACTGGTCAACCAGTAATCTAGTCGTGGGGATCCAGGTTCTCACATCCTCCCCCACTAAAGAAAGTTTCGTCCTCGAAACTAGCTCGATTCCACCAGGAGCCACAAACACCAAGGGTAAGTACTCAACATCACTGTCTCTAGCTTCCCAAGTCACCTCTCACTCCCCGTGATTACTCCTCAACACAACAACAACAGCCAGTACGGCATAGCCCGATTGCGCAACCTCTAATCTCACGAGCCAGAATTCGCAACGGGCATCCCTCGTACTCCAAACATTCCTAGATCTCAAATGGGGCGAGTCAATCATGGTCGAGGGATCCAAAAACATAACCTTCCTGAGCTGAGACATGAAACACAACAAGGTTTCCATCAAAAGTTGGGGGAAACAAGATAACCGCCAGTGCAACACGCACCAAACCACAACCTGTGTCAACTCAACCAAGGCAACCCGAAGCACACCCTCACGATTATCCAATAAGGAAAAGAGCCCTAACAAGGAGGGGTCCTCGCTCGGTCACTCCCGAATCTTGACCATCCGAGTGAACTACTCAGCCGCGGTCTATCATCCAAAGGAACCCTCAGGGACACAACCACAAGCCATGTTTGCCCCAATAGTCCACACAGCGCCAGCTATGGAATTATCAAACTCATCCCCAGACAGCTTTCCTGCGCCAGGTATCCGCCATCACAGTGGCCCTGTCGGGGTAATCCAGAATGCTAAACAATAACCCAACGGTAATTCCACAGTTGCTGCAGGAGGCATCACTAAAACTCGCAGTATCTCTCCCAACACTGGAAATACTAACATTGGCGCTGGTATCAGTCTCATCATCCGATTGCCAAGCTCTCCTGGCACTGCCCAGTCCAAGAAACTCCTCACCTCGACGATAATTGTCGATCTCGGCCAAATCCCAAGTGATATCCAAATTGGCCGGATTTACACCACCGCTCCTATGGCTCGAACAAAGTGACCCAAGAAGGTATGCTTCTGAAGCTACAACTTGTACCTCAATAACTTGGCATACAGCTTCATCCACACAGGCATGGTAGCACATCCACAAGTGCTCCACGTACTCCAAGTCGCTCTGGGAGTAAATCATAATATCCTTGGGGGAACACCACTCCCAATCCATCCAAGTACAACTGGGACGCACAATTTCTCAAATCTTCAAGACAACAGGGCATTAATTATTCCATTTGGCCTTACTATGAGCTCATAATGCCCCTACCGTGTCCTGAACGCCATCTAGGCAAATTACTCGGCTGTCTAATTCCAAGTAGGTACTCGCATTATACAATAACTGCCTGCATATAGCTCCATCGAAGGTCCTAGATACCACCCGGACCTGTCTACACTCGAACCATAAAAGGACCCTCACAGTCGTGTATCAACGACGTGGCCATCACCACCGTGTACCAACGGCGTGGCATCACCACCGTATACCAACGGCGTGGCATCACCACCGTATATCAACGGCGTGGCACTAGGTCACACAGACCCCACGATACATCAGATCCTACAACTGCGCCATCAGCTCTCTCGGCTCTACCGGCGATGCCCAATAAAGTACTGTCGAGGGTGGCGCGGTTCCCCGAACCACGTCAAACGCAATCTCTATCTTCCTAACCGGCGGCATTACCAACAACTAAGGTGAAATCACACCCGGATCTCGTGGCAACAGAGACATCCCTGAGTCCCGGTGCCGCCGTAAGCACCTCTCACCCTGTCGCTAAAACCTGAGTGCTCTAACAATCTCAACAAGCAAGCCTCCTCTTGTCCGCCTTGCCAAAGATCAAAGTCCTCTCTCGCCGCAGTCAAACATTCTGTGGCATTGTGCCAAACAATCTCAAGCACAGGGTCGAAACACCAAATTGCTACAATTCCCAATAATTCTGCCGGTAACTCGCGGTCTCGGCCGCACTGGACATGATCCAAAAGCCTCCTCCACGTGCACAACAACAACAGGAACCTGTACCTCTAGTGCACGTGGTAACAAATCTGTCTCTAGCCCATGCAAGAGTGGAACATGCTCTAACTCCGACTACTGTGATGAAATCACACCTGCGACAACTAGATCCACCACCGTGGCGCCCTCCAATCGGGCGGCACAGATTCATCCCCTCGATGCAAGTGGTTGTCGCTCAATCTGCCTGAAAATCAGGACTATCCACAAGGGAGCACGACCTCTGTCTCTGATCACCTTGAGGCGACGAATAAGGTCCTCCGCAGATAACAAATCCACGCTACCGCTACGCCACTCTGATACAAATACTGATGCTGCCTTCGGGGTCCACCCGATCTCCGGCATCTCAGAAAACTCGTTATCCTGGAGACAGGAAACCAGAAATTGCCTCTGCCGGCGATCTGTCCTCCATCACCCGGCGCCAAGCGCCAAAATCCAGAACTCGCCCCTGGCGGCAGATCCCTATCCAAAGGAACTGCAGCGCCACGCTCCATACACAATGCCTACTCCAACGAGGCGTCAAAACCTATAACGGAGGGACTGAATAAACTGAAAGGTATCCTGGCGCAATCCACCCCCAGCCACATATCCTATGCGCCTCATCCCTCGAACCCGGAGCGCGCAGTTCAACAACTGCCAAAACTCTCTAGTACAGGAGGCTCTCAATTGATCACTCCATCACCACCAACCACGACTCTGCCTCCAAATGCTCCAACTCAATCTTACGAGTCGGGGTGGTTCATCTGCCAAATCTGGCTTAATAGATCGATCGCGTCCCCTCAGCTCACCAGCTGTCAACTATCCACCCTACCTCGGTGCCTTGCCACTAACCATTGGCACAGAGGGGGCTACTCACTCCATCGGTGCCACAGAAATCCCCGCCACTGAGGATACTACAACCGGGTGGTCCTCGGAAGGAAGCACTGTCGAGCTGCCCATTGCTCCGACAACTGTGTCACTAAAACCAGCTGCTCGCTCACTCAGCCGCTGATAAGCCTCTAACAATCCTGTCATCTGGGTCCGGAGCGCTCTGACCTCAATCCGGGTATCCGGCCCAAAACCAACCGCTCAAGCTCAACTACTATGACAGGATACACACGGGTCAAAACCCAGCGTCGGGGAGACACCGCTCGCCACGACGAAACAACAAAACAGCACACAACAACGCTCGACCCAATCCAGCGAAAGTCTAAAGCATGTCACCCGTTCCACAGCATTATGTTGTCTGCAGCCAACATAATCACTTAGGAGAATAAACATGCCAATCACTCCTCCCGTCCCTTGGGAGAGGTATAAAACTCAATCAGGACTCTCACTATAAATCACGACTCTCACGAAGTCAACCAAGGGTCAAACCATAAGCCTAGGGTTTCTAAGTCCACCATGACCTACAACCTAGGCTCTGATACCACTCTAATCTGTCACGCCCCGGGGTCGAAACTGCGACCCGGGCCCGCCAACAAATCCGCCACCTATGCCAAATCCGCATAGGCGAAGCGTCCAACCTGCAAGAAAAGTCCTATAGCTAAACAGATATCAGAGCTATAAATAAAAGATCTGCTGTATAACCAAAATCAA